>CAWUFW010003972.1:1220693-1667616 GCA_963921515.1 Calotriton arnoldi
CACATGATATAAAGCACCCAGAGATCCTGTGAGTCACGGAGGGGGCAGATGAGGCTTGACCCTCTGAACTGCATGATAAAGCGCATTCAAACTCCTGCTGCCCAGACCAAGGGTAGGCCCGTCTTCGCCCATCATCACCCGGAAGAGGCTGAGCTGGGCCACCCTACTTGGTTTTATCGCACAAGAAGGGCTATATGCATAGACATTATGATTTCATCATTGGCTGGCGATCCTTCTGTTGGAATTATTTTACTAAGGACATTGCGTAAGACAGCGGCCAACTTTGCATTGACTTGAAGGCATTTTATAATTGTGTTATAATTTCTTATTTCATTTTGTTAAGCTGATTGGTTTTGAAAGTGTTATCTGACACAATCCCATAGTAAATTATTGTTCTAGCATTATGGGGAAAGGCAAGGCAATTGAGCAATTGCACAAGTTGTCCAAGCAAAGAAGAGGTGTCAGTAAATCGGATAGAACTTGTACGCTGAAGGGAATGGATATCCTTATAGAGAAGGTAGAATCAATACTTAACCTAATCCTTGATTTCCCAAGAGACACCCGAAGATTGCTAAAATATTTCAAAAGAATTCTGAGAGCATTTCAACAAAACTGACCAGAAACAAGTGCCGCAAACCATTGCAAAATTATTCGAGATGCTAGGTTGCTAGATAGCGGAACTATCTATCTCTCCTCACCATCCAATGGTATTCCTTTTGAGCTGACTATCATACGTTCCAATAGATATGTGCCATTTGTCTGCGATCATGATGTACAAGGGGACGATAAGGATTTGCTAATGGAGGAGGGGGCAAATCACAAACCTTATTCCCTTAAGCACTGTGCAGGTCCTGTTGACCTCTCAATAATCAGGGAACTAACGGTCTCAAATAACAGATGGATCATTAAATGGGCCTGGATGCAACAACAGGCAGAAGTTTTAGCCTGCATCTATAAAGTAGTGGCTGAGGCTATTGAGCTCATTGGCCCTCAGACACCACCAGTGCAAGTAACAGTGAACTTGTCAACATTCCCTCCAAACTGTTTGCATCCCTAAGTAAGTACTTTCAGAGGGATGTGAAACATTCCTAATGCCAACAAAACGCAGGCTACATGGTTCAATAAGGAGAGTAAAGTAGTTAAAACCAATCTCATTTTAGCTTTCGAGAGCAAAAATCAGGCCTTAGAAAGAGATGCTAGGAAAATCTATTAAAAAAACTCAAGTAGTTCGAGGAGAGAATGGGAAGAACATAGCTCACAGGATCTACTCTCAGCCACAAAAACAGGAGATAATAAAACATTGTGGCTAATGGTAGCTGTAGTAATTTGAGCAGTATAACTCACTTTATTCACCCTTGAGTAAGGATTAACCTTTTTTCGAAGCTGGATGCATACACTGTGGATAGAAATAGTGGGGAATAGCCCACAAGAGGTAAATATCTTGATGGTGAATTTAGAACCATTAAGAATGGAGTTTGTGGACACTTTCCAAGCTATAAATGGTATTACTCTGGTGGGCATCTGGGCAAGGCACCATGTTCTGACGGGATACCAGGTGATATTTTTCTAAGTGAACTAGAATTGTGGGTGCCATATAAATAATTCACTGTTGAAACTTATCTAAAACTTGGCGGTAACATTTATTTTGCATGCTATCCAAAAGACTTAGGTGTCTGTAGTGGCATGGATTGTCCCTTTCTCCTTTTTTATAGTTTGGTATTATTTCTGCTCCATTCCATGTTCTAGGTAGGGTAGATCCTCTCAAAATAGTATTTGATATATATAAAGGCAGATATTGCAAACAATTAAAACATTGCAATCGATTTGTACATCTTTCATGGGTGTATCTGAAACAATAACTATTTCAAGAATTTATATTAGCAGTATCAATTATAGCACAAATGGCGTGCAAATGTACAATACAAAGAAAGCTTAAAACAATCATAATTCACTACTTGTTAAAATCAATAAAGAAATTAGCAGAAAGAATTTTTTTTTTATATATATATATATATATGAGAGAAATGTATTTATAGGGGGTTGCTTTGGCATCATATGCACCTTTATGGCTGGTTTATTAACTGGTTCGATAACTATGCACACTTTTCCTGCTGATTGTTTTTATTGATTTTAACAAGCAGTGAGTTATGATGATGATTGTTTTAAGCTTTCTTTGTATTGTACATTTGCACGGGCATTTGTGCTATAATTAATTTACTGCTAATATAAATTCTTGAAATAGTTATTGTTTCGGATACACCCATGAAAGATGTAAAAATCGATTGCAGTGTTTTAAATGTTTGTAATTTCTGTCTTTTATGGTTTTAATTAACCAAAATAAATACGTTTGAAAGTAATATCTAAGAAGCTGATAGGGTGTTCCAATTTCTTTACAGACCGTTTTCCTCCACATGAGATATTCCCACATCTCACATTACAGGCTAACTTTCTAGCATTTAATGCTATAATTAAGTCCTGGAAACAGCAAAAGAACACCTAAAATAGATCCCTTCCTATATGAAGCGTTTTTACTCAAATAAATTGATGATATGTGCGAGTATTTATGACCATTCAAAAAGATGTCAATAACAGCTGCTTACAAAGCCCTTGATCAGACACTGGAGAACATATAAAACTGAAAATTCAAACAGCAAATTTAGGGTTCAATCAGGTTCTTCTAATACAGCTTGATTAGGATCTCCAATCACCTTCTTGTGGCTTAGCATGTATTCCTCTCATTGACCACAAACAGAAAACGTAGATACAATTGCCAAGAGACACATCCATCTATAATCCAGAGTGCTTCCTCCTCTTCTAGCCAACTCTGAAGCCTATATACATATCTTACTTTTACATGACCCCATTGATATCAATATATCTCCCCCTCCACCCCATCAGGTCCATGTCTTGTCTCAGGCCATTTCCCAAACCATACAAGGAAGACAACATTTACCAGATACTCCTTCATCCACGGCAGGGTACCATAACAGCATAGACATAAGAGAAGCAAGTTTTACTGAAAAGTATGTAGGGGCATGACAAAAGTGAGATTTACAGTGGAGGGATAGATTTATGGAGTTAGTGTTTCTTTGCCATCTTGTTCTTCCTTTTGTTCTCACCATTCCCCATCCTGCCAGTTTATTTTGCAACAAGATACTTCCTGTGTTCAAGGATTAGGAAACAAGTGTTCAATATATCATTTGTATGGAATGTATCTTTCTGCATATTAAAAAGATTCAAGAGAAAATAACTGGAAAGAATACAGAAGATTAAATCAGTTTAAAAAAAATGTAAAATGTACCCACACTCGAAAACTCAAAACACTGGATATCCTATTACAAAAGTGGAAGTACTTACTGCCTGTTGGGCCTGGCACTCTTTGCAGGGTTATCCCCAAACTTTTTGCCTTTCTCTTGTATTTTTCTGACTTTGATTTCGCTGGTTTTCTGACTCAATCAATCAGTCAATCAGGTGTTTGTTGTTGACTCTGGGCACTTTACCACTGCTGACCAGTGCTAAAGCGCAAGTGCTCACTGTGTAAAATGTATTGGTGATTGGTGTATCCATGATTGGAATATTTGATTTACTAGTAAATCCCTAGTAAAGTGCACCTGGTGTGCCCAGGGCCTGTAAATCAAATGCTGCTAGTGGGCACTGATTGTGCCACCCACATGAGTAGCCCTGCAAACATGGCTCAGACCTGTCACTGCAGTGTCTGTGAGTGCAGTTGTAAACTAATTTTCCACCTGGCAAGTGCACCTACTTGCCAGGCCCAAACCTTCCATTTTTCTACATGTAAGTCACCCCGAAGGTAGGCCCAATGCATCCACATGTACTGGTGTATTTTACATGTCCTGATAGTGACATACTGCTAATTTCGTTTTTTACTATTGCAAGGACTATCTATCCCATAGGTTATTATAGGAATTGCCTTGAAATATCTTTTAAGTGTAATTTCTCCTTGGGAGCAGATGGAGATTTGGAGTTTGGGGTCTCTGAACTCACAATTTAAAAATTCATCTTTTGGTGAAGTTTGTTTTTAATTGCGTGTTTGAAAATGGCACTTGTAGAAAGTGGGCATTTTCTTGCTGAACCATTCTGTGCCTCTGCCTGTCTGTAGAATACACATCTTTGTTGGTTGACAGTTGATCTCTTGTACATTTACTCTACACATTTACTCTCGCACAAAGGGAGCTAAGGGTGTGCCTTGAATATCCTGATGGGCCATCACCAGGCTGATGGACTTTCCTCAGCTAGAGTGGGGGGAGGAGTTGTCACAGACACCTGAATAGGGCTGTGCCTGCCCTTAAACAAAGCTGTCTCTACCCCTGTAGTGTGCCTAGAGCCAGGTCAGGGAAAGGCAGAGTCTTGTGCACTACAAACACTTTCCTTTGAAGTTTGCCTACTTCAAAGGCAGAAAGGGATATACGTTTTGGACCACTGATACCCCAAAATCACAGCACTTCTGGACTGAGGACATTCTGCCAGGAAGATGAGTTGGATGCTGTAGGAGGGACAGCCACTCTGCCTGTTGCTTTGTTGTGCTGGCCTGCCGCTTGCGGTTTCTATCTTGGGAGTGAAAGAACTGGACTTTGCTTTCTACATCCTGCTTCCAAGGTTCTCCAAGGGCTTGTGCGTGCTTGCCTCCTGTTAAGACATCTCAGGGCCATCAAAGACTTCACCTACCAGTGCTTGGACTCTCCTGCTGAGAATCCTAACTTGCTAAGGGGTGCCAAACCCAGTTCCTGGGCCCTTGGAAGTAGAATCTGGGGACCTTAAAGAGAAAATCCACGCACGACTCCCAGCGCCTGTTTTCTCGACGTATCGCTGCAAATAACCGTCGCATCGCCGCTGCCTGCCCCAAAGCATGGTGCCTGATGGGCTCATCGACCACAGCTTTCACCCCAGGCCCCAGCTCGATGTCACAGCATGTCAGAAAAACAATTGCTGCAGCGTGAGTCCCGAGGACCTTGTCACCGACGTCCGTGGCACACGCTTTCACTCTGACGCAGCACCTGCTTCGCGGCTGGCAAATCGATGCAGTGCCTCCATTGCTGTCGCAACGATGCAGCACATCAGGACTTTTGACAAATAGTCCCTAGAAGGACGATACTTCACCGACACCACAGTAAGTAACGAAGGCAGCGTGTCCGGAAACCAACATATCACCTCCCCTTCCAGTAAGTGTGTGGGGACTCTCAGTTCTACCCCCACATCTTGTTCTGGGAAGTTTTTCCCCTGTCAAGGCTCCAAACTATGTAGGGTTGACAAAAGGCAGGACAGAACTTGTATCAGGCTTGTTTGTGTGTGCAGGAGGCAAAGCATTTGAAGTCTAAGTGGGGATGGGTACAGCTCCTTCCCCAGTCATCCTGCCAGCATAGCCCTTCCTGTCCACGCGTAAACCCCTCTGTGTCAATATCTGGAAGGGATATACAAACACCAGCAGCAGAGCAATTCAGTCATGTGGCCAAGGACACTAGCAGAATGCACAAATGGTTGTGACAAGAAAATGCCAGCTTTCTAAAAGTTGCATTTTTAGACTTATAACTAAAAATCTGACATCACCATTTCAGTGGGTTCTAAAATACAATTCATTTGAGTGTAAACAGTATATTTCTATCTGCTCCCAATCCAAAGTTAGCACTTATTATATGTAATAAGGTAACCCAGTATTCGGCAATGGGTGAGATAGGCCTTACATCAGGGAAAAACAAATTTAGGAGATTTTTACTGTCAAAACGTGTAAAATGTAAGTACCCATATCATACTATTTAAATACTATACACCCTTTTAGGGCCTACTTTAGGGGTGCCTTACAAGTATTAAAAAGGAAAGCTTATGCCAGGACTAAAGTTTATTTTACCAGGTCCAAATGGAAATTGTAAACTGCACTACACGCTGCCTGGCAGGCCTGAGGCATTTTTTAAAAGGCTCCTGTAGTGGGTGGCACAATGAGTACTGCAGAGCCACTAGTAGCATTTAATATAAAGGCCCAGTGTCTTACAAGTACATTAAATGTGCCAATTAGGTGTTGGCCAATTTTACCACATTGAAGAAGAAAGCACAAACACTTCAGCACTATTTGGCAGTGGTAAAGTGCACAGAGTCCTAAAGTCAACAAAAACTAATTGAGCAAAACAGGAGGGGTGAAGGCAAAGTGTTTGGGGGGATACCACACAAAGGATGTCAGGTCTAACAAGCACATAGATTTACTCATGCAAAATTCTGCTGAGCAACTGAAAATCCGCTTTCCCTACACTCCCTTTTTCCCATCATGAAAAAGTTTTACTCATGCCTTTGGCAGGTGCACTTTTCCACCTTTTTCCATTTTGGAAAGAGATTGGAGAGGAGTTTGTGAATATCCTTAGACATAAAAATTTGTGGGTGTGAGCAGACTCACAGGGCATTCCAACCCTGGAACCACATCCTCCTACTTTAAGCTCCGATATGGCCAGGTTAAGAGTTGCATGGGATTGGCAGGCTGGTAAATTCACACTTGTAAAAACCGATACAATGGGGGTAACACCCCACCAATACCAGGCAATTAAGAGTTATTCCCGTCGACTGGGGAATAACTGCACAGACCTGGTTTCACCAGGTGGAATTATTCATGATATCCCTTTTTAATGCGTATGACTGCCACATTTTTACACCTGCTCTGAATAGGTTGTAAGGGCGAGCAGGAGGCTGCTGTGTAGTAGGGGAGAGTAAAGGTGACAGTGAGAAGGGTGGCGAGGAGGTTGGGGAGACTACAGTCTGGTCCCTGCGTGTCATGGCTGAGGGTTTGGCAGGGTCAGGAAAATGGGTCCAGGCTGCAATGTACCTGGTACCGAAAGCAATTTTAGTGGCCACACTTTCCAAGCGGTAAAATAGAGTATCTTGTTCTTGCACCCGGTAAATCCAGGTGTGAGAACAAAAGCCCACTCATGGTTGAGCACTGTGGAATTCATAAATACCATACCAGAATTCAACTCCGCTCAGCTCCTAAACGCAGGCAGTATAGATTTACAGAAATGTGGCAAAATCGGAACCTTGGTGGAATCCAAACTCTTACATAGCATGAGCCCTAGCTTAATTAATTAATTAAGAAACGGTTAGCCGAGCTTTCATATAATGAGAAGACAGTCATAATGTATCACTTCTGTGAATGGAAGCAAAAGGGACACGTTAATTTTTTTACAGGAGATGTAGATTTCAGGGTCGTTCCAAGCCTTAGCCAAGTAGCAATGTCATAGACTCCCCCACCCCTACTCAATATTTGGAGAATTTGAAATCCATTGAGTGCCATTACAAGTCTTTTCCATGGTTAAAGGCATGTTTAGGGTAAATAGGGATAGCAATTGCTATCTGTACCGTTGCTTGCCATTAGAACCCCTGGTACTCCCATTGCTAACCTGTTCTCAGTATTCCTCTAGGAAGCAACAAGAAATTGAAGCAACCAGGGCTCTAAGATCCTGGTGTACTTTCTGTAATTAGAATTCCTTGCCTTTCCTCTTGCTCCTCGGCAGCAAATGAGAAGCTGTTGAGGGTCAGGGACAATGGCTCGACCCTCTTCAGATTACATCGATGGCCAATGGGTGTGTGATGTTACTTCTGCTACCCCTGCCATTTTGGTGAATTGGCATGAATGCCCACTACATGAAAAGAACCTCACACTAAAGAAGCAGGACTTTCACACTCTGCATACCCAAAAGGTACATAAACATGCACATCAGTTCAGTAATAATGTACTGCAGTCCAAACTCTTGTTAAAGGACCCAGAACCTTAAGAAAAGGCCATGCCAATGGCATAGGTGTACTATACTAATGTTACCATAACACAGCATAACAACCTAACGCAGCAAGTTTTGGCAAAGACAATATGTCTGGTCTTGGAAAGCTGGTACAATGGTTGTTTTTATTTTTTATTTCAAGACATTGCCACAAAAAGAAAAAGAAACAAACAAAAATTCACTGCTGTCTAAAGGTAGTGGTCATATGCTTCCAACAAAAAACTGGCTACACATATAAACTGTATGAAAAAGTAGAGTATTTCCTAGTATACAGAGGGCATTTTCGTGTTAATGCTCATCACAAGAAAATATGATTCTTTTAGATGCAAAGTGGTACTACTGACTTTGAATTACTTTTGCCATAAAACATAGTTTAAACATACAAGGATGACTAAAAAATACAATAAATAAAGAAGGATAATGCATGGAGAGTAAAAGCACTGGCAGAATAAATTGGTGGCCTCCAAACTCTGTGTTCAGGTAAAGTGCTGCCACTCGGAATGCAACAGAGCCAGTGGCTGAAGTTGGCTTAACTAATCCTACATGCTGTATGCTGTGGTGAGTGGAGGCAAAATATGACTGACAGCTGAACTAACCAATTGCTGAAGAGGGTTGACCTAATCCTTTGTAACTATATGTGCATGCATATTTTTGATTTTTTTAAATTACTGCATGAAACCAAACAGGTAGAGTGTTTTTTCGAGACCGTATCTACAAAAGGCGTGGGCACACACAAATCTGTAAACAAATGTTTTATTTTAGCTCATTATTTTGAAGAAGAATTTACATAAATGGATATATGTATACTTAATCACCTTCCTGCATTTACCCTGACTAGTGACATCATTGTAGGAATCTTATAGAAAAAACTGAAACAATAGGAATAGAAGTAGAAGTGCTCACTCAGGTCATGTGTTAACAGAAGTAAAACCTGGAAGAAATAAAAAGATGATGAAAAAAAAATTGTCAATCAGAATGTGAACTGTACGCAAAGGCAGGCTGAGGGTAGCAAATTCAGTAGTTGCCCTTTTTCATTTCCCCTTATTTACAACAAAGCCTCTTTGATGCTTGGGTGACTACTAAATTATTTACTAGAACCACATTAATCTTAGAGAGGATTTCCCAATGACTTCACAGTTCAAATATATGCTTGCAAATGTGCATGTAAGGGAAATTAGGTTATTAAGGGTTACCAAGGTGAACTCCGCTAAATAATTCAGAGTTGTAAAATGCATACAGACCAAAAACAATTGAGAACAACTGTTAAGCGGAAAAAGGATACAGAAACAAAAACACAATAACACGATTATTTATTTAAGGAGTTTTATATAGTGCGAACATGACCTGTCCGGGTATCAAAGCGTTGTACAAATAGCAAAACAATTTAAACATAAAAAATGCAAAAAGGAAACAAGCATAAAACGGATACAAATACAGATACCAAAATGTTGTACAAATAGCAAACAAGTTGAAACATCAAAAGCAAAAAGGAACAAACAAGATCAAGGCATATACAATGTAAACAAACAACTTAGTAGATTCAGGATCCAGAAATGTATACAAGAAAAATAGTCAAGCTTAGTGAATTCAGGACTACTGCTGAAGGTATATGTTCAGCAACAGCAGTTTTACTTCGTTTTTGAAGGAGGTAGTCGAGGGGTTAGATCTGGTTTCAGGAGGTATTGCGTTTCATATTCTTGGGACAAGACTAGAAAAGGAGTGATTATAAGTTTTCTTTTTGTTGAACTTCTGTGGCTTCAACAATAGAGAGTTAGTACTTCTTAGGGAACGACTCCCATCAGATAGTTCAAGTTTTTTTGCCAGGTAGACGGGTGTGTTGTGATAAAGAGCCTTATGAATCATGCAGGCTATCTACAATGAAATCTTGCTTCAAACAGGAGCCATTTGAGATGTTTTAGATAGGGTGTAATGTGATCGCATTTACATGGATCCCATGATGAGCCTCTCAGCTGAGTTTAGAGTGGCCCTTAGAAGAGCCAGCCTAGCTTTGGGTAATCCTGCAAGAGTGGCACTCCCATAGTCTAGGCGGGAGATGACTAGGGTTTGGACTGCTAACCGAAAGTCATTTGGGGGTAAATGGGTTTGATTTTCTTTAGGGTGTTCAGTTGGTAATTAGCCCCTCTGGTGGTTGCACTGATGGTATCTTGCATATTCAGGTATTTGCCTAAAGATCTAGTGGAACCAACAACATGTGGGGCGCAGCTGAGCACTGGAAGTTTTTTGGGCCATTCATTTATGGGATAGAGAGATTGTGGGGCGGCCAGGAGAAATTCCATCTCAAGTGTGTTTAGCACAAGGTGATTGTGAGTTAACCATTTTTGGGTTTTCAATAGGGCGCAGTTAAGAGTTTTGATATCTTAAGGTGAGGACATTTTCCAGTATATTTGTGGGTCATCCATGTACATGTTGTACTGTATATTTGAATGTTTAAAAATTTAGGTAAGAGGTTCCATGAAAAAGTTGAATAGTGTGGGTGAGTGTGTGGATCATTGAGGTACTCGAATCGAGACCGGAGTAATGCCCATTAGGGTTTGATTGACTTTGATTCATTGAGCTCTATTATAAAGGAACAAGGAAAACCTGCTTAAGACAGGACCAGATAAGTCCATCCTTTTCTCCAAAAGGTCTATCACGTTGTCAATGCCTGACCGTCTTAAACGCAGAGGAGAGATCAAGGAGAATAAGCAGGCAAGGTTTGTTCTGATCGAGTAGTCTCAGAGTGTCATCTACAATGTGTGTTAGAGCCGTTTCAGTGCTATGACCTGTTCTGGAGCAAGATTGGCAATGTTCAAGGAGCTGAAACTGCTCGATGTGGTTGCAGAGTTGTAGATGTACTCATTTCTCGAGTAGTTTTGCTAGTGTCATAGTGTTGGTAATTGGACGGAAATTGTTGAGGTCAGAACAAGTCTGCCTTTGGTTTTTTTGGTATTGGGCTAACCTGTCCTATCTTTTGGCAATCAGGAATCGTGCCCTGGGAGAGAGATGCCCCGACAATCTTAGACCAAAGAGGGAGCATGGAAGATCTAAGCTCTTTGATGAGTTTGGCTGGCAGAGGATTTTTGAAGTGGTTTGACGGTTTTATTAATATTATTATTTTGAGTATCTCAACTTGATCTGGAAGTTTGATGGTATTCCATGTAGCATTAGTTTTTGGTAGTAAAATCGGTTTTCAGGGACCTCATCATGGGAAACATAGGGAGGAGACTGGTTTGGGCCTGGCTTAGTGGATGTTGAGAGGAGAGTTGTAGTTCTGATTCAATCTTCCTTGTTTTTTCAATAAAATGAGCGGAGAAATCATCACCACTTGGGAGTGACACATTATCTTCAAAGTGGTGGTTAGATCTGCAGCTAGCTTGCTGTTTGATGATTTCAAATAGTTTGTTGGGTCTGCTTTTGGCGTTGTTCAGTTGCGTCCTAATGTATTCTGCTTTGGAGCTGCGGATGAGTTTGTTATAGTAGTTTCTTATTTTCCTCAAGTGCTGAAGGTGTTTGTGGATGGAGAGATTCTCCATGAACTCTTGGAAAGTTTTAATTTCCACCTTACCTCTGGAGTGTCTACTAGGTATTCTTTTAAGCTGCTTTGGAGTAATTGTATCAAATATTCCTGACACGGATTGGATGTAGTGTTCGGTAAGGTCATTCGCATTTGTCATGTTTCAGGGCATTGGAAGGAGGTTGTTACTAATGATAGTTAGATCGGTTATGCTGCTTTTGCTAAGGTCTCTGGACCATTGCTTAGTTTTACGAGATTGGCCTCGTCTAATCAGCACATTATCTAAGATGAGGAAGGAGATTAGGTAGTGATCTGTCCAGTCACAGGGTAATATGGATTCCAGTTGTATGACATTATCCTTAATGATGATTAGATCGTGGGTGGAGCCTCTATTATGGATTGGGCCATTAAAAGATTGGGTAAGGTTAAGGTCCGCAAGAAGGTCTTGAAGGTGTTCAGTATGGGGTCATTTGGGCCATTGCAGTGAATGCTGAAATCTCTAAGGAAGATCTGGTTAGGGGGTTGGTCCGTGTTAGAGAAAGAGGAGATGGTCTGTTCAATGAAAGGTAGGTTATTTACCGAGGTGGTAGTAAATTGTGTGGAGTTTGCATAACATGTTGTCATTGTTCCATATTTCGATGCCTAGGTATTCACAGGAGACACTGGAGCAGTTTGTGCATGTTTTAGGATGAGCATAGAGCGATAGAGGCATGCTATACTGCCACCAACTCTTTTAGTTCTATCCAATCTGATGTCATGGTTGGGAGGCACTAGAATGTCCAGAATGGTCGAGGAGGTGTCATTGAGCCACGTTTCCATTAAGATCAAGAGGTCAAGGTCTTGTGCAAGTATGAGATTGGTGATGTCAGCTGCGTGGTTTACCGGTGACTTGAAATTTGGTAGCACAGACTTGATATGCAATTTGGTTACGACTAACTCTTGGTGTGTTATAGGGACATGTAGTAAATTAGGCTTGTTCATAGTTCTATGGTTGAGACTGCATTCTCTAAGTGGGTTGGAGGGAATATTTTGAATATTGACTGGCAAGGGTAACGAGTCATTATGAATGGCGTATTTTAACAAAAGGGAGTGAATATCAGCATTGGCTAGATGATCAGTAACCCTCTGGGGTCTGGAGTAGTTATTGAGAAGGGGGTCGCGATCTCAGGTGCAAGATAGGTGGGTGCTTCCTGGTCGATGACTCAAGCAAGGAGTTTCTATCACTTGTGGGAGTATTGAGTTGTTTAGTGACTGAGGTTCTGTGTGGTCCAGAGGTCAGGCTGGGATTCCAAAGCTTCAAGGTTATGTGTATAAGGTTCTGTAGATCGCACATAACTAGTTGAAGTTCATGTTTAAGATCCACGAGCTTGTCCTCAAGGGATGGAGGGTCTACAATACACCTAGTCGAGTAGGGTGGCCTATAGAAAGCCAGCGTGTGTT
This sequence comes from Calotriton arnoldi, assembly GCA_963921515.1. Taxonomy (NCBI): domain Eukaryota; kingdom Metazoa; phylum Chordata; class Amphibia; order Caudata; family Salamandridae; genus Calotriton; species Calotriton arnoldi. The sequence goes on from CAWUFW010003972.1 coordinate 1,233,420, forward strand.
TCCCTTCATAGTTGGGGGGTCGGTCAATACAGTGGATTGAACATAGGTGGGGAGGGAGGTATTAGTACAGGTGACTGAAAGATGAGAGTTAGAAGACGGTAAAGTAGAGGTGATGTTTGGAAGAGGGGTAGGAAGAAGACTCAAATGAGTGTCCTCTACGGGTATTTTGTGTTGCCAGTCAGTCACTGCAGGCGGGTTGGGGGTCGAAGTGATCAAGAGGGGTACAAATTAAATAACATGTGGTCTGGGAGATGAAGTGCATTTGCTAGAAGGAGGGCAATTAGTAGACCAGTCATTCGCCAGGTTGCCGTTGTTGATGTTTCTCGAGCAGTGGGCATTATTTCCTATTCTATCAAGAGCTGAGGGAGGAGGTAGGTCAGACAAAAGGATTTTTAGGAAAGGGCAGGAGTCATCATTTGGAGTAACTGGATTAGGTCCTGCAGCTACGCTTCCAACATTGGAATAAAGGGAGTGGTCTGGCCGAAGCCCAGGGGAAGAGTTAACAGTGGGACTAGATGAAACAAGTGTTTCAGTCGCTGCACGTTAGGCGAGACATTGATTACAGGCGCAGAAGGGATGTTGTTTGACAACTTATTTTTGATCCTCATGAAGATTGCGTCAAACCGTTTAAGATTACGGTCAGATGATTGTATGAGAACGTTTCCATTGTTATATAAGGAGATGGTTGCTTTGGCCTTGAAATCAGGTGAGGGTATTATGTAGTGTTAATCCAGAGCATCAAGGTAATGGCTCTCCTCCATTGAGCTCTTCTGGAGGTGAGGAAATTAGGTCATTAACCACAATTCCTTTAAAAGAACAAAAGTAGGCATCAGATATGAGCGTTTCGGGGTTTCGTTGGAGTAGGTTATATTTGACATTTTTGGTTGCGTTTTTAGATAGGTTTGGGGGGTATTTAATCTTGAACGCATTACGGCCAACATGTGACAGCATGTAATCGATAGTTTTAGCATTGTTTGGAGCCATGGTGGATATTCGTGCACCAGAATAAGGGTCAACAACTTAAAATTAAAAAGTTTCAATTAGGCTATGTAAAGATTAGAGGAGGTATAGTGAAGGTGAGTACAACAGGATCATACGTGGTTGAGGTGAGGCTGCTTAATAAGGGCTAGCAAAGCCCATCAGTAGTCTTTGATTAGTCTTGGTAACCATTCCAAAATGGCTGCCACATTGGAGACAATATACTGTTTATGTGCATGAACTCCTTCTTTGCTTTGCATGCATAAATTAGTAGAGGTATAATGAAGGTGAAAAAACGACAGGATCATACGTGGTAAAGTATGGCTAGCAGAAGCCCTTTAGTAATTTTTGGTTAGACTCTGTACCATTCCACGATGGCTACCCCAGTGGAGATGCTATCCTGTATTATGTGTGTGAAGTCCTTCTACCCTTTTCATGCCAAGTAATGCCATTCAGTCCTCTGTCTATTATGTTGTAGGAGAAAGGGCCGCCGTTTTAGGAAAAGGCCATTCATGTGGGAAAAGGGTGAAAGGATCCTTAAAATGGAGGGCCAGACAAGACAACAGGACCCCAAAATAGTGATTGAAAACAAAGATCGGTGCGGTTGGTGCAGTCAGAACCATGCGCCAACAGTAACATGTATGTAAAAGTGCCAACCATGAAGGAGGGGCTCAAAGGTCCAGGCGAGCAGCTCAACTGAAAGTCGGGCACATCAGCGGGGTCACAAATGCACCATTCATCAATGAAGGAGAGGGAGGGCTCCTGAGGAGAACCGCTCCCAAAAACACACGGCATGCTCGCTAACCAGAAAGGCAGCAAACATGAGCAGCGCTGAGAGCAGAGCCCCACTGCCAAAACTGACAACTAAATGTATATTATTACCGCAATGAACCACGACTCGTCCAGCGAGATCGCCAGCAAGGGCGCGCTCCAGCCCAAAACAGTGAGAATCACAACAAGGGCCCATGTGTCGCCAGCGGGATCACCCGCATGGGCATGCTCTTGCCCCAAAAATGAGAGACCGAGCAAGGGAAGCACAAACTGGGGCAGCCAGAGGCAGGAAGATGATCGGAAACAGAAAAAACAGTCCCCCAGGAAGACAGCCAACCAACAAATCCAGGTCAGCACAAACCAAACAAAGGGCCCAAAAATATGGACAGAAAGCACACAATCAGGCATCAGTCAAGTAGATCCAAAGGCAGAGGGTGGCGAATTAGAATAAGTATCAAACTTGTGAAAATTATGCCATTAAATCTCCAGGTAAGGAGGTATTGCCCAGTTAGAACCAGTGCCCAAAGGGTGCACAGGAAGTGGAGGCAACAACGCGGGGTTCAGGCAGGGTAGTGCGACCCACATTAAAAGAAGGCTTAAAAGGGGAATGGTGATAGGTATTTTCTTTGTATTAGTGAGGAGAGGTTTGGTGTACAGGCTGTGAAGCATGAGGCCAGGGTAAGGCTTCTTGTACTGCTGCAGTGGTCTTTTAGACTTGCCCATGAGTCTGTGGTGATTCGCACCATACCACCTGAAGTTAAATATGCAAAATGCATGCAAACATTTGCCAGATAACAGGCCTTTCCAACATCCCTTCTGCCCCTGTAATCAATGTGGGTCGTTGTTTAAGAAAGAAGCTTTTTGATAAACATCTAGTAAAATATTTGTTACTTTGAGAAATTTGTAAATAATCTTGAACACAAGATGGATTTATTTTAGCTGCAAAATTCTACATTCATTTTGGACAAAAAGCTGGTATTTCTATGTTATTCTGTAAATGAAATGTCTTTAAAAAAGTTTTTAAAAGGTACACTAAGAAGAGTATGGTTAGATCAGTCCAGTAAATTAAGAATGCCTTAAACTAAAAGAGGATGTTAAGGAAAACAGGAATACATTGGCGGGAACCATAGCATGCACTGTTGTGGCAGATCCTTCCATTTTCTTGGGCCTTATCTCTGGAATGACCTGCCAACAGATCCTGTGTCATGGAAAATCAATTGCATTTTCTTAGGGTACTGAGGACGCTCATGTTTCGCTAATTTCCTGCTTTTATTTTAATATCACCTGTGTTTTTTCCTTTTCATTCCTGTCATGCAAACACCCTCAGATGAAAGTGTGCTTAGTAATTAAATTAATTAAGTCAGTTAGTCAAAATAGGTTTATTTTGGTCAAACCATCATAACAATACTCACTGCATCAACAAATCATAAAGCAACATTTGCTCGCACAAGATATAAAAGATAACCACACAATAGACAGAAAAAACTTACAAATATTTTTTTACAATGTATGTCAAAATCCCCAAATCAATCATGTTTTCCTAATTAATTTACAAACACCCCCATCATATTTTCTGTAACCCATATTGGGATTGCAACTGCATCTCACAAATCCTACATCATATCTAGATAATGGTTTATCGCCACAGGACAGAATATGGAGTTATTAAAGAATTACAATGTAATGTCAATCCCCTTAACTTTTGCACTCTCAAATAGCCATGAATAGAGTTTGACATCAATAAATTGAGAAAAGTCAGGTTGCAGTTTTGGTTGTACATGGAGACAAAGAGTGGCGTACCAAAGCCGGGTCTGGTGACTCAGTGGACTAATGCATCCACTGAAGGGTCCTGTGTTCGACCTCATGGTCACAGGTTCAAATCCCGTCGGTTCCACTCAGCCTTTCATCCATCTGAGGTTGATAAAATGAGTAGCGTTGAGTTGGGTAACAAGAAACATCTGTTATTCAGCGCCAAGATACCTATGGGTGAACGTGCGCTTTACAAATACACGTTATGTTATGTTACCACCTTCTACCTGGGACATGAAAACCTTGAGGGAAAAAGGCACATACATTATTGAAAGGTGACTAAACCTCAGGGCACAACATCTGTGTAGAGACTCCATCTCCATAAAGGAAAACTTAACTTCTCAGATATCAGACCAAATCTCAAGCACACCAACATGTTTTAACATAACATAGGCTTTTAGTGATTGCTTTTTAAGCTCTGCAACCTCAAATTCACAGAGATGATGAGTTGAAAGGTGGAAATGGATTGTGGTTCACCACATACTTTACTCTTAAAATGTTTCCTGTATGTGACTAATCTCAGCTTTGGCAAAACCCCAGAGTCCTGTGCCTTATGATGCCATAGTAACACATAGGTAGGACCTCAGTAGTTTCTTGCAAAGCTGAGATTTCCCTTTACCAGTTTGGTGCCTATGGATGCTACTAGTTTTGTAAAAGGAGTGGACTCCTTCCAAGGCTATCCCAACCACTTTTATTCCCCTTTTCTTCACATTACTAGGACTAATTGTATTTATCTTAGACTTTTCAACAGTTGTCCTAAGATCAAGATTCCACTTGAACTTATGTGTCCATGAGAAACACTAAAGACCTGTTGCTGTCCTGTAGATAAAAACAACATTGTCCACGCAGAACAAAAGTGTACATGGTCCACTATCAACTATGGGACATCAGAGTGCACTAGCCTCAACTCCTCTTCCAAACAATTGGTTACTGGCTTAAAGGTATAAGTGCATTCCTAATTTTGCCCGCCGCAAACAGAAAACTTCAGAGATGAATGTATTTTATGCAAAGAATCACAAGCTCTTCCTCAGCCTCCATAATTTACAAAGTCTCCCAATATTTGGACCTCGACTAGATCAAGCAAAACAGGTCCCTGAATGCCAAATGCACTCTCCTTCTTTTAACTGTGGCTAGGCATAAAGGAATAAAGTAAGGCATTGTTCTTCTCTAGTTGCTAAATCTTCTCCAAATCAGAACTTCCAAGAGAACTCCTTTGCTCCCTTCCTAATCTAGCAATCTATATGATTATATTCTCCCAAATTATTTAATAGAACTATTGGAAAAGGAATAAGTGTTTAACATCCGGACTCCCCCTTAACTCAATTTTAAATAGGGGAACAATAATAGATATTAGCTAGATAATATATATTTCTTGTTTCTGGACAAGCTTGAGAATGGCATACGCATTAAAAGATCCTGAGGAACATAGCTCAATTAGACTGTTTATATAATTCTATTGGCACCCCACTAGGGGGCAGAGTTTTTTTGGCAGGGCTATCTCCTAATGATTTAATAACTTCTAGTTACACGGCTATCATGTTATCACCATGGGCAAAGATCAAGACATTGTTATAATTATCCCCCTGTTGTTAAAAAAAAGTCTCTTCCTGCTTAACTACTAGGCTTCCGGAATTAGGACATCAAGCACCTGCTTGTGTCAGTCTCCACAACTAATTTTCAGAACTACTCGAAATTACAGGTGCTGAGACCAGCTAAAATCAGATTTAGAAAGTTTAGAGATTTTGGCGGCCAATAAATTTACAGCCGGAGCCAAAGCGTGTGGGGAAGACGGGTTCCCTATAGAATTTTATAAGGCTTTCTCAGAAGAAGTGATTCCACCCTTGAAAAAACTCTTCAATTACATTAAAAACGGTGGGCAGGTTCCCTCGTTTTTTAGAGATGCAATTGTTGTCTGCTTTGTAAAAAAGGACAAGAACCCGAAGGATGTTAATTCTTATAGGCCCATTAGCCTCCTCAATTCAGATTATAAGATTTTAATGAAGGTGTGGGCGCAGCGTTTTTTACCTGCTGCGCAGCAAACAATTCACGAAGACCAGGCCGGCTTCATAGCAGGAAGATCCATGGCAGCAAATACAGAATTTTTAATACAGGCTTTGGACTACTGTAATACTAACTCTACCTCGGCCTGTATTATGATGGTCGATGCGGAGAAAGCGTTCGACCTGGTGAACTGGAACACTTTGTTTCTTGCCCTCAGTAGATTCGGTATCCCTCCCCAGGTCATTTTAATGTTGCGAAACATTTATCAGGGGGCACAGGCTCAGGTGGTAATTAATACAAAATGGGCTGGTACAGTAAAAATTAATCGGGGGACAAGACAAGGATGTCCGCTCTCCCCATTGCTTTTTACCTTTTTTATAGAACCTTTAGCCATTAGAATGCGAGATAATGCAGCAATTAAGGCCCCAATTTTGGGTATGGAAAAATTGAAGCTTTTTGCGGACGATATTATTTTATATCTGAAGCCTAACAATCACAATTTGGAATGAGTAAATTCGAATTAATTGGGGGCTATAAAATAAACCAAAACAAAACTGAAGTTCTCGTTTTGAATACAGATATAAACTTTCTCCCAGCCAACCTCAAGGTGCAAGCCGTAAAACCGGACCCTATTAGATATTTGGGGATTTATGTGACTAACCAATATCAACAGATATATAATCTGAACTATGTAAGAATGCAAGGTAAAATTAAGAGATTGTTAGAGCAGTGGCTTTTACTCCCTTTGACCTTGGTGGGACGTGTATCTCTTATTAAGATGTCCATACTTCCGTTACTCATTTTTCTTTTTATCAACGTACCCATTAAAGTTAATATGGACTTTTTTAAAGAGATGGAAACTCTGATTAGACAGTTTGTCTGGGGGAAAAAGGCACCAAGGGTCAAGCTCCCATCACTACAATTAACGATTGAACAGGGAGGTCTGGCTTTACCACATATACGAACTTACTATGATGCTGCTTTTTTAGATTTACTAGCTGGTTTATTGCTCTCTAATGGGTTTAAAGATAATTTTTTTGTGGATAAAACGGTGCAGGAAACCGGTTCTCAGATTTCGATATTCTTAAAAACCTCCAAACTTCCGGAAAAAACAAGATATAAGACACTGAAGGACTATTCCACTAGACTTCAATCTTTTTTCAAGGGAACGGGCTCTTCTGGGTTGCATTACTTAAAATTGAGGGAATGCAAGAATCTCGATCTTCAAATTCAATTATGCCACTTGAAAAATTGGGAGGGCTGTGGGCTAGGAGAGCTAAGATACTTTTTAATTCAGAATAGGGTAATTACGTGGCAGGAGGTGTTGTTGAGGAGTGGAAATCAGAGGAAGCCAGCTTTTTTTGAATATTTACAAATTGTCCATTTCTTAAAAAAACTGAATTTTGTTTTTGATACGCCAAATAAACTCGTGACAGCCCTTTTCGGGGCAAAATTAAGTGGAGTAGGGAATTGGTATTGTCTGCTACGAAATCAGGGCCAACTCCCATTGATAGAGAACCATTTGGAAAAGGTGACCCGCGAAACACAATGTACCTTTTCTAATAATGAATGGCAAGCTATATGTTGGCGAGGGAGTAAGGCCCTGAGAGCAGCTAATTTTAAAAGAATGGCTTTTTTATCCCGGTGGCTGGCATACTTTACTCCGAAAGCGCTTAATAAAAGGTACCCGGAAGTCGAAAATAGTTGCTTTCGATGCCAGGCGGAAGGGAAGGGGGCTGGCTCCATATTTTTTTTACATGTCCTAGATTGGGGTCTTTTTGGGGGCGATCTTCTCGGCTCTAAATAGGGCATTTAAAAAGAGGATATTGCCGGAGGTTGAGGTGGCCCTGTTTGGAATTTGTAAAGATAGAACAAATTTAAGGAAAGCTGAAGAAATTTTTCTTTCTATTGCTTCTTTGGTAGCCCGCTCCTTAATTCTCCAGAATTGGAGGTCTAGCAAAGTTCCCACTTATGATAAATGGTTCAATAAAATGAAACGGACGCGGGCTTTTGAAGAAGCCTACGCGAGCCGGGTGGGAGCCTCCAAGAAATTTAACAAGAATTGGAAGTTTTTAAGTAATTCGGAAAACCTGACAAAGGGGTAGCACCACCCTGAATTTAGAGTCTAAGGGGCCGATTCCGATCTCGGCCGGTAGTGCTCCGAATCGGATTCGGATTCACCGGATCCGATTCGGAGCCCTGTTTCCCGACCGAATCGTACGCGGGTCCGGCCGAGCGAGTACGATGCAAGCACCCGCGAAATCGCCGACCGACTCGAACGCGGCTTCAACACGCTCCGACCGACTCGCATGGACACGACTCGCACCTCGCTATGGAGACGTTTCCCGGCCGGGTAAGTACGATGCGCGCCGCGAGCAGTCCGACCGACTCGCGCCGTCCGGCTCGAAAAAGCTGTCGGAGCCGGACTTTGGGGGTCCGCGTCGGACCCCCCTGTACGCGTAGGTGCGCGAGTCGCACACAGGGGGGACCCATGGGTCCCCCCTACCTGTGCAAGTACGCCGCGATGCGCATGGACACGTACACGCTGTAGGGGGCGCCCTTGCCCGCCTCGCACCCATTGAGTCAATGGGAGCCCGCGTACGCGTTGTTCGACCGGCTCCCATTGACTTCAATGGGAGTCCGACCGACTCGAGTCCGATAGCATGCGAATGCATCGTACTCGTCCGGTCGGACTGCTAGGGTCCGATTCGGTCGGAATTCTCTCCGGGTCCGGCTCGGTCGGAGAGATTTCCGGCCGGAATCGGAATCGGCCCCTAAGTGTTGTTTTATCATTTTTTTTAAATGTTTGGAGGAATTGGAAATATCTTCTTCTAGCACTGTAGCACTTTAGCCTAGTAATTTTGCACTTTTGCACTTGCACTTTTACATTTATTACTCAGCTACAGATTTTTTTTTTTTTTAAACTCTTTTTATTAACACAGCTCATAAGACCATACATTATACAATAACGTCTGCAGCTCAATCTCATTTTCCACATATACATTACAGCCAGTAACAGGGGCGGGAGCATGGACAGTACAACCCGATTCCCAGGTATATCATTGTACCCTCATTCCTCTTCCACCACTCCCAGGACTCGGTATCTCCTCCAGGGTGCCCAGACCTTCTTCCACTTTTTTGTGCACCCCCTGCTCTTATAGACCACCTCCTCTGCTCTTTGACACCAATCTAGGTCTCTCATCCAATCAACCAGCTGTGGTGGCGCCTGTGCGCCCCAGCTCCGTGCGATATTACGTTTGGCTACTCCTGCTGCCAGGATCAGCCACAGCTCTGCATACCTGGGCCAGCTTTCTTCCCCCTTTATTTGAAGGATCAACCACTTGGGGTCCATCGGGACCTCCCTCCCCATTGCCCTAGACATGGCGTCCGTGATCCCTACCCAGTATGAGGCAATCTCTGGGCACTCCCATAGGATGTGAAAAAAGGAGCCCTCCTGTTGGCACCCCCTTCTACAGAGCCCCGACTGGAGTCTACCCCAACGGTATAGGAGTGTGCAAGGGTAGTAGGTGCGATGAAGTATTTTTAACTGAACCAGTCTGAATCTGGCCCGGATGGCTATCACCCTGGGACTCTGTATCGCTTCCTGCCAGCTGTCATCGTCTATGTCTCCCAGGTCAACTACCCATGCCGCTCTGAGAGAAATCAGCGGATCCGGACAATTATTTAACAACTTACGATAGACCGTGGAGATAGGTTTACCAACTATCGGATCTAACAATAGTCGGTCCTCCAGTGGGGAATACTCAGGAATAGACGTCCCTGGTTTAATGTGTGCTCTGAGGGCATGCATAAGTCTGATGTATTGGTACCTTTGTGTCGGGTTCATGTCATATTCCGCCTGTAAATATTCAAATGTTCTAGGGGAGTCCCCCTTCCAAACGTCTCCTAGATACTCGACACCTATCAGTCGCCACCCCTTAAATCCCGTCAGGGCGGTCACCTCCCGGAGCTGGTCTCCCATCCATAATGGGGCCTTGCCCGTCAGTTTCCGGTCCCAACCCAGGAGCCGATTGGCCTCTCTCCAACAGCGTATCACCACCCCCGTGTGCGTCGGCCAACTCTGCACCATCTTCCGGGCGTACAGGAGAGACTCGCAGCTACCCCCCTCCATTGCCATCCTGTCTACCCGGTATGCCGGTTCTGAGACATCCGCGTACACCCAGTCATTTATGATCTGCAATTGTGACGCCCAATAATACAGCTTGGCGTCAGGAATCGCCAGGCCTCCATCATACACCCCTCTGTGAAGTTTACTCAGCGCAATCCTCGGGGGGGCCCCCATCCCACAACAGCGTGCGTACCGCCTGTGCGACCCTTTTAAAGGAATGCGGAGGAACTGGGAATGGAGTGTTTTGTAGGATGTAGAGGAGTCGCGGCAGTGTAAGCATTTTATAGAGTGCCGCACGTCCCATAAGGGAGAGTGGGAGCGAGCGCCAGTGCCCGACATCCGCACCCATACGAGAAAGCTGCGGTTCTAGGTTTTTGGCCAGGAACTCGTCTCTGTTTCTAGTAATGTAGATTCCCAGGTACCTAAACCCACCGGTAACCAATGGCGCCGCACAGCAGGATGGGATACGCGGTGTAGGGCCCGACAGTGGGAAAACCAATGACTTCGACCAATTTATACGATATCCGGAGTAACTACCGAAGAGTTCGAATATATGTAACACACGGGCCAGCGAGTTGTACGGCCTGGCCAGATAGAGGACGATGTCGTCTGCATAGAGCGATACCTGCTCCTCCCAGCCCCCCGGTGACATGATGCCCTATATCATGGGGTCTCTCCTTATCCAGTGCGCTAGGGGTTCCAACGCAAGGGCAAACAGGAGGGGGGACAGGGGGCAGCCCTGCCGTGTACCCAGTCTCAGAGGGAAGGATCTGGACACCGCCCCATTGACACGCACTCGCGCCGTTGGTAGCGTGTACAGTAGCTTCACCCAACTACAAAATATCGGCCCACATCCCAGTCGTTGGAGAGTCATAAAAAGGTAAGGCCACTCAATGCTATCGAAGGCCATGGAGGCGTCCAGCGCGACCGCCACCGCCTGAACGGAACCCACACCCTCCGTCATGTGGAGCACCCCGTAGAGTCTCCTCAGATTGTGACGCGTGCTCCTACGGGGCATAAACCCGGACTGGTCTACATGTACCAGGTCCATAATGACAGATACTAGCCTCTCCGCCAAGGCCTTGGCCAAGACCTTTGCCTCTACATTAATTAGGGAGATCGGGCGAAAGGAGTCGTATTTATCAGGCGGTTTACCTGCTTTATGAATTGTCACAATTGTGGCTTCTCTCTGATCTGGAGGGAGCCGTCCCAATTCCCGGGCTTCATTGAACATCCGCAAGAGGGGGGCCAGTATCACCGCCGCTTGTTTTTTGTAGATCTCTATCGGTAGCCCATTGGGCCCAGCCGCTTTCCCAGACTGTAGGGAGCCCAGGGCCAGCCCCAGCTCCTCCTCCGTGAGGTCCGCCTCAAGCCGCTGCCGTGCCTCAGTCGAAAGCGAGGGGAGGGCGAAGTCCCGCAGAAACTCCTCACAGTCAGTCTCTGACCTTGTACACACCGGCGAATACACCTGCTCATAATGAGCGGCGAAGGCCTCCGTGATATCACAACTTGTGGAGCATAGGGCTCCCGATTTGTCTATCACACCGGGCACCCAGGATCGCTCCTTATTACGGCGCTCCAGCCACGCCAGCAGCCTGAGTCCCTTATCCCCCACATCATACAGCCGGTGCTGGGTTGTTAATGCATAGGCCCGCGCTTCCCCTTGTGCTAGTGCCCGTAGATCTTTCTGCTTCAGTGCTAATTCATGCTGGAGGTCTGCAGACTCCGTCAAGGCCGGGTCGGTCCCTAGTGTCTCCACCTCCCTCTCAAGCCCCCTAATCTGTAGCGATTCTTCCTTTTTTTGCCCCCCAATCAGGGCCTGCGCTTGACCCCGTAGAACAGTCTTGTATGCTTCCCATATCGTGATCTGGGAGACCACGGAGCCCTGGTTTTCTTCAAAGTAAAGCTTGGAGCCTTCCCTAAGTTTATCACTCAGGACTGGGTCTCGGAGTCGCCAGGGGTCTATCCTCGGGAAGGTGGCCTTGTTTACTACCGGTCCCTGAAAGGAACACCCTCACCAGAGAGTGGTCCGAGATCCCCCTAGCCATGTGTCCGACATCTGTAAACTCCCATATGTGTGAGCCGGGTGAAGAAATGATCGATCCTCGAGAAAGAGCCATGTCGGGCCGAGTAGAAAGTGTACTCCCTAGTCAGAGGGTGGTGTGCACGCCAGACGTCGCTCAGGCCCATGGCAGTGGCGAAGCCCGCCATCACGAGCCCCCAATCTGGGATTGGACCGATCAACAGATGGGTCCATCACTGCATTGGTGTCTCCCCCAAGAAGAAGGACCCCGACAGGCAGATCCGTCAGAAAGGCCCCCAATTTCGGGAGGAAAGTGGAGTGGAGGCCCGGGGGAAGATAGCAGGAGCAAAAAACCACCACTCTCCCCTCCCATGTGCCCACTGCTGCCGCCAGACACCCCGTGTCATCTGTCCATGTGGTAGTGAGCACCAAGGGCAGGGAGGCGCGCACCAAGATTCCCCGCGCACCAAGATTCCCACCCCTCGGGCCCCAGAAGAATAACCTGCGTGTGCGATCATCTTGTAGCCAAAGCGGTCAAGGGCTTTGCATTTATTTCCCCTCAGATGTGTCTCCTGAATCAGGACTACGTCTGGGTTGTGTCTCTTCAGGTGCTGCAGGACCAATGTACGCTTGATTTTATCACCCAGTCCATGGACATTCCAGGTCCACACCTGTAATTTAGCCGGTTCTCCCATCTGTCTGGGTCTGTGGCTGTCCGTCCCCCTCTCCCCCGCTGCACCCCCTCGTTCGAGCTGCCGCTGATGATCAAGATGTTGGCCGTGAGCTAACTCCCTTGTCCCCCCAACAAAAAAAGAAACAACAAACCCTCTCTCCCCCCATCCCCCCTCCCTGCAACCCTGCTAGGTGAGTCCCCAACCAGCCACCCATGGAACTGGCAGAGTGCCTGTCGCCCCATAGCGGTAGAACAAACAAGTATGTGGGGTTGCATGTCTGCAGCCAGTAGGAGGATGTATATGAAACTGACTACATTATCCGCCCATATTACCGTACTCAGCAGGGCCTCCCCCTCAGTACGGCCCTCCACCGTCCTCCCTCACTTGTGCCCAATGACCCCCCATAATAGCGATGCGCCTGGCAACTTGTCCTCGTATACGCAGGAGTCATCCCCTAGTATCTTTAGCCTCTGTAGGCGATCCCTCTCGTATTAGCCCCCCAAAAGTCTGGATTGCCACCGCCTGTGTCAGTGTCTTAATCCCAGTGTCCGCTGTCCCCAGTGTCACTTATCTGGTTGCTGATCTGGCCTCTGGCCGTTAGGCCGCCTCCAATCATCTGACTCGGTATCTGCCCGCTGCTGGTGAGAATCTGGACGTTCATGCCTGCCTCTCCGACCCACCGTGCGCCAGCCCTCCAGCCAGTCATTGGCTTCTTCCGGCCTCTCGAAGAAGTGAGCTTTCCCCTCGTCTAGGATTTTGAGTCTGGCCGGGAACAGCATCATGTATTTCACCCCCTGCTCTCGGAGAGCCCTCTTCACTCCATCAAAGGAGCGCCGCAGACGTTGAACCCGGAGGGTGAAGTCCGGGAAGAAATGGATGGTGGCATTGTCTATACGCAGGTCACCGGTCGTGCGTGCGGACTGCAAGATGGCGTCCCTGTCACGAAAATTGAGGATACGGGCAATAATCGTCCGCGGTGGCGCCCCTGGCCGTGGTTTGCCCCCCAGCGCTCTGTGTGCTCGCTCCACAGAAAAGAAGTTGGACAAACGCTTGGGCTTCAGCTGGTTGAGGACCAGGTCCTCGACGAACCAGTCCATTGACGGGCCTTCCATCCCCTCCGGGACCCCCACGATGCGGATATTATTCCGCCGGGCCCTCCCTTCCTGATCCTCCAGGCGGGCGTAGATGTCTTCCTGATTTTTGGTAAGGGACGCCACCTGCTCTTCCAGCCGCTTTGTTTTCGCCTGTAGACTCCCAATACCGGTTTCGGCCTCTGCGACCTTCTCAGACATCTTCCTGAAGTCTGCCCTCAGTAGGTTCACCTCTTCCGTGACGGAGTCCAATTTTGGCTCAAGGGTACCCCTGAAGTCTCTGGTCGCCCTAATGATGTCCTTGAGGGAGGGTTCAGGATCCCCATCGCCCAACTCTTGCAAACTGCCACCTGTCGCCCCCTCGTCGCGACCCATGGCCACTGTATATTTGTCAATTTGGTTTGCTTGCCCTGGGCCTGGTGGTTTGTTGCGGCCCATGTCTGAATGTCCAGTTCTTCCACCACCCGTGCCTGGGCGGGTCGTGGGATCAACTCCCTTCCCCCAGCGGTAGCGTCACCCGCAGCTCGGTATCTGCTCCTTGTCAGTTGCTCCTACCTCTGGCGGTCTCTGGACAGCTCTCTGCCCGGGCTCGGTCTGTGTTGCCCGTGTGGCTCTGTGATGCCGCTACCTCGCGGCTGTTCACAACAATCCGGATCCGCCTGTTCCTCCCCACAGACAGGTACCCCCTGTGGTCGCGGCCCGTCCCGAGGCCTCTTCTGAGCCGTGCTCTGGGGCCCGCACCTTCCGCTGACTCCGTCAGTACCTTGCCAGCAGCCGGCCCCTCACGCGTTCAGGGGCTACAGGAGAGGCACCCCCCGCAAGTGACTCCCTCAGCCCTGTCGCTGCTGTCTCAAAACCATAGGCGCCCGCCTCCCCACTCGTGCGGTCTCAGTCCGTCAGGGAGTGCTCGGGGCCCCCCCCGCCGCCGCGCTTGTTGCCTGTTCCGCCCCAGCCAGACCGCTACAGGCCACTCTTTGATGATTCTCCGGCGGTCATCCACCGCCGCTCAGGCCCCGCGGGTCCGCGGTCACCTGCCGGCCCGTCTGGCCCAGTCGCGGCGCTCCGCCTCCAGCGCCCGCTATGTTTTCACTCCCCCAGAGCCACTCACCGCCTCCACTCTGTCCAGCGGGGTGCTTCGGGGGGGGGGAGGATTCATAGAGTTCCGGCCTGCCGCCGCGTATCTTTGGTCCGGGGAGGCCGCTTCCACCACTACGCAACTGCCCGGCCTCTCAGTTGTCTGGCACGGCCCCGCTCCCTTCCCCCAGAGCCCGCTGCAGTTTCACCAGGCGTCGCTGCTGTCAAGCCTCCCCAGGTGCAGTATTTATTCTTCCCGCGACCCCCAAGTCGTTTGCGGGCCGCTCACGTCCGTGCACTCGGGAGGGCTCAGAGGGTGCGCCAGCTAGGCGGCTCCGGCCGCCATCTTGTGGTGATGTCGTCTTCGGGTTAGGCGTGCCCCAAGGGCACTTACGCCCCGATTTCCGGCTTGCTGGGCACCGCCAATTGAGGCACCACCGTTCCGGTGCCCAGATCTATCGCCGGGTGCCCCGCCGAGTGTCGGATGATGCCGGATTATGGGCTGGATCGACTGCCGTTAGCGCAGCTCCACTAGCCTGCTGCCATCTCCCGCGGCAGCCAGCCACGCCCCCAGCTACAGATATTTATGATTTTAAATGGTTTCTCCGCTTCTATTTTTCCATTGGTTGCAGTTTAGAAAGTTGAAGGAGTCGATTTTTAAACTCATGGTTGATTTGTGCTAATGTTTGTCCATATGTTATTTAAATGTTTTCGATGCTCTGCTCAATAAAAATTTATATAAAAAAAAAAGAAATTACAGGTGCTGCAAAGCTTGGCTATATCTCAGTTTCCCATTTTGCCCTTACTTAGTCCCAATAAATTGTGCATATAGCACATTTTAATTCCATATCCCCAAGATGAGCTGTGTTTGCCCTCCACAATGCCCTTCTCGCTTCCTGAACTTACCATTAAAATGGTTACTTCCTCTTCTTAAATCATAATACCTTCACACCCCTGATGAGGACTTTGATGAAGATTTAATTTGTTTGTGGAACTCTGAAATTATTGCTGCATCATTAGTATTAATATCAAGGCAGAGGTACAATGAGTTCAAAGCTCGGCTCACTATCATTACTGTCTGACTACCATTGTAGACCTAGACCATCACAGCTTCCTTCAAATCAAACAAATATAGGGCGGGAGAAGCAGAGGTTCAATCAGCTTCCAAGCGATACTCATCAATCAAAAAGAGGGGCAGAATGAACTACAAAGGTCTCAATACCAGAGTCTCAGGAATATTGTATCAGAGACCCTCAACCACATGTTCACAGTCTGCGGTGTATATAATCTCTGCTTAGTGTGGTTTGGTGGATAATGTCATCATAGGGTCTGTCCCTTGAGTGTCCCGTTCTCCAAGTGAGATCATAACCTCCACCATGAGGAAGACTGTCTGGATGTTGTATCAGTGTGGGGTTTTTAGTATTGACAGGGCGCCTCTTGGTCTGCAATTCCATTTATTTTTCTTCCTCTACACTTTCACAGCTCGACCTTTTGATCTTGGTGCAAAGATCTTTCATTGTCATTTTGTGTGTAAGTTATGTAACCAGGTTTCCACTTGTATTTATGATTTTTAATTTCGACCTATACATCTTTTGTTTGCTTTCTTGTCAGTTTATCTTATGTTTTGTATCTTCCCCAGCCCTGAAGAGTCACGGGTTACTACCCTTTGTGACGAAACACGTGTCGGCTGGTTGCTTTTGTTTTGGCTGGTTGCTTATGCTCTGTTACTATATTAAACACCTATGATTATCATTCTGGTGTAGACCCTCTACATTTCTGCAGTATGAGACATTTCTCCTGATATTATATCCTCGTTACGTGTGCCCGGGACTGTACCTACTTCATTTGTGTGGATTTCTATCCATACCATCACGGGGGTTTTAGGGCATATCCCCTGACCTGGTTTGCACCGTTCACACTCCTAGTATAACATAAACTCAGCGCGAATTAGCTTGAGCACCATTATTCCTGTCAATACTAAAAAACCCACACTGATACATACTTTATGGTTTCAGGAAAGGCAGCCGCAGCGCTTCAAATATCCATTTCATTGCTATCTGTTGATTAGGCTATGGATAGAGACAGGGTCGCATCAGAACTCTTTGACAACTTATCCAAAGGTATCACTATTAATGCAGCATCCACCAGTGGAAACCCATTACGTAGAGAAGGTCTCAAAGAGAAATTCGTAAGACTAGAGAGAGATTAAAGAGAACAGAGAATTCCAGATGGTGGGACAGTGCCACCTTAAAACAATATCTGAGACTTAACAGGGTCCCAAGAGGACTTCGCTCCCAGATTTTTCCCACATTTGATGATTTGGACGATGATCTTTTAGGCAAATGGGAAGAAACTCTCACTTCTAACTCAAACACACTCATCAACATATTAATAGAGAACGCAGAACGCAAAGTAGCAAATCTCCAGATTGAAATTTCCAACTTAGAAAAAGAAATTGCAGACCTAGATTTAAAAGAAGCTACAGAAAAGAATTATGTCATCTTAAATGATATCCTGTCCAAACACCAGAACGAAATAAAAGACAGAAAAACCCGACAATTAAAAAGAGACGAAGCTGACTACATAGAGGGACGTGTTTTTACTTTCGCTAGAAAATACGATCAGTTACTTCAGACCGCCACACCTGGTAACAAACCAATTAGACCGGACATTTCATCCATCTCATCCAGTTCCACCTCTCTCAACACCATTGCCAGCAGTGACAGTGAACCTGATAACCCAACAAACGACCTGAACAGATCTACCCTCAATAAATCATCTTTTTACGAGAGGTCCTAACGATACGAAGGGAGAACCGGACACAACAAAGACTAGGAGGCCAAGACAGAAAACCCGTAGAGGGAAGAGGTCAGGACTCAGAAGAGTACAAGATGAAACTAAGGTCTGGGGATGGGAAAAACAAATAGATTCACAAGATCAAGGTGTGCAGGTAGTTAACCTTTCATCACATACTCTGAACAGTGGGATGATCTCACTTCTTAGCAGAGGCTTAAGTTTCAATCCCCATGAACAAGGAGACACCTGTAGACACAAAATAGACCTCTTTAAATTTATTAGGGGTCTTAAGATCAGGAAACATTTCAGTAGTTTCCCTACCACCACTAAGACCATCAAGAATATCTGCACAGACAATTCTTTGGGTGTACAAAGTATCAAAGATATTCAGGACACCCATTCACTCCTGTCCCTTACGGACATGGACGACCCTCCCATGAATATGGAAGATCTTCTTCTGGAACTAGATATTGACACAGACCTCACTCTTAACAGTGGTCTCAAGACGAAGTCCAGATGGACTCCTATTCTCCCAGGGGGCAATTCTGTGGATATCTTTTACAACCTAGTTCTCACGGACATAGACAAACATGAAAAGAAAACTCTTCACTCGAAACATAGGACCAAAGACAACTTACGTAGAGAAGAACGGGTGGCTCTAAAAACATTAAGTTCCACTCCTGATTTAATAATCAAAGAGGCCGACAAAGGAGGGAATGTTGTGGTTATGAACCACGCTGATTATCACAAGGAAATCCTTACTCAACTAGAGAACACCTCCTGTTATGAACAATTGAATCAAAATCCCACTGGTACCCTCATTGTTAAGATCAACAAATACCTTTCTGATTGGCATACTTTAGGTCTTATTGACGATCAGGAACTTCTTTATTTGAAGGTACACAGACCTGCATTCCCTTGGCTGTATACCCTTCCTAAGATACACAAACCGGGCCCTTTTCCTGCTGGTAGACCCATAGTATCAGGTATAGGCGGACCCACAGAGAGACTTGCCCAATATGTTGACCTCTTTCTGGGCCCCATGGTCAAGAATTTACCCTCATACATACAGGACACTAAACATATCTTGAGCATCCTAGCTGATGTCCAATGGCAACCGGACATGACTTTAGCGACCTTAGATGTGGTTTCTCTCTACACTACCATTGAACCAGAGGTTGGTCTCAAAGCCATCACCAGCCTTCTACACAACAGGCCAGCCACACTTTGGCAACACACTAACATGTTGATTGCCATGATGGACATCATTCTCAATAATAACTTCTTCCTCTACGACAATGTATGGTACAAGCAGACCAAAGGCGTAGCTATGGGCTCCAAATTTTCCCCATCATTTGCCAATCTCTACATGGGTGTTCTAGAATCCATTTGGATCTGGGGTATCAAGGGAGCTCCATGGGTTGACTGCATAATCTATTGGGGACGCTACATTGATGACTGCCTTCTGCTATGGTCAGGGTCCCAAGACAAACTAGAAGAGTTTTTCACTTACCTTAACTCCAATGACATGAACATGAGGTTCACGAATGTCTGTAGCAAGTCGAGCATCACATTTCTCGATGTGGAACTCTACATCAAGTCTAACACACTACATAGTCGACTATATAGGAAAGAGACGTCATGCAATGCCATCCTGCATGCAGAAAGTTCCCACCCCTCTAATCAACTTCAAGGGATACCCTACGGTGAATTCGTTAGAGCCAGAAGGAACTGCAGTGAGGAACCAGAATTCCAGAAATGCATCTCCAACATGAAATCTAGGTTCAAGGCTAGAGGTTATGATGCACATACCATAAATAAAGCTGAGAAAAGAATCCAAAAGTTAGAGAGACATGAAACTTTAGGTGACAAAAACACAGTTACCAAACAGGATCAACCAGTTAGATTGATTACCGATTTTAGTGACATGGGTCTAGCCATAAAAAGGAGTCTTAACAAACATTGGGGTGTACTACTAGCAGATGTTACGCTTAAAGATGTAATCACCACGAGACCTCGGATCACCTATAGACGTGGTAGAACTCTTAAAACGAGACTCAGTTCCACTGTACCTCGTCCTCACAGTAGCCACTCATGGCTCAAAACACACACTGGGTTTCTTTAAATGTGGTTGTTGTGGTGTCTGCAGATTTGCCCAGAATGGCATCAAAAATCTCACAGCAATCAACAAGAAGAAATACCTGATCAATTGCAACATCAATTGTAACACTAAATTTGTCATATACATTCTAGAGTGCACCTGTAAACTATGGTATGTAGGAAGCACCATCAGACCATTGAAGGAACGCATTGGTGAACACATCAGAGCACTCCAACGCCAGGATTCCAGATACCCCATGGCAGTCCACGCAGCCACTTGTCCCACGCAAGCCTCCAAAACGCCTCTCGTTCTTCGGATTTGATGTGGCTGCCACTAATGCCAGAGGAGGCAACAGAGAACTGAGGCTCAGACGTCTGGAAGCAACATGGATTATGCGCCTTCAGACGGTGCAACACGGATTAAACACGGATCATGAGCTTCATTATTTTTTAGGGGATTAATCACTGGTTACTGACCACTCCATGAACCATGAACCTCATTATTCCAGTTGGAATATTTGATGAACCAGACATTTTCGTGAATCTCACAGCTATCTGTTAATTTGATTATAGAGTTTTGAGATTTTAGTCACCTTGTGCGATTCTCACCCACTATTGTTGCTATCATGTCACTACTTTTGGTATAATGTCACTTCGCTTTACTATTCGGGTGAACGTCATGTCACAGCGGCGCCCACTATGGTCACCTTAATTATTTCTCATGTAACTTGGTTGTTAGCTTTAGGCTAAGCTTCATGCGAGTATTTCTCTCACAGTGTTACTCATGAAGTTTTGGTATATGCGTGTAATCCAGAGAGCATTTATTTATTATGGTATACTACTTTTATGTTTTTTTTTTTTTTTGTTTTTTTTCCCTCCAGGTCTTAGCATCTCTGTTTTGAGCATCTGACATGCACTCCATATCACAGGAGTTACACTACTTTTTCTCAGATGTTGCATCTATTTTCTCCTTCATCTCTCCTTTCAACATCCTCCATCGATCGGTTTGTCTATATTTTATGTACGTTTGTTCCCTTTTTCTTTCTTTATTTCAGTCTATGTTATTTTCTTTTTTCCTTGTTTTCTGCTTTCAACTTGGGGCGTACATCCCTTTTACAGCACCAATTCCTACACCGGCACACTCTATACATGGCGTCCTGTGTAGCCCACCTCTGCTTTTGTCCTTCTGCGGTCTAGTCTTTCTCCACCTTGCCTATATAACCCCGCCTCCGCCCCTCCTCTTCCGGCCATCTTCCGGAACCATTTTCCTTCCTGAACAACACTTCTCCCAGGTAAGCGACTCAGTCCTCTCCACACGAGCCAACCTATGCTAGCTCACTATCCCTGGTGTATCTGCTTACACCTTTTCTCCCCCTTTTTCACTATCTAGTTTCCTGTACTCCGGCGCATCCGCCGTTGTCGTCCTGGACTACTGACCTGGCACGCCTAATTCTATATTCCCCCTGTGCTACTTAGCACTTGGTTAATCTCGTCGCCACAGACTGCATCGACTTTTCTGAAGGTAAGCCTTCTTCACCTCGATACTCTAGTGTTTTCGTCTTTCCCCTTCCCCCTTTCCCTCCCACACTTGGCACTTCACTTCATTCCCATTTTCCTTTTTCACTCAGGTCAATAGTCCTCTTTGGCTTATCCGCCGCCCGGCGATATCCGTCTTCCTTTCCTTACATTTGGCAGTAGTCCACCTACCGTGGTTCGCACTGCTCCTCATTGCCGTTTTGGATTCTTGAACGGTCACTTGGTAAGATTTCACTTTAGTTTCGCTGTACGTATTTTTTCCTTTTCCAGCTCACCCCTTTCGCTTACCGTTTTCCTTTTCCTCTCCATAGAATCCACCTTGTTGGCACCGCCTTTCAGGTATTTTCTCTACCCTTTTTTTCTCCCCCTTTTTTTCTTTTACCTACTAGTAGCACATACTTAGGGCAGCCGTCTATTCCCTCCAGAGCCACCTACTAGGCTGTGTCTTTATCGTTCTTTCGCTTTCTCCGCATGTCTTTCAGTCGCACTCGTCCAGCTCACAATGGAGCTTGCTCGTGATCACCATTTCGTTCACTATGCGGTTTTGTCTTACCTTTTGTGTACCAGAGGTCCTCCTTTTAACCCTGGGTGACCTATCCTCTATTTAGGAGTCCTTGTTTATCTAGCTGGTCTTCTGCCTGAGTACTTTTCACCAACACTGATTTTGCGTTTACAGCCGCTTTTAGAACCTGTTCGTTGCCATGACTGGGCGCCCTCCATTGCATGTATTTCCAACACGTTCCGCTTAGTGCGTGATTGTTATCTTTAGAGGCTGCCTTTTCAATTTTATCACATTGGCTTGTGTCGCTTCTCATTTACCATGTTCTGATTATTTCGCCTCTTGGTCTGCAATTCCATTTATTTTTCTTCCTCTACACTTTCACAGCTCGACCTTTTGATCTTGGTGCAAAGATCTTTCATTGTCATTTTGTGTGTAAGTTATGTAACCAGGTTTCCACTTGTATTTATGATTTTTAATTTCGATCTATACATCTTTTGTTTGCTTTCTTGTCAGTTTATCTTATGTTTTGTATCTTCCCCAGCCCTGAAGAGTCACGGGTTACTACCCTTTGTGACGAAACACGTGTCGGCTGGTTGCTTTTGTTTTGGCTGGTTGCTTATGCTCTGTTACTATATTAAACACCTATGATTATCATTCTGGTGTAGACCCTCTACATTTCTGCAGTATGAGACATTTCTCCTGATATTATATCCTCGTTACGTGTGCCCGGGACTGTACCTACTGTCTGGATGTTGACAGTGGTAAGTGGATTAAAATGACCTCCTATCCTGTAGGTGAATCTTTATTTAAGGGAAAGAAATAGGACACATGGATCACCAACGCCACTGACCAAGTGGCCCCCATCAAATCGGTCAAAACTCGCAGATCCACAAAACAAGCCAGCTGGTACATCCTCAGCACAATGAAATGCAGCTGCAAACAACTGGTGAGAAGATGATGCACTAGCAGAGATGACACAGACCGAGCCACCTTCAAGTCAGCCCTCAGCAAATACCACCATAGACTCAAAAACGCAAAAAAGGACACCCTTGCAGACCACATCGAGGCTAGCGCCAACCACACTAAGGAACACTTCACCATATTCAGAGAGTTCTCCTGCCCAACAGATACCGAAAACGCAATCCCTCCCTCACAGGAACTCTGCAACACTCTAGCGAATCATTTCCAGAACAAGATATCCACAATCTACGGGAACTTTGAGCTCCGACCTCCTCACTCCAACAGAAACGTCCCCCAACCAACATTTCACCACATGACAACAGCTCACCACACGGAACACCACAGGCATCATGAACTCCATCCACTCAGGAGCACCCACCGACCCCTGCCCCCACTGCCTCTTCAACCTAAGAAGCAACAAGATCAGCCACCAACTCACCACCATCCACAACGCATCCATCGCCACAGCCACCTTCCCCAAATCATGGAAACACGCAGAAGTCATACCCCTTCTCAAGAAACCCTCCACTGACCCCAGCGAACTACAGAACTACAGCCCCATCTCACTGCTCCCGTTTCCCGACAAAGTCTTGGAGAAGACCATCAACCGACAACTCACCGAACACCTGGGGAGAAACAACCTGCTAGACGCCTCACAATCCGGTTTCCGCGCCAATCACAGCGCCGAGACCACTCAGATCGCCACCATGGAGGACATCCGGACCCTACTCGACAGAGGAGAATCGGCATCCCTGATGCTCCTCGACCTCTCCGCAGCTTTCGACACCTTATCCCACCACACATTCATTAAAAGACAGCACCAGATAGGGATCATGGGAAACGCACTCAGATGGATCGCATCATTGCTCACAGGATGTACGCAGAGAATCCGTCTGCTTCCCTTAACCATGGAACCCACAAGCACCATCTGCAGTGTCCCTCAAGATTCATCCCTAACCCTCTATGGCGCCGCTGGCCGACATCGTCAGAACCCACGACATCAAAGCCTTATCCTTTCGCCGACGACACCTAGCTCATCCTTTCACTCTCTGCAGACCCAACCACCACCAAGACCAACTTCCACAACCGCATGAAGAACATCGCAGCCTGGATGAAGGACAACTGTCTGAAGTTCAACACGGACAAGACTGAAGTGCTGATTTCTGGCAACCAAGCCTCCCTCTGGAACGACACCCGGTAGCCCACGAACTCGGACCAACCCCACACCGAAAGACCACAACCTCAACCTCAGCATCATATAGACGGCAAACTCACCATGAAACAACAGATCAACCTTGTCTCCTCTGCCTGCTTCAACACTCTCTGCTTGCTCTGAAGAATCTTCAAATGGCTCCCCATAAGTACGAGAAAAACAGTCATGCAGGCCCTAATCACCAGCCGTCTGGACTACGGCAATGCACTGTACACAAGAGCCACCACCAAACTCATGAGAAGGCTCCAGACGATACAGACCTCAGAGGCCAGACTGATCCTCAACTTGCCCAAATTGACCCACATCACCCAACACCTGAGGAACCTTCACTGGCTCCCCATCCTGAAAAGATGCTAATTCAAACTACTGACACACACCTACAAAGCCCTCCACAACCAAGGACCAGCATACATGAGCCACCGCCTGAACTTCCACTAACCATCCAGAAACCTTCGCTCTACCTTCCTCGCCCAGACAGCGCGCATCTGCCATAGCCACAGCGGGGGCGCTCCTTCTCCCACCTCGCCGCCAAGTCCTGGAACGCCCTCCCTCTCCACCTCCGAACATCACCCATGCCGATGGACTTCAGGAAGAGACTCAAGACCTGGCTTTTTGACTAAAAGCAACAACCCAGCACCTGGATACCCTCACAGGTGATAAGCCGCGCTTTCAGGAACTAAGGGATTGATTGATGCATATGCAACCAACACACTGCCTCCAATGGTGCCATAGTGCATTTTGCAACTACAGTTCAGATTTAGAGTAGCACGTTGCTGGTGTTTCGGTGTTTCATTGGGGGTGGGATGCAAGAGCAGGCCCAGGATTAATTCTGTCCAGTGCTACATCAACGAGAGTCAAAACTGTTCAAGTATTGCTACTCCACATAACCGCACCTTTACGTTGTAATTTACCACCCGCGTCAGCTTTTATCACCCAGGAGTATTTGTGGTAGATGCAAAAGCCTGTAGATATGAAGTACCAGACCTGAATATTTTTAATTCACCTCATTTCAAGCAGCAGTCTCCAGACCAATTGCAACATCCGAAATGTTGGAACTGATAAGGTACCAAATGTAAGGAAAACATTTCAATGGCTAAAATTACATTTTGGGTAGTAGATCATTTGAAGTCGGGGAAGCACAGAAAAAACACTTCTAATCAGCGGAAGAACATCATTTGTTTTCACAGAAGTTTCTAGAGGATCCACCACAAAGTGGTGAAGTTACCGCAAGCTGCTAATGAGCTATGACATATGAACCAAATGTCCCGGAGTCATAATAAAGTTATATTTCTAATATTTTATGGATCGAATACTTTACAGTAATAGCTAAACAGTTTCATGATGATGTACATTGCACAAAGAGAAAGGGAGTATATATAAAAGCAGCACCTTTGAGCTGGGTTTTCTGATAACATAAGTATCTTTTCACTGAATTTCAATGAAATATCACCTGCATGCTCTACCTCCTCTCTGGCTACAAAATTTGGTGTAGCCGAGCAATGGAAAACACTGCTATTTACCTCTCCTTGAAACCAACCTACACCTAATGTGTTATGATTAAATGTGCAGGTACCAAAGGTCTCCATTTCAAGAGAGTTAAATAATTTGTTATGGTTGTAAGTAACTGGAAAAGTGGAACTTTCACAAGAAGTTTCTTATAAACTTAATTGAGAATATTGTGTATAAGAGTGTTTATAAGAGCAATGGGACGCTGTGTATCTCCACAAGTATGATTTATATTGATAATTAAAAGTATAGTTTAGTACAGTGGGCAATCGCGCAGTCCCTGACCATACACCCCTACATTAATTAGTGACATTACTTCAGTTACAGAGTTTTTAGCAACCACATAGGTGTAGGTTGTGCTCTTCTTTGCTTGTCAGGTTGGAATGTCATCCAACCTGCTAGAAGAGTATGCATGATGCTAGAATGTAAGGGAGAGAGCATTCCAGTGGAAGTTAGTAGGCGACGAATACTGGTGTGAGGACAGCCTCTATCGGTTGGTGTGGTTGAAAATCAATAAACCTGTTGGACATTTACCACCTTGTCATGTTTCCTTGAACAAAACAGTCGACGAGCTGCCTGGGAGGAGACAGGCATGCTGAACCACCAACCTGTCCTGAACCCACATTTAGGTGGAAAGGTTTGTGGACTCACATTGAACTTGCCCCGGCTAAACAAGTAATGTACTATGGCTGCGGGGGCACTTTTGTCACGGTCTAAGTGTTGGCTTGCTCTGGTTTGTTGGTGATCTGGCCAAGCACCGCAGTCACAACACGGCAGGCAATTTGGTGGTTTGTAGGACATCTGCAATTTTTTTGGGGTAGTGCAGTGCTGACGTATGCAACAAGGTGCGTCCTCAAGAAAATGCAGGAGGAGTGACGTCAAGGAAGAGCACGATGTGAGATGCCATTTTGGATTGGGTGCACGCTTTGCACAGAAATGTAAAAGGAGTCATTTTGATTTGGCACGATGTGGAGACATGGATCAATGTTGAGGAGAAGGGACGTCAAAGAAGCACACTACATGAAACTCCATTTTGGAGTGGGTGCATGCACCACAAACCAACGTCAAAGGAATCATTTTAGTGAGGCACAACGTAGAGCCGTGAACTAACATCGAGGAAGCCATTTGGGTTTGGGAACATATCACACAATCTATTTTTACACTTGCGTCTGGAGCCTCATTCAGGCATTCACATCAGTGTCTTCACAAGATGTGAATCCATTTTTTGGATTGGTTTCGCTTGAAGTATTATTGTCACCATTTTCTTTAGAATTGGATTGCACAGGAGGTGCGGTTGTCAGCGGTCTCATATAATAAATGCTGTGATCCTTGGAACAGCCAATTTCCCCTTGGTAGGATTAATTAGACATGACTAACTCTCTCCAGTATGATACATTAAAGTTGCAGCCTGGAACACATTTGTGCTTGAACCTTCCAGTTCTGCAGTCTAATATTACAGCCTGTACTATCCACTACAATCTAATGTACTTCCATATCACTGCATATAATTCAAGTTAGTTGGACAGATCTTGTGGGAAGTCAGTTAATGCCGGATACTGGTGTGAGGACTGCCTCTGTCGGTTGGTGTGGTTTAGAATCAATAAACCTGTTGAACACTTACCTCCTCGTAATGTTTCCTTGAAGTGCACGATTACAACAGTGTACTTACTTTTGGCTGGAATACAGACGCACATGATTTCATCAGATTTTGAAGGGAGTGAGTTTAAGTTGGTAAATGCCCACGCTAAGAGGCATCAGGAATATTATGGTTGTTTCTTTTTTAAATAAACAGACTTAAAAGGAAGTCTTTAATCGAGCTTTGAGAATTCCACTCTGAAGGTTTTGTAAAATGGGGTCTGAACTTTCACCCTTTCTGGTTATCAACTCAATATTGATAAGAGTAAGGTGATCCTCTCGGGGCTAAACCTCCACAAGACTGCAACAGCTTAGACTTTGAAGATTGAGGCTTAATTGGTCAACCATAGAAAATAATACCTCAATTTAAAAGCAAAAGCACAACATCTGCCCAAGTTTTACTGCCCTTGAGGGTTCCTAGGAGCCATTTCTCACGTTTTAGGAGGCAGTCAATATAGGATGCGACAACTGGAGATATCAACATGGCGGTAGAGCTACAGGTGTGCTCATGCAGGAACAAAATGTATGTTTGATCACGAGGAGCCCACCACTAGGCCCTGCTTGCACATGTAATCCAAAAGTTACCGCCCAATGGTGGGAACACACTACCAGGTCAAAGTAAAACACCATTGCACTGGTCACCGAATGTGGTTGATAATCCCTCAAATTACCCATGTGCCCTGGTGTCCAGGGTGGTAGGAACCCCCAGGATTTCAGACTAATATGGCTGTTGACTGGTGGAACCTACGAGTCCTTTGACTGAAGCAAACTAAAGAAGGAGATGGAGTATTTTTCTCAGAACCCATTAATCCTCTATTGATCAATAGACATGGCAGGAGTTCCTTGGAATTTCTGTAGGCCCTCGTTCTGGTCTTCATCAAAAACAACCAAAGCAGACAGTGGTTTATCAGCGTATCCCATCTCGCGTCACAACTCTCCCCATCATCATCCTCCCTTTTCATGAATAGAGATATATGTCACTAAAAGTGTGCAAACCAACTCAATGGTGTTAATTGTAATTGTAATTGCATTTTTATAACGCTTACTACCCCTGACGGGGCATCGAATTGCTTTTGGGCAGTGGTCAGTGGACAGGTGAGTTTATTTGGATTGAAAAAGGTAGTGGAGGGATAGAAGAGAGAAGGGTTTGCATTTCTATAGCGCTTGCTACCACTGATGAGGTGTCAAAGTGCTTTTCAGTGGGTAGCACACTATTCCGGAACCCAAACAGGATTAGTGGGGAATTAGTATAGGGAAATGTAAAACTAATTTGAGCTGTGGACATGTGAGTCTGTTAATTGGATTGAAAAGGATAGTGAAGGGATGGAAGGGGGAAGGGTCTAGGAAGTGTTTTTTTGGAGATCATAGCAGTAGGAGGTGGTTTGGGATGAGTAAAGGGGAGGTGGAGGGGAAGAGTCAGAGGAAAAGGTTTAGAAAGGCTTGTTAGGGAGATCTGAATAGTAAAAGAGGTTTGAGATGATGCAAGGAGGGGTAGAGGAGGAAACAGTCTGGAAAGGGTTATTTTGGGTATCATAGTAGTAGAATGGGGGTTGGGATGAGTCCGAGAGTGTAGGTAGAGGATATATTGAGAGTGGTTTTGGGTGAGACATAGGGTAGTGCATTGGAGAGAGTAGTAGAATGAGGTTTGGGATGAGTCAGAGAGTGGTGGTGGAGGATATACTGAAAGAGGTATAGGGTGAGATACAGGCTAGTGCAATGGATATGCTGAATTGGAGGTAAAGTAATAAATATAAAGATACATAAGTACATGGAAGGTATATATGTATAAGGAAGGTAATATATGTAGATTTAAGTTGTATTTAATAAACTCAGACTTTCAAGTGGTGCTGTACTTTAAGCTAATTTATTTGTTTATGCTTATATACACAGGGATATGTATGCTGTATACTTATGTTTGAGTATGGTAGTTATGTGGGGAAAAGCCAACTCTTGAGTAGTCTTCTGAAGATAAGGTAGTTATCCGTGGATCTTATGTTAGGAGTTAAAGAGTTCCATAGTTTGCCACCTATGTTTTTTTTCTTGTATGGTGGAATTTTGAGGCGAGGTGCCAATCTAGAGCGGAGGTTCCTTTGTTGAATGTATTTGGTTATTATATTCCTGATGTTGAGCTGTTCTGTTCCATATATCTCTTTGTGGGTGATACAATGCAACTTGAAAGTGGATCTTTTGGCAAAAGTAACCAACGTAGGGCCTTCAGGGCAGGGGAGATGTGGGCTTGTGGCTTTATATGTAAGAGTAGTCTGGCACATGGACGTCGATTCATCAAAATGCCTGGGGTAGCATAAGTGACATCACATGCCATGTGAGCCTCCCCCGCCTAATGTCACAGAAAGTGACATCACACAAACTTTGACCGGATGACATCACAGGAAGTGACATCACCTACCTTTTGGCCACCCAGATAATGTCACAGGAAGTGACATCACACAAATTTTGACCTGGTGACATCACAGGAAGTGACATCACCTTCCCTTTGGACCCTCCATAAAATCAAAGGAAGTGACATTGCATGACCTTTGACTTGGTGCTATCACAGGAAGTGAAGCATCTAACTTTTGGTTACCTACATCACGCACAGAGGCTGGAAAATCTCTACAGATTTCAAATCCTATTGAAAATGCAGCTACATACATTTTCAGGTAGTATCTTCAGATATATAATTAAGATAATGTAGCATTGATTAAGAACCAATCAAATAGTGTAGAACAATGGAAAACACGCTAGTCAAGTTGAAATCAGCCATTATCAATATCAAATCATTTATAAAATGGGTAGGTTGATGGGCCTATAATGTTTGAAACAAGTTCACTTTATCATTTGTTTTAGAAACTAAAAGTACCATGTAATTAAATCTAAGTCTTGGAACATAGATAACAGTGCTATTTGACGCCAAGAACTGTTGAAGAGGGAGTGATGCTGCCTGAAACATGTTCATAGGGAGCTGCTATACGTCTGTCTACCTCTCAGAAATATTTGTACAGAAGGGAATAGAGCATTTTAGATTTGTATTAACCTGCAGGTGTTCGTAAATAGCATTCTGAGAACTTGTTGGTGCAGGGATAGAAATGAGAGTCCAAACCTGTTTCTGCTGGGTCACGTTTGCGATGCCACCTGGCCAAATCCTTACACTGTGCTGCATGTTTCAGTGCTGCATGTTTCAATGCTGCACAATGCCGAGTCCATTCACAAACATTTGCACACATGATGGCAGTACTGTAAACAACTGCCATTGTAGAGATTGGGATATGCCAGGGACATCAGAGCACGACTGCCTTTACAAAGTGCCCCGAACACTGCCGTCTAGAAGGAATGGGACCACAATACCTAACAAAAGTGGCACATTGTTAAAGGGACATATAGGGGAGCATGCAGTGATTCATGGAACTTCTGTCTGTTCCCTCATGTCAAAAATAGACAACAGTAAAACGTGTCAAGCTTCCACTTTGCAAATGCTTACTGTCTGAGAAGAGCAGTTAATAAATGTTAAAAGATTTGCTGCTGCAGGAGCAGTCACAAACACTATATTTCTTTACACTTCCTAGAATCCAGTGTTGCTTCTAGTTCTGCATGCCACCCACCAGGCCACTTTCACACTCTGCGGGGCTTTAGATCCTCAACCTATACATAGATCTAGCCTACGGTGCACCTGCCTCCAATGCTTCCACTGACTGCTTCCTGGTGTCCCGCCTCTCCTCCACTAAAGCACCTTTTGAATTTGCTTTCTGTTAGTGTCTAAGCATTATTAGCTGTCAGTACACCTGCTTCCTGAGTTTGCACTTTGTTCTTATTTCCGGTAATGTCTGTCCTCCACCAACTTCTGGTCTCCGGGCCCTCCACCCGTTGTGCACTGAGGCATCTGCCTGTAGCCTCAACTTCAGTGCTTGAACTCCTAATTGGGCTAATGAGCTGTGGAGTTGGAAACATGCACTTCTGATTTTGAGAAACTGTGGTTTATTTAAGTACCAGATGGGTGGGCCTACCAGGTGACCAAAGGCGTCAACATCAGTTGATGGGCAGTATCTTGGTTGCTGTTGGGAGTTATTTACTTATTTATTTGAGAGTTTTATATAGCGCCATTGATTAAAGGATTCACAATTGACATGTACCAATGAGAATTTTGGGACTGGGTACAGTGACAAGGAGCAATAGATGGGTGATGGGGAGAGCCAGTGAACTCGCTGTACCACAGCAGCAGGTTTGACAGGCAGGGAGATGGTAGAAGAATAGCGAACTAGGAATGGTTTAAAAAGGAGCTTCCATATGTAAAGAGGCAGCTCAAAAAAGAAGCCAAAGCTACATTGGTGATTACTTCTAAATTAGGAGAACAACTCTACGACAAAAATTTAAGAGCAAACCCAATTTTTAAAAAAATGCTGTTAGGAAAAAGTGGAATGAAGTACAAGATTGCATTGAGAAGTGACACCAATTTTGGTTATGGCAAATGGCCATCCAAAGAGAAGGGATTTGCAATGGAAGAGGCTTGTATCTCCGAGTGTGAGTGCAGAAGGCAATGATTCTGATGTCCAGACTGACCTTCCTTCTGTACCGAGAACCCAGAGAGGATGGTATTTAATTTTACTGCTTTGGATGTTTTTGGTAAAAGCAGCAGGAGCAGATTTGCAGTCAGTGGTGAAAACAATTAGGGGAGTCATTTACACCCTTGTTGACATTCTGTGGGTTCACCAGGAGGGACAAGACCCGTCTTCCCTATTTAGAGATCACCAGGTGAATCTGCTTCATGTGCACACAGGCGAGTCTCATTCTTCCCTTCCAGTGTCCTTAATGCTTTACATTAAGAACAAGAACAGCGAGAATGAGTGACAGGCATCCCACCTCAATAGCAGCAGCGGCTGGCACCGATCGGGGGTGGCGGGCGGTTTGGGAAGGGGAGGAGGTGGGAGGGGGAAAAAGAAAAATACACTTACCTTTTAACAGCGTCTCTCCTCCGTCGTCGTCTCTCCCGGCCGGAACGGAAGCAGGAAGCACACAGGCTCCCCTAAGCCAATCACAACGCTGCAATGCAGTGTTGTGATTGGTCTGAGCACCGTGGTTTAGCGCTCAGATAGGCAGTGGGAGCCTGTCCATATTGTCCACTCAGGCTGTGTATTACAGCTGGTGGAAAACATGCAAAGTGCGCATGACTGTTTGGGCGGCCCAAGACAGCCGGCCAAACCGGCATGCACACTGACAGAGTGCGCTCACCACTCCGCCCCCTGCTCTGTGAGCAGAGGAGCCCAGCCCCGCCCCGCCTCGCAAAACTGCTTCAGCAAGGAAAAATAAAATGATAATAACATCATGTTATTATCATTTTATTTTTCCTTTCTTACACTGCTGAAAAGCAGTGGGGTGACGCTCCTGCGCCTTAGCGGAGGAGTTGCCACTGGTCAATAGGGCAGAATGGCTGTCGTTGTGGCACGACGGCCCCTTGGTGGTCAGGCTGCCAGGTCAGAGGCTTACACTGGTGGAGCCAACATCCGCTTCAACACAGTGCTCGGTGCTTAATTTGTAAAAAACATAAGTATCAGGGCTCTCGTCAGGAGGCGACTGCATTTTGCACCACACATGTCCCCTGCCATGAAGCCAATGATAGTAACAACACAACTACTAACCATCACACTCTTACAAGTGTGACATTCAGACTATTTCAGGCATCCAAGTTTATAAGACTGGCTTGGGCGGCAGGTAATAGTCATTTTTTATGTATATTGAATTAATAATTACCTGTTGTTGTGGTCATCTCTAAATTAGCTAGACAGTGCCACCTTGTGGCAGAGTGTCACAAGTGCCGGCGTTGACAAATAAGTGCTGGTGCATAGCACCGGAAACCACCGGCTCAAATTAAGCACTGACAGTGCTTTGCCTGACTCCAAATAGAGAAGGGTTGTCACAAGTATGACGG
Source organism: Calotriton arnoldi (assembly GCA_963921515.1). Classification (NCBI taxonomy): domain Eukaryota; kingdom Metazoa; phylum Chordata; class Amphibia; order Caudata; family Salamandridae; genus Calotriton; species Calotriton arnoldi. The sequence goes on from CAWUFW010003972.1 coordinate 1,266,138, forward strand.
GACAGAAGCATCCAAAACTGATTTATAGTGCTGCTCTACCAAAATTCTAAATAAAGCCTATAGTTTGGCAAGCAAAATATCTGAATCACTTGTTTACAATGATTGCTGCCATGGGTAATATGCCAGACTCATGGGCCCTCAGTCTTTGATAATTTAGATGAGGTTACGCCACCCTGGGAAACACGTATACAACATAGTCTGTTTTTTGCTTGAAGTGGATTAACTTCCCCATACTGATATTTCCTTCTCAGAATGAGGGATAACCTGTGTACATTAGAGTTCACACTAGATAACCACAGATATTTCTTCCTTTTTAACCAACTTTCCTCTTGGAAATTGTACCAGTTTATTTTAGGAAAATCTGCAGTTTTGCAGCAATTTTTTACAACTTGTAATGTGGAATTAGGCGTAAAAACCTGTTTAAGTCCATTTCCGAATTACTGTGTAAAAACGAGGTCCTGAAGAAAGCCTACTGACCCTTCATGGGCTATATGAAGGCTGAAACATGTCAACCTATCGGATGCCTGGGAACATTAACTACTAAAAGCATCACACTGATCTATTTTAACCTAGCCCTAGATCCCAGGATAATAAATTTGTTATAAAGGATTTAAAGGCTATTTTGACACTCACTCAACCCTGCCTTCACTCACTGCTACCACTCAAAGAGCTCCACTTACAAATGTGTCGAGCCCACCCATTCACGTTCAGTGTCTGGGTGAGGGTCCAATGATGAAGCATGCCACAGGTGGTACCTGTGGGTGAGGAATATATATATATATATATATATATATATATATATATATATATATATATATATATATAGAGAGCGAGAGAGAGAGAGAAGCGGCAGCACTAGAGGTGTTTAATGACTGCCCGACACCGATATCGAGTGCGAAAGAAAGCAACACTGCTATGACAAATCAAACCAATTCCGTCAAAGAAAAATTAAAAAAACTAGAAAAAAAGATGAAATTAGAACAAAGCAAGTGGTGGGAGTCACGCTCACTACAAAGATATATTGATGTGGGTAGAATACCCAGGGGTTTAAGAATTCTCATAGCACCAAGTTACGAGAATACAAATGCCAACATGATGCGAGAGTGGGCTGAATGCAACCTCGACTCCTCCAAACGCTTGGTTCTGATATTAATAAAATATGCGGACATTGATCGTGCTGCATTATTGGAAGAAATCGATAAAATCAACGAGGAACTAGAGAGCATGGGGCATGCAGATGAAAAAGCCAAACTGCGTAACGAAATGTTATTAAGATTGAAAAAGGAAGAAGAAAAGATAAAAGAACGCAAAATGTATAAATTTCACAGAGATAAGACAGATTATGAACTTGGGCAAATTTTCACATTTGCAAAAAAATATGAGGCGTTACGAATATCAAAATACAAAACCATTGACGACCAAAGAGCGGGCACACCGCGGGGGGCTGAACCAGTATCCAATACGTCTCAATCTGACCTCAGTTCAGCGGTAGACAGTGAGTCAGAACCAGACTCAAGGAACCCGAGGAGGGGTCAGCAACCTCCAAAAGCTAGCTGAGAAGCTTAATTTTTTTATGTCACGACCGGAGGCAAACCCTCCGGCCAAGAATGCAAAAAACAGATGCACAACAAGCAGGAACTTCAAGCAAAAACAAAGGAGGAAAGCAAACAGGAAAAACAACCAATCAAAGAAAACAAACAGCGGGTCGATGGAACAACAAAAAATAGGCAACAGTAAAAACAACACTGTTATGAATTTAGCCAATATCTCTTTAACCAAAGCTGAAGAACAACTCCTCAGTTTGGGTTTATCGTACTGCCCCAAAAATAACTTTAATTATGTAAACACACGATTGGATATCTACAAAAGTGTCAGAAAATTGAAGTTGAAAAAATTCCATACCTTATCCAACAAAAGCTCAAGACAACAACTTCATGTAGAATCAATTGAATCAGACTTGCCATCTAATCTGTCTCAATCCGACGTACCTCTTAGTAATGATTTACAAGAACTGTGGGAAAACAATGAATTTAATCCACAAGAAGGAGGATCATGGGAAAATTTGGATATGGAAGGTGCCACAACAAGAATATCAACAAAGGACAGCAATACATGGCCAACACCTTTCAAACCAAAGTCGACCTTTAACCCTGTCACCCCCAGAGACTCGATAGATATATTTTATGAACAGGTCGTGGGTCAAATCAAGGAGTTAAACCGTAAAGTCCAGAACACTAAAATGAGATACAACTGGCGAGACCAAAAATATAATGAACTTATGAAAAGACTACAAGAAAATAATAAAATTGTGATACGTAACTCCGACAAAGGGGGTAATATAGTTATATGATCCAAAGATGAATATACCAAAGAAGCATATGCCCAACTCAACGACAGGTCATGTTATCTTAAAAGCAGTGTCTCCAATTTGAAAAGCATATACACCGAATTTTATCAAAAACTACAGGCATGGTTCAAATACCTTCATCGGGTATATTTCACTAGGGTCAGATTGTGGAGGGCGGGATTGGTGGGCTCCCCTGTATGTCTCAGGTGCGAACAGGAGGAGGGTACCCTGATGCACACGGTTTGGCACTGCTCTGCCTTGGCCCGCTTTTGGAGGGGAGTTATGGCCTGTCTCTCAGAGGTATTGGGCTGGGATCTTCCCCGTTCGCCGAAGCTGGTGCTCTTGCATGTTATGGAAGGGGTTGGGGGCAACATATACAAACGCCACCTTATGCTGCTTGGGTTCACTCTGGCTAAAAGAGATATTGCTCGGGCATGGAGGGCACCGGTAGCGCCCTCGGTGTCCGCATGGAAGAACGGCCTCGACTTTTGCATGGATTTGGAGATCCCCATTTTTACAGCGAGAGGGTGCCCGCACAAACATTTTAAAATTTGGAAGCGATGGGCGGACTATCGAGGCTTACAGTTGGATCCCGTCCCTAGGGCAGGGCCCCTCGACCCGGCTTAATCTCCATTCTGTTGGTGCAAGACATGATCTTGTGTGGGATGGTATGCTACAATACATGACGAAGGTGCATTTTCTAGTAATGTGCTGGTGTGGGGTAGACTTTAGTGCTCTCCATTTTTCCTTGATTTGCTTTTGTAGAAGTCAGTCATGATGATGTACGTTTATTGTGCAGATGTTTCTGGGTTACAGAGCTCTGCTTCATATGTGCTATTTGACGAATAAAATCTGTTTAAAAAAAAAAAAAACTACAGGCATGGAAAATGAAGGGGTTAATCACGATACAAGAACACAAATTTCTGAAAAAAGAAAGCCCGAAAATACCGACAATTTACTTTATCCCTAAAGTACATAAAGACCCAACAAAACCTCTGGGTAGACCGATCATTTCTGCCAGAGACAGTCTGTTAGAGCATACATCACAATATGTGGACTTTTTTCTGCAAGAGCATGTGAAAGCCTTACCATCATACATAAGAGATACAAGTGATTTTTTAAGAAAACTGATGAATTTTGAATGGAAAAGTGAGTATCTCCTTATGGCACTTGACGTAACCTCCCTGTACACAAGCATTAAACACATTGATGGTGTGAGAGCTTTGGAATATTATCTCAACAAAAGATCAGGCCATCCATTGTAGCACAACAAGATGTTGATAGAAATGGTTACATTCTGCTTAAACAACAATGTGGTGCTATGTATTGCAAACCACATGGGCATACTAATACGTAGACTGCATAGTCAGATTTGCATGTCAATAGTTTAGTTATCTTGTGCTTTTTCGTACTGAACGGGGTTTGATACATGTTCATGTTTATACCCTGTTGACATGCCTTGCAAACCTTGCGTTTGTAAAAGCCTTTGTGTGTTTGCAGCCAATTGGTTCCTTCATTGACCTCAGGACTGGTTTTCACCAAGTTGTCTCTCAAGTTACAAGTGCACAAAAGAGTGCTCCAATACATGCGTGCAATAACTAACCAGGATAATACGTATCCCGTGGCCAGACATTTCAAAGAGCATCACAAATCTAATAGTCTGGACCTTAGATATTATGTAATTGATGCAGTCCCCCCCCCAGTAGGAGAGGTGGCAACAGAGAGAGCAGACTAAGAAAGTTAGAAACACAGTACATTATAGACATGGATTCTAAACAGCCTGGTGGTTTAAATGTATCGGAGGACCTTTACACATGCCTGTAACAACATACATACAGAATACACAAATGATTCAAGCGGAAAAATTGCAAAATCTTATCTTATTTATTTATTATAAGGTTTTTATCCAATATTTAATATTTAAATTTTACATATTTATATATTTTATTAATGTGTGGTGTTTTATATATATTTTGGAGACGATTTTATTGATGTGTATGTGTATTTACAATCCACATTTAATTATGAAAGATGCATATGGGTTTAAGCACAAAAACCCAAAGGTGCTTTAAGTCCAAGTGGTATTCAGATCTGAAATCAATTTGAAATTAATTTGAAATTATGATGTGAACCCAATCTCAGTGTTCTTATGACGGAATTGTATCCAATATGATGACAAACAAATATCAGTTACAATTGGCACTATGCACTTTATCACTTCTGCACATTAACACTTTGCACTGCAGCACTGTCAACTTCAGCAATACGGACATGTATAGACATGGAACAAACATAAGGTGTCCCAGGCTTGAGAAACACAACAGCATGATAAGGGTGAGCAACATGTATTTTACATAGATGACCGTCAATTGCAACATGTAAACTTATCGTGTGTATGTCTGAAAAAATTAAAATATGGCTATGTCAGACTAAAAGTGGGTTCTGACGATTGAGCAACAAGAATGTAATTTTAGAATTATTTTAATTTTATTACATTACAATCCAAGTGAGCTGAGCCTATTTTAAAGACAATGTCATTTGTGTATTTAAACAAAGATTGATTCTACAAAGTTTTGAACATGTCTTTTATGTCTATTGCTGGTATTTGCACGTGGTAAGCCACACCTGCACTTGTCACTTTAAAAATGAGATTGCAACAATGGAACCATGTCATGTGATCAAGGCTTGTAACGAGCCGAAACGCGTAATGGCGACTTTGCAATAAAGAAAAATTGAAGCACTTACTGAGTGGTCCGTATCCGTTTGTGAATATATATCCGGGAGGCAGGGGTATTGCCACCATCAAACCCGTACTGCCACCATCAATTGTGAACAATCAAGAGTTATGTACTCTAATCAAAGAACCACACCCATTGTGGCCCTACACTACCCCGGATATGGGAAAGAGCTGTATACTGGTGCATATTAAATCAGGGTGAGTGGGAAATTAATGTGAATATATATTCAAGAATTATAGTGAAAATGACTAGGCACAGGTAGGACATAACTCTTGATTGTTGACAATTGATGGTGGCAGTACGGGTTTGTTGCCCAAAGGAGTACATAACTTATGATTGGTCCATAAGCAGAGGGTGCGAATATCCATTCGAGGGATTTTTTCCTACGTTTAAGTATATTCTCGACTAGATAGTGTCATGAGACGTGAGATATAGCTAGGCAACAGTACATCACTGGAGCCGATTACTCGCCACCACTGTCATACTGAACCAACCAGATAGCCACCGTCATTACCGCTTTTACGATTTGTAAAATAAAGTTATGTGACATACTATGAATACCTGAGACACTTAGTGCTAATGGATATTCTGTAATGAGATGACTTCTCATGCGCAACTGACTTTATAAAACATTACTGTAAAGAGTTATGTGATTATCTAAATGATTTTGAATTAACTTTATTGGGACATTATTATTAACAGAGGCATGATGTCTTTCACTTTGACTATTTGATACATTTTCAAGGAGATGGCAGTAATCGTGTATGCGCAATTAACTCCTAAAACGCAATTGTAAATATTTATGTGAATATTGAAACATGAACGGGAAGCTGTTACCTTGTTTTTAGTAACCTTGAATTAACTTTATTGAAATACTACGAGTAATTTGCGTTATACTGTAAAATACCAAAATGAATTGAGGCACGCACGCAGTGCCCGGGAAATTGTATTATGAGAATGTATTAATTATGCGCATTGAATTTCTAGATAGCGTTATTGACATTTTTTGTATATACGTTTTCTTTATGTATACATATATTTCCATGCCAAGTATGTTTACTATGTCCATGAATATTCACCCCTATTTTTGGTGGAATTTGCTGTAAAAAATCACTTGAAAAAGGCTACACACCGAAACGCGTTGTCTTGGTGCACAATAATGGAATTGTGCAGTCTCTTGGTGTGCCGCTCCTTGTGTTCTTCATTTGAGGATTAACTGAGGACTTTTGTGAATAAATTACGGCTGCTGTCGCCGTCCGCTGGCACCGACACCGCGGGATAGGGAACTGCTAAGTACAGCGATTTGGTGGACATATATATATATATATATCACAAAACCTCGAACAGGGTCCATTTGCGGGCAGTTTGTCGCTCATTTAGTCTGGTGGTGCGTAGCTCGCGGCGGGACCAAGCCGTAAAACATGACAACAGACCTCTCTTCAACAGTTAGCGCAAACACCTAATCCCCATGCATACTGTCTTTGAAGTTGCTGGGGGCCAAAGACAGTATGCATGGGGATTAGGTGTTTGCGCTAACTGTTTGAATTTTACAAGCATCACCCACTGGAGGGAATGAATTGGGAGACTGAAAGCAAACTACTAAGACCAACATGCTCTATCTCAAATCCATCGTGACGCCCACCAGGGGGCAAACATTTAAAAACGAGCTATTGTAACAGTTTGCTTTTTGCCTTCACAGATGCTTCTGGCTTCCTTTGAAAAAGGTCTAGGTAGACCGAAATGCATCAGGACTAAGAATGCCAGCGCCAGCGCTTTCAAATTGAATTAAAATCCTTTTCATCTCACCTAATGTGTGCGGCTCACTCCTTTCATTGAAGAGAGGTCTGTTGTCATGTTTTACGGCTTGGTCCCGCCGCGAGCTACGCACCACCAGACTAAATGAGCGCCAAACTGCCCGCAAATGGACCCTGTTCGAGGTTTTGTGAAAGCAATTAGGGCAGTGGCAGCCGCCAGGGATTGGACCTTGGAATGGCCCCCAGCAACTTCAAAGACAGTATGCATGGGGATTAGGTGTTTGCGCTAACTGTTTGAATTTTACAAGCATCACCCACTGGAGGGAATGAATTGGGAGACTGAAAGCAAACTACTAAGACCAACATGCTCTATCTCAAGTCCATCGTGACGCCCACCAGGGGGCAAACATTTAAAAACGAGCTATTGTATCAGTTTGCTTTTTGCCTTCACAGATGCTTCTGGCTTCCTTTGAAAAAGGTCTAGGTAGACCGAAATGCATCAGGACTAAGAATGCCAGCGCCAGCGCTTTCAAATTGAATTAAAATCCTTTTCATCTCACCTAATGTGTGCGGCTCACTCCTTTCGTTGAAGAGAGGTCTGTTGTTATATATATATATATATATATATATATATATTTTATTTTTTTCTTTCATTTTTTACACCATCTCAGAGAAAGTTTACTGTCTGAGAAATTGTGAAGCAAGCACCGATTTACCTGGGTGCATTATGCGCTCACTTGTCTCGGATACAGGCAAGAAAGACACTGTCACAAATAACTGGGTCTCCCCTCTACTTGTGTTTATTGGGCTCTTTTTAACACCATACAGTGCACATAGACTTAGACTTAAAAAAAAAAAAACTTACATTGACAAACTCAAAAATAAATAGGCTACTATAGGGTTCCCATGGGATGGGACGATGCAGAAAAATGAGTTTTGTACACCTAAAAAAGAATATAGTGAAACAATCATTAGGATTTGAACTTTAATCAAACTAAAGCCTTGATATTCAAATGTTAAGATGTAATGCAGCATTGCTCGGTGACTGTGTTTATTGATGAGTTCAGACATGTACCCCGTACAGGCTGCACTTTAATGTGATTATAGATATGGACGTTATTGTGATCCAAGTTGATGGTATTTTCGTTCTCGACCTTGGCTTGAGAAAAGCCTGAGTTACTTATGCCCTGATTCGAATCAGTGACCTGAAGGTTCCACCCCTATCTCTTGAGTAAGTAAGTGCCTACCATAGTTTTGTTAATAATGTGGTTTGTGTGGTGTTTTGTGCATCTATAAAGCCCTGTGTAGTCTTGTAATGTAAGTAAATGGTGATGGTACTATCCCTAACACATTTTATTCTAATTGAGATGGATGAAACACACATACATCTCTGCAGTGTACACCGACCCACCAGCCCCTTTTATGATGGTGTGCACACAAATGCCTGAATGGCAGTACGTTCACTTTTCTGTGGCTAGAAAGAATAAATATTGTTTCAGTATCAATAACATTATGCTTATTCATTTTCCTAAATTAAACACAAAGGGCAACGAACGCCTATCCTGTACCTTTTTTAAAGTGAACTGCGGTCATGATCTTCAATATAAAAGCCACACTTTTACCTGCAGCAAGTCCAATATATAAATATTGCAAATACAGACTACGGATGTTCCCGAAGACTACTGCAAGTTGGTGTTAGTAAAACATCGTCAACATTTTAACACATTTGAATTTTTCACACCCAGAATGAGTCATTATTGTTAGTTGTGCGACGAGCAGAGACACCAGCTATGCAGCATCTTTGCTAAACCTGTTGTAATATGAAACCAGTCAGCCCTAACAAGTAGAACCGGAATCTTACCTGTTCCATCCCCAACTCACAAGTGTCTGTGTAAAACCTTCTTTAGTCGGGTGCAGCTGGCCAGAACAGAGAGTTTTTTCCCCCTATCTACTTATATAGCCATATTTTTTTTTTAACGAGTCCAGGAGAGACCTGTAGGTGTTGCAAACGAAGGTGGGATATTTACGTGGTGTCCTCCAGCCGTGCCACGATCACAAGGTGAACGCGTTCCCTGCTTGTCAGTCAATGACGTGAACCAATTAGAGCAAAGACTCTAGGGTAACAGAAAAGTAACCAATGGAGAGTTTAAAAGGCGGACCCTTCCTGCTTCCGCCCCGTGTGAAAGCTACAGATGCTCTCGAAATTAAATGGACTTTGGAGTTGACAGTAACTTTTTAGCACAGCCATAGTTAGGCTACGGATGAGGTCGGTGAGCCAACAAATTAACAGGGAGAGCCGAGCAGAGGGGTCTGGCTCGGCTTTAAGAGCCCATGCTTGAGCCGAGCCCTGGAAATGTTTGGTACCGGGGCAGTAAGCTGTGCAACGAGCATCACACAAAAAAATGATCAACAAGACTCTTCAACATAAAAAAAAAACTTACTTAGTACCTCAAATAACATCACCAAGAGGTATTTGTTAAAAGTTACAGTTTTTAAAATATTAATGCCCCCCTCACTACGCAATGGCAACAATGCCATAAGTGAATTAATAGGCAAGTCAGTTGGCATGTGCTCCCAATATGTTGGCTAGGTTTTTACGTGGATCAACATTATATTCTGTTTAAATCAGACACAAGAGAGGTGCTAGTAGAGAAACGCACCCTGAACTCACATATTTGAAAGTGCTCTCAAAAGCAACAAGCATTGGCATAGCCAATAGGTCTCGCCTTTGGGACCTTATAAGAGTTTAGCTATGCAGCACGTTATCCTGGGTGCTGTGCCGCCAGGGATTGAATAGCTATACAGTCACTGCACACTGGATCATGCAATCCGATTCAGGAATACATGCTTGCCTGTGCCGTGCACTTCTTCTTGGTGGGCGGAATTATGATAACAAACACTGGGAAGGCTTGTGCGACGTCAGGTGCAATGAGCACCAGCAGCCAATCTAACCAACGTGTATATCTCTTTTCCAGTGTGGTGTTTGAATATCCAATGGCTCAGACAACAGAGAAATACTGGAGATGAGGGGTGGATACCTAACCACGAGGGAAAGGAGGGGTGGTACACTGACTAAGGACATGCCTATAGGAAAGTGGGTCACTAGTCAATCGAGGGTCAGTGCAACGAGCGGGTGGTTCTTTTTAAGGAGGTGGTGAAAAAGAACACTGTGAATATATATAGTGACTGGAAGATTGGGTCACTGCTCACCTCTTTCAAAGCTCCTACTTATGTCTGTAATCCTTGCCCTTTGCCCCGGATATGCCTTCACCTGCAACTTTCCCTCTGCTGCGTGCTTCTTCTTTCCGGGCGGGCGGATTTGCCAATGCTTGTTTGCTCCTGACACAGATTTAGTAGCCCTTGCTATCAGAGGTCGTGGAGGCAGGAACATGAATAGTGAGAGGCTAAGAGTGGGATAAGGGTTTAAGTCAGTGATGTTATCAAAGCCAAGGGGCGAACGACGTCACTTCCCTTACACCTTGCAATTTGTTGCATGAAAGATGGGAGACGTCACTTTAGACAAGACTGGTGTGACGCAGCCATACCCGGTGTGATGTTACTTGTGGTTGCATTCCAGGAAGAGGGGCTAACAGCAATGCTTTATTCAGTGATTTACCATATGATCATTTTAGCAATGCTTGCAATTGTCATGGTTAACAAATGTTTGTTTGGACATGTTTCTACGAGTGACATGGGCGTCACGCTCCGTTATGCCCTAGATGACTTCATTGGCGTGTTAGGCAATGGCCACTTTTAAAGACCAAGAAGAGCCTCCTTACACTTGGAGTAGTAATCCTGACGCGGGTGTAAAGGCGTGTTTGCACACTCAGGATTACTATTTGTGTACAAAATCTGCACACGCTCTGGGTACAGATTTCGTCTGGTGAAACGCTGTGAAAAGTGTGTGCGAAAAAAAAGTGTAAGATGCCAGGTTTTGCAGGCTTTGAACTGGAGAAATCGCCCGTTACCGCTTTGTTACACGGTTCGACAGGCAGAACTATGGATGGGGAAGGAATGAATCACCGAGGAAAACTTGAACACTGCAATATTAACACTCGTTATTTCACCGAATTAGAGAATGAACATCCCTAAAGAATGTTCCATTAATATTGCCTGGGTATCGGCAGGGGTTTGTGTGCAATGATTGTAATGCTGCTGCCCTGCACCTGTGGTTCTGTCTCTGGCCGCATCTGTTTCACAGTTGGAATTTCGCAAGGCAGAATGATGGAAAACTTTAGAATGGACCATTTACTTTTAGTCTAAATTAGGGAAGCCAACTTTAAAGCCTTTTTCTTTTGTAACGTTTGAAACAATCCAAATGTATAGCTGAATAAATAGAAAATATGACAGGTTATTAGCCATACGTGTGCCTCGTTAGAGATGTTTTACACAAGGCGCTTAATAGATGGAAAGCTACAGTTTTTTATCAGTTAAAACCATAAAGAGCCAGCCCAATAAACAAATACGCACCTAACAGGGGTTATTTGTAAGCCTGGGCAAAGCACTACGCTACGCTCGCGTAGTTTGCGAAGTTTGCGCTATTTCGCACTACGCGAATTGCACGTAGCACAGTGCAAACACGCGTAGCGTGTCATTTTTGCTTGCTCGCGGTCCTCAACGTCAAGTTGGCGACCGCGAGCAAGCAAAATGATCATCCGGCGAGACTTTTTCCTCGTTCGCGATCAGCAACATCAAGTTGCCGATCGCGAGCGTGGAAAAAACCTCCTGGCGAGATTCTCAACGCGGGGAGGTCAGGTTTCTCATTGCGAGTGGTTGCGCATGCTTGCGACCGCTCGCGATGAGAAACTACCAGTCCGCGTTGAAAGCTGCCGCTCGAGTAAAAATCTACTCGGCGGCAGTAAAGACAGCTCGCACTGTGCAAGATGCCGTTTTCAATGATTGCACAGTGCGGACAAGCATCCGGCACTGTGCAATCAGTGCGAACAGCATTTTGCACAGTGCACTACGCAGTTCGCGTAGCTCGCGTAGTGCGAGGTGCACTTCACGTAGCTTCGCGTAGCGCAACTTCGCGAACTACGCCCAGGGTTAGTTATTTGGCCGAAAGAGCACAGTGCTAAAACATGATATTCCTGCAAGTTACCTTATACAAATTCTGGCAGTATAAACAATGTAAAGAAACGTGTATGGCAGTGTGTGATAATAAACGTACTTAGCTCGAAAGGGAGTACCAATTTTTATTGTTGGTATGATACTTTAGTGAGTTATCCTGTCAGACAACCCCATGGACACTTCTGGCGATAGAGAAACATAGCCTTACACTTGAGTATGATGTTATCAAATAAGCAAATTTATGGGCTCTATTAACTGTCTTTTTCAACTCAGAAAAAGATTATCAAAATTCATAAAGGAGATAAAATTAAGTGTTGTTTACATTATAGACGGTAAAATTAATGTTTATTTTTTGACCCTCCTTAAAAGGTTAGTTTGCCTTACATAACATAGTTAAAAAGCAATGCACCTTGTTTGTATTTTTAATGCAGATAAGCAGCACGTTATCTTCTGGGACCGCCCGTGCTCCCCTACAAACCACAGGGGTCAGAGAAAAAGCAACATACTGGTAAATTACACTGTGCATAATCTGGTCATATGAGCTGTTCACAGGCACAGTCTGTAGGAGTGGCAGCATGCAGAGATTGGAGACCTTCAGCGAGTACTTGTCCCCTCACAGCGCAAACTCGACCCAAAGGTTTTGGAGCGCTTTACATGAGCACCAGTTACATTACAGACGGACACATTCCCTTTTTGCAGGAACCAGGAGATTAAGTGATTTGCCCAGAATCACAGGATGTTGAGCCAATGTAAACCCCGATGTCAACATACCAGTTTAACTAAACCACAGTCATTATAGTATCCCTGAACCGGAAGAATACCGACCCTAGAAATGGTACTAAGCGCTATAAAAATGCAAATTGTATTATAGTTAAAACAGTGGGCAAAAATCCTTTATACCTAGGGCTGTATCTCCTCCCACTACATATAGATAGTCATCTTGATTTGTACGAGGGCACAAAGGAGAAGACGTAGCTGGACATTTTATGCCACAACACGACGGATTGTCCTGCAGTAGTGACAGCAGTACTGCGCTTAGCAGGCCGAGGCGCACCACCGAGCGGTGACTGACACGGAAGCGGTGGGGGCAGGGGTTTTACAGATGATGAGTTTGGGGGGGAAGGAAAGAGTTCGGCTGGCTGAGTGGTATTAACCTAATTGCTATAAACTAAGGGTGGTGGCTGGGGACAATTACTTCCTGCCCAGCGCGTAAATAAACAAAGCATTGCTCACAATTGCCTTTCAGCAATTCCATTAGGAGAAATACAACATTTGGCCCCCACCCTTCGCGACCACCTCTTCCAAGGGCTGCTTTCATTTCACCTTCCCTTCTCAGAAAACAAACCTGTGTTTAAACCGGTGCCAAAACTTATTAATCAGTCTTAACTGCTGCTAGATAGGTTCTGCATCCGGGTACAGACACCGTTCGCCACCGCTAAAACTTATTGATCACAACTGTGGGAAAGTAACCAGAGTAGAAGCACTACAAAAAAAACAAGCAAAAGCGCGCCTCGCGCGGCAGCAGGGGGGAGGGGGGCCTGCCGATTCCCTTGCGGGAGCCAGCGGCGATAATTGACACCATATGGCGCTGCCGCTCGCTCCCGCAAGGCAATCGCCACACGTGCACGCGTTGCCATTGAAGGCAATGGAACGCGTGCACGTTTTTGGGGAAAAAAGGGAACCGATGGCTAAAGGTCTCCTCTATGCAGCGCATGCGCGCTGCGTAGGCGAGACCTAAAAAGGAACACGCATTGGCAAAGCCAATAGGTCCTGTCTATTGGCAAGCTATTGGATTTACCAACCGGGTAGAGGTGGCCAACAGGAGGGCAGGTGGGAGACAACGGGTTGTTTAAGTTAAAAAAAAGCGCTATGAAGCGGCAAGCGCTGCCCGTGTCACAGAGCTTTTTTTGCCTTATGGCGGTTGGGTGGAATGGGAAGGAGCAACACGGACTGGATGTGGGAGGGGAAGAAGCAACACGGCCTGCAGAGGGAGGGGAAAAAGCAACAAATATGAGGTGGGAGAGGAAGAAGCAACACAGATGTGGTGGGAGGGGTAGAAGCAACATGGAGGAGGGGGTGGAACAAGAAGAAGCCACACGAACCGGGGTAGGAGGGGAAGATGCAACACAAGCATAAGGGAAGAAGCAAGAAAATAAAATAATGGTACCTCACTCACAGCGGCAGCAGCGGAAGGACCCTAATCTACATGAAGCAACCAGTACTTGGTCCATGCTCCAGCTGAAAGAAAAGGAAATGAAGCTGGCTCACACTGCCCAATTAGAAGGCAGCAATGAAGCCCACAAATTGTAAGCAAAGAGCAGGCTTCTAGCTCTTTGAAGAGCACAATATCTCTTGCAAGCAAGAGTGCATGTGATAGCGAGACCTAAAAAGGAAGCACATTAAAATAAATTATTTGACTAGAAGCTGGGAAAACTGGGAAAAATTGCAGGTCTTCTCATTTCACATTGTGTCATTCTGCTACTAGATAAATATCTCTTTGTCCTATTTTAAATTAAAGATTAATGTTTTTTCTATAGCTCTTGGTGCATTAGATTAGAGAATGGGTGGTAGGCAGAAGCCACATGAAAGCTCGGCTCGTTTTGGGCTCGAGAGTCAGAGAGCGACTTGAGCTGACCAGAGCAAGACATCTGGCTTGAGCCGGGCTCGAGCTTTTAATGGCGTGCATCTACTGCATAAGTAGCTACATATGTGGTACCTGTGCTATAATTCCCTTTAAAGCTTTACAGAAAAAAGCAATTACAATGTTTCATCTTTTTCTTTCCATGGTGGGTCTGTGACCGCAGAGTCTATCTGTCAAAAATACAACTTTTGGCTGTATTCTTTTTTAATAGTTTGTTTAAATTTCAGTTTTCTGGGGGCGTGGCCAAGATGGCGGCGAGGTAGGACGCTTCTCGCTACCTCTCCCGCCGTCCGCCGCACACAGCACGGGCTACCGGCCTCCCACGGGCCCAGAAACACCGAGAGGTTAGCACCCGCATGGCGTAGCACCTGGGGAATCACGGGAACCGAGAAACAGCCACCTCCGGCGCCGCAGATCTCGGATACGAGCCGGTGCCGCGGGATCGCGCCGCAGACCCTAGGGCGACGGCCCCGGCGCAGAAGACTGCAGCGGACATCGGAGCGGGTCCGGGAGCCGCTACAGCACTAGCAGCGGCAGACGACAGGCGGAGGAGCCCATGGGACGGCTGGGGCCCCTCCGACGGCGGTACACGCACACAACATATCCGGGACACAGGCAGGCTAAGCCTTGGAACGGCGAGGCCTGTTGGAGACGCAGGCTGAGAGGCCCTCTTCGATATTTACAGTGGCGTCCACCTTGAGAGCTCCGGTGCGGAGGTGAGCAGAGGGGGGAGCGCCCCTGGGTAACTTCCACAGAGCGAGAGGCCGAAATAGAGGCGAAGAGGAGAGGGAGCCGCTCAACAGGGCCCGATCATGCCGGGAGTGCGGCCCCTGGGAGTCAGGAAGGCAGGGCCGGACCAGTCGCGGGCTCGCCAAGTAGGCCAAGCACGCTAGGTCCTTGCGCTGGGATCCGACCCCGGCCCGGCAATCACTGGAGGCGCGTAAGGGGGACGACTGCGGACTGCCGAGAAGAGGGCCGACTAGGCCCTGTGCGACCCCAAGGCGGGGCCCTGGTCGAGGCCTGAACATACCTCAGCGCACAGCTACGGGCCGGTAGGATACTGTGCACAACTCGCAACACTGAGATTTGGGGCATCCACTGAGCTGATCCTTGGCTGTTAGCCCACACTTTGAAGCTGCCTACTATACCGGGGAAACCGATTGATAGTGAGCGGGGAGCAGCGGACCCCAGGAGATAACGAGCGCGGCCGCCTTTAGAGGTGGTTGCTGAGAGCAGAGCCCGGCACCCCACGGAAGCGGCCCGGCTAGGTCCGGGTGTGGTTTGAGGGTGTGTCGTACGGCTCCCCGCTCGGCTCCTGGCGCAGGTCTGACAACCAGAGTTTCCCTGCTGCTGCCCCCGCCAGTTACCCGCAACTACTACATGGGATTGGACCATATCGCAAGGCACGGCGACACACGGCTCGGGGAGAGGGGCCGGGATAGGAGCTATGCAGCTGTGAACCCCAGTCAGGAGCATGTTGCACTGAGAAGGCCGTCGCCGGAGCAAGGTCCCTAAGATTCGTTGGAGAGCTATGAACAACGGTCCCAGACAAGCAGACCGGGGGGTTCCACTATCGCCCTTCGGACCTCCCCAGGGTTATTATAGAGCTGCCACAACCCGGCCCCATCGGAGTGTTACATCACTGGGAACCGTGCGGCCTACACCACAATTGGGCTAACGCTGCACCACCTACACCGAGACTATGTCCTCTACCCGGGGTAAGAAGGACAAGACACTGAAGGAACTATTCGCTCGACCCCAGAGTGAAACGCCAATGGATCGCCCACTTTCAAGCGAGCCCACTACCTCGCAGGCGGATGGGGCCAAGGAGGAACCAGTGACGCGAGCCTTTCTTGAATCTCTCTTCACAACGTTATGCGAGGACCTGCAAACAGTTAAACGAGACCTCACATCTGAAATAAAAGACATTCGAAGAGATGTAGATGATATAGGAGAGAGAGTCACCGCACTGGAGGATAAGGGAGACAACAGGGACACTGAAATGGCGGCCTTGCAGCAGGAGGTCATTCGCATTCATGACCAACAGGTGGACCTGCAGACCCACCTTGAGGATTTGGAGAACCGCTCCCGCAGACATAACATCAGGATCAGAGGGGTGCGAGCCAACGAGGAAGCTGGAGACATCTTCAGCTAAACAAAAGACCTCTTCAATCACATCCTTGGCAGCCCACTCGGCACAGACCGTAAACTGGACAGAGCTCACATAGTGGGCCCTCCTCGATTGGAGACAGCCCCACCGGCGGATATCCTGGTCTGCGTACAGGACTATCGCACAAAGGAGGAAATTCTCCGCAAGGCCAGATCCATGCATCCGATCACCTTCCGGGATCAAACTCCGACCCTATATCAGGATCTTGCCGCGATTACCCTACAGAAACGCAAAATCTTCCAACCTATCACTACACACCTCAGACAGCGCGACATCCCATACACTTGGGGGCACCCGTTCCGACTCATCTTTCGTCTGGAGGGCAAACTCTACCAACTATGCTCCCTCTCGGAAGCAAGCCAACTGCTGGGCGTTGTCGTCCCTGAAGAAGACGATGGAAGCCGCAGCCCTACCCCTGGGGCAGGAGACACACGACCGAGATGGCGGCAACAGGGACGTAGACGTCGACCAAAGCGGCCCGACCAGGCAGAGATCACAAAGGGACAGCAGGCGATCCTGGAGGCGCTCCCTGAGGCACTGGCCAAGACACAAACCTTGTGAGCATTGCATGTGCTGCCGGCGCTTTCTTCTCCTTTTCTTGAGGTGGGCGGCGGGAGGGACGAGGGCTCGACCTTGGCCACACTATGGTTCCCATACAGACTTTTCACTGATCGTCCTGGGATGACGGACTACACTTTGAACTTACATGCTTAATATATAAGTTTGTTATATTAGTTTATGTAGGGTTATTTGTTATTGGGATCCCCCATTCACTGCTTCCCGGCACACATAGGCTTGGTAACACCAAATTGGGCTCACACCACACTCACATAAGGGCCCGAACACATAGGCCCGGTCCAGGGTCCACGCGCGCGTTAGCTGCTCTCAGTTCTTTAGATGCCCCTCACTAACCTTAAGATCCTCACGCTAAACGTGAGAGGTCTCAATAATCCAGTCAAGCGCAAGGCGATCCTCTCTTACCTAGAAAGCACCAGAGCGGATATCTGCTTGTTACAGGAGACGCACTTGCTCTCGAAAGATTGCCACCGGCTCAAATCCCGCAAGTTCCCCACGCAATTTTATTAGTCAGGCCCTTCTAAGACGGCAGGGGTGGCGATTTTGGTCTCCCGGGCCTTTCAGGGGTAGGTAGCACAAAAAGTGGCCGAAATTAGGGGTAGGCTACTGTCCTATCAGTTTATGATTGGGGGGCACATGTTGGTTATCGGGTCCCTGTATGCACCGAACGAGGGTCAAGAACGGTTTCTACATGAGGCCTTGACCGAGGCTACGGCCACAACTGAGTGCATGATCCTTCTGGGGGGTGATCTTAACTTAGTATTTGACAACGCCCTTGACAGGTCGGCCCAACGCTTCAATCAGGTTGGCGCGATTACCTCCGTAGGGTTGTCCAGACTAGAAGACTTGGGCCTGGTAGATCTCTGGAGGTGCCACCACCCACATCTTAGGGAATACTCCTACTACTCTAGAGCCCATAAAACCTACACCCGCCTCGATTATATGTTAGGCTCTGTGGCTCTCCGCGATATCATGTCCGATGCCGAGATCTTAGTGGCATCACTATCTGACCATGCCCCTGTGGTGGTCACACTTACTCTACTACCTATCCGACGGCCAGCGTGACAGTGGCATCTTCGGGACACCCTCTTGCAGCGAGCGGACGTAGTCACGCAGGTACAACACGCCATTGACGATTATCTACTCCACAACGACAACCCCGATACGCCCATGTCCACACCCTGGGAAGCTCTTAAACCCGTGATTAGGGGCGAACTAATCGCCATCTCGACGGCAGATAATGCTGAGCGCAGGCAGAAGAGGGAAGCCCTACCGCAGAAAACAGGAGAATTGGAACAAATGCACCAACGGACAGGGGCACCTCTATGAGGGCCAGAGGTTGGTGGATACGGACATTGACGCTTACCTTGCTGAGACACACCTTCCCACACTGACCCCGGAACAAGCGGAGCAATTAGAAGGGGACTTCCGGATACAGGAAGTTATAGCTGCCGTTTCGCGACTTAAGTTAGCTAAATCTCCTGGCCCGGATGGCTATACAGCGGCCTTTTATAAACAATTTTGCTCTACCCTAGCACCGCTGTTAATCAGACTTTTTAACACCTTCGCGTCCCCAGGGGCGATCCCCAGGTCTATGCTCTAGGCGGCAATAGTGGTCATCCCCAAGCCGGGGAAGGATAAAACCAGCTGCGGAGCTTACCGCCCCATTTCCCTCTTGAATATAGACCTGAAACTCTATACGGGGATCCTGGCGCGTAGACTGGCCATTTACATGCCAGGACTAATTGATTCTGACCAGGCGGGATTTATCCCCCAAAGGCAGACCAGTGACAACACCAAGAGGGTCTTGCACCTAATAGAGAAGGCATCACGAATCCCCTGGAACTATATGCTCCATACCATCGACGCGGAAAAGGCCTTTGACAGGGTCCATTGGCCCTATCTGGAGCAGGCATTGATCCGTGTCGGCCTAGGAGAGAAACTGAGGACACACATTTTAAATTGCTACCACTCCCCTATGGCCTCAGTTAGAATTAACGGACACACCTCGGCGCCCTTTCCCATAGGTAGAGGTACGAGACAGGGGTGCCCCCTGTCGCCCCTGCTCTTTGCACTGTACATGGAACCAATGGCGCAAAGGGTTAGACAACACCCGCAACTCACGGGGATCCGATTCGGGGGTGATGTACATACCATCAGTTTAGATGTCCTGGTGACCCTAGCGGACCCGGATGTGGCACTGGGAGCTTTTCTGACGGAGCTTGACTTCTTTGCGAGGGCCTCCGGATTCAAGGTCAATGTAGAGAAATCGGTTGCCCTCAACTTCTCCCTGTCCACACAGGCGCAGGCTGGCCTCCAACAACAGTACCCAATACAATGGTCAGGGGACACGGTCCCATACTTGGGAATACAATTGGCGCCCACTCTGCAAACCACTGCGTCAGTTAATTACGCTAAACTACACACTGAAATCCGCTCAGACCTAGAGCGGTGGAAGCATTACCCCATTTCCTGGTTAGGGAGGATCGCGGCTGTCAAAATGACTATCTTACCGAAAGTCTTATACCTCTTCCAGACGCTTCCCCTATGACCCCCAACAGGTTGGCTAAACCGGGTACAGTCGTAACTCTCCCTTTTCATATGGCAGGGTCGTAAACCCCGAATGAAGAGACTCCTCAGCACTCTCCCAACTAACGACGGTGGCCTGGGGGTTCCCGATCTCCAACTCTACTACAAGGCCACGCAGCTACGGCATCTAGTCGATTGGAATCGCACTGAATCGGAGAAGCACTGGCTATTCCAGGACCGAGCAGTGGCAGGCACCTCACTCAGGAAGATTCCCTTCTTAAAGAAGCCGCATAGGCCACCTAATCTATACGCCTCTCACATTACACGAACCATCCTCACAACATGGGACCAGACTAATAGGAGACATGAACTGACTACCTTCCCCTCTCCTCTCACCCCGCTCTTTGACAATCCAGAATTCAGCCCAGGGATGGGGGAGGCTACCTTCATACATTGGCGGGGTACAGAATGCCGAGCCTTGGGGCACCTGTTTGATACGCAGGGGGTAATTTCATTCCCACAACTTAGGTCTGACTATGGACTCCCCGAGTCTGAAAGACTGCATTACTTGCAACTCCGGCACTGGGCAGTACACCCCGACAACAGATCGCAGGCGCAGAGACACCTTACCCCTTATGAACGCTGGCTTATCACACGATCATCTAATAAGAAGTTAATCTCTGACCTCTACAAGATGCTGCTCACTCGATACACGCACACATATAACGCTGGCCGCGCACGCTGGGAGAAGGACCTAGGGCGAGTGTGAGAAGTTGGCCTGGCATATGCTGTCCACTAGTTATAGTGGGCACCTTGCACCAGTCCAAACAACCTTTATTGATGATAGGTTAAAAGACAACCTTTATTGAAAGCTATCCTAGTGGTAGCTATGGAGAGCAGCCTTCAGGCTCCAAGTCTTGAAGGAGTGTAAAGCTGTTTGTTTTACCAGTCTATAATCTCATGAGTGACCAAATGAAAGGAGAACCACACCAGGTATATATATAAAATATATGTATTTATTACTAAACACTACCCACTAGTCTCTTTATGAGGCTAGAGGTCGAAAATACACAAGTTACAAGTCAATTAACACAGTAAATTAGCACAATATACGATTAGCCCTAGGGGCATACCAAACCATATATTAAGAAAGTGGTATAAGAACCACGACTTGACTAGACACAAGGCCTAGAGCCTGTAGAATCGCTGGGACCCCAAGGAACCACCCAAGGTAGTGACACAGGGGACCCACGGGGGACGTGTGCAGTGTGTGAACACAGCCGCGAGCTCCGTTAGCGTCTATGGGGAAAGTCGCGGTTAGAGTTTTAAAGTTTAGGGACACTTCGGAGTGGACTAGGAACAAACCCTTTTGGACTTAGAGGGTTCTAGGGCCAACACCCATGGGAGCACCGAAGTACTCGTGTTACCTCACCCAGGGAAGCCGGGTGCACAGGTGTCAAATGGTGTCGGGCAGCGCCGTCGTTTTCAATGGCCGCTGGCTGAAAAGTGCTGCTGCCGAGAAGCTGCGAAGTGTCCGAAGAGATCCAAGCCTGGATCGAGGATGAGAAGAACCTGAAAGCAGAGGGGACAGAGTCTAGGTCACTAGCCAGTGACCAGGGGCACGATAGTCGAATGCCCACCGATGTCGGGTGCTTCAAGTTCGAAGAGGTGAAGATTGTCTCTGCAGCCACGAGGACCAGGAGGTGTCGACGACAACCAGGAGCTGGTATCGAGCTGTCCCATGAAGGTAGTAGCTGACTGCGGTGTCGGTGCCCGGATTGGACCCAACAAGCCTTGGTAACAGCAACCCACGCAGAAAGAGAACAATGGCTTCGGAGCAGACCAGCGAGGTCCGAGGGACTCCCCAAGCGAGGGAGAGTCAGGGCAGGCCTGGAGCAACCAGGGAAGCCCGTTGAAATCAGAGATGTCCTTCTGAGGGACCCACAAGTCAACGGACAAGGGATTGCGAATGGACCTCAAGCGGACTCACGAAATGGCGGCCCACGGGTCACTCGGAGTGGCCAGGCCGCAATCTTCAGTGGATTCACTGCTCGGGGTCAGGGCTACAAATAACCCAAAGCACAGCCTCTAGGATCGACCAGAAGCTTATGCACTTGCAAATGTGCACGGTGTCCAGGGGTTGGGGTTCCGGTTCCATGGTACCCACGAGGGCTATGGGTCTCAGCTTTGCTGGGGACTCGGATCAGCCTCTGTGAAGTCTTGAAATCCACCACCTGGGTTGCAGGGTCGTCGGCGTCTGGCGGGAGCTTTGGAGATGCAGACCGGACAGATGCGTCTTTGGTGCCTGCCAAGCAGGGGAGTAACTCCTTTACTCCAAGGGAGATTCTTCAGTCATCTGGCGTTTAACAGATCGTCAAAGGTCCAGGATTCAGTTTTAGAGTTTCGTCCAGGGATATCTAAAGTTCTGTTGCCAGGGGTTCCTATCTTATACCCAAGGAAGGGGTTGGACTAACTCAGGGGACCCACCTATGGGAGGGTTTGGAAAGAGGGGTGGCTACACCCATTTCCTTTGTCCAGTTTCACGCCAGAGCAGGGGCTGGCAGCCCCTGCAACCGGTTTGAACTGGGGTATGCACAGGGACACCAAATGTGCCCCCAGTGCAGAACTTCAAAGCACTCAGAGAGTGCACCCACCCAGCCCCAATACACTAAAGCCTGTCTGGGAGGTGGTAACACCTCCCTGTGACAGAAACCTATTGTCCAGGCCTCCCCTGCCGGAGTTTCGGTCAGCAGTAGGAGGCCAGACTCGTGTCTGTGGCTGCAGCATCCATTTTGTGATGCCAGGGCTCAGTTTAGCTGGTACCGGGTATACCAGTGCTGTCATGTCTCTCCCTCTAGAAGGGTGGGATCATACTCCCACACCAGTTACTGGTGTGGGGGTATGATTCCAAGGTGTTTGACACCAAACACGACATGTTTCCGTGCAGCCATCCCAAAGTTAGCATTTACCGTTTAGATATAATGCACTTAAGAGTATATGGTCAGGCTGCACTCACAGACAACCCCGGAGGATAGATTCCGAAGGTTGCAGAGGGGCTCTGCTCATGCATGGGCACCCTCTCACATAAAACCAAGCATCCTGCCTTCAGGAATGATAAGGCCTGCCATAGGGGTGACTGATAGGTTTATATGTGCAGTGATAGGGTGAGATATAGTGAACCTATATCTCAGTAAGGGGTGCATGCACCACCTCACTCAGGCTGCTGTAGCAGTCCTGTGGTGTCATTTTGGAAGGCTTCCCAGGGGTGGCATAATACATGCTGCAGCCCCTGGTAGGCCTCTGGGGTACCTATGCCCTGGGTACATAGTATACCATGTACTAGGGACTCATAAGGGTACCCCAGAATCCAATCTGAAGTGCACCTAAGGTACATGGAATCCATTTATAAGAGAAAGCAGATAGGCTGGGGACCTGAATAGCAGGTTCCCAGCCAAACTAAGTCAAAAACCATCAAAACACCAGGAAAAAAGTGGGGGCAACCATGTAGTCAGATTCCACCTTCCTACATAACCCCCCCCCCCCAAAACGAAAGGAGATAAGGCTAACCTTGGCCAGTTGAGCCTTTATTGACTAAGTGGCCATATAAGGAAGTACCTGCACTAGCATGGTTACCCCCTGTCTTATGGCCCACTAAGCTATCCCTCACCCTAAGGGTATGAGAGGGTCTCCACCATGGGAAATTACTACCTGTGGTGTGTTTGGGTAAAGTAAAAGGCTGGTGAGGTGTCTGATTAGGGAAGTGAGGCCCTAATAAAGTTGGTCTCAACTTTCTCAGATCACTAGTCACCATGTATGCCTCTCCTTCCATGACTGAGTTGCACTTTGCTCTAAGGGTCAACCTTTGGCTGCCTACAGCTGGGGGTTGGGTCCCTTGGGGTGGAACACTGGAGGGACATGGCAGGTTTGGAACCTTTTGGTCCCAGGTTTGCCCTTGCCCAACAGAGTCCTTCTGGGGGAGGTCCCTACACAAAGGTATGGGGGATCCCTCAGTGTGTGGAGGAATTTTCACCTGGCTAGGGCTGCTAGTCTGGGTGCCCCTAATCTGCTGATGGGGGGTTCCTCTGGACAGGGGGCCCTGTGGGGTCCACTGACCTCCCAGACCTCTGCAGCCCTGGACTGCCTGAGGCAGGGTAGAGAGGGGCAGGTTACCTGCTCCAGACTGGGTACCACCTTGGAAGGGTCCCCTGCCATCAGAGGTGGTGCCAGGACAGGCCTGACTACCTCTGGGGCAGTTCCTTCACTAGGGGTAGGATCAGTTCCCTCAGGAGGCTGACCCTTACCTATAGTCTGGGGGGAAGAAGACTTTTCTTCAACCCTTGTGCTCTCTTGTGGAGGAGAGTGGGCCATTCTTTCAGGCTCCATCACTCCAAAATTTCCCTGGGGTTGGGCTGTGGCCATTACAGCCCCACCAACTCTCTCAGGGAGGCCTAACATTCTTAAATGGGCCTGAATTTCAACTTCAGCCCAGGCTGAAATTTCCAGATCATTGCCCAACAGGCAATCTACAGGCAAGTTTGGGGACACTGCCACTCTCTTTGGGCCAGTGGCCCCTCCCCAGCTGAGATTGACTATGGCCATGGGATGATCTGTTCTGATACCATCTATGCTGGTCACCTGGTACTTGAACTCAGGTAAAAGCTGTTGAGGGGGGACTAGTTTCCCTGTCACCATGGTGACACTAGCCCCTGTGTCCCTGAATGCCAAAGCTCTTTGACCATTGATTAAGGGCTCCTGTCTGTACTTGCCCAAAAGTATTGGGACTCACAGTAAAAGTGGCAAACCCCATACCACCATCAGAGTCAGAGGAGTCTGGTGAGGAGGCCCTTCCTAAATTATGGCCCACCTCTGTTCCCCTTGCAAACGCACCTAACTTTTTGGGTGCACTACTCCCAACTGGGGATTACTACTGGTAGTACCAGGAGGGGTGGTAGTATTAGTTGGAGGAACATTTTCTTTATTGCCAATCCTGGGGCAACTGGGATCAGTTTTCCAGTGTCCAGGCTTTTTACAGACATGGCAATATGGTTTCTTTTCAGGAGAGGAAGGAGTTTGGGACCCACCCCCAGAAGAGGACGTTTGGGGCCTTGTAGGGGACTTATCTTTAGATTTATCCCCACCTTTCTCTTGGGACTTGGTAGAATCTTTCTTCTGGTCACCACCCTGATTCTTAGTCTTTACTCTGGTTCTGACCCATTTGTCTGCCTTCTTTCCCAATTATTGGGGAGAGGTCAGATCAGAGTCCACCAGGTACTGGTGTAAAAGCTGGTTTTGACAATTATTAAGGATCTGCTCCCTCATAATCAAATTGTACAATCCTAAAAAGTCATGCACCTTGTTGCCATGTATCCAACCATCCAGAGCCTTAGTAGCACAATCTACAAAGTCAACCCAGTCTTGAGTCTGAGCCTTTTGGGTATCTCTGAACTTCAACCTATACTGTTCAGTGGTTAGGCCAAACCCATCAATCAGAGCACTCTTCAAGACTTTGTAATTGTCAGCATCCTCTTCTCTTACAGTGAGGAGCTTGTCTCTACCTTTGTCTGCAAAGGAGAGCCACAAGATTGCTGCCCACTGCTCCTGGGGGACCCTCTGAACTTTACAGGCCCTTTCCAGTGCAGTAATCCATTTGTGGATGTCATCCCCACTCTGGTAGGGAGGGACAATCTTGCTTAGGTTTCTATGGTCATGAGACCTTTCCCTACCACTAGGGAAGTTGCTGCCACCATGGGACTCTAGTCCCAACTTTCTTCTTGTTCTTTGAAGCTCTAGGGACTCCCTATCTAAAGCCACCTGCTCTCTTCTGATTCTAAGCTGAGCTTCTTCATACTTGAGCAGTCTCTCCTTCCTTTCATGAGAGGGTTCCCTCCTATGAGAGGAAACAGAGGTCCCTATTGAGGTGTCAGAATGGTTAGACTCCTGAGAAGGAGACTTTGACCTTCTAGGCACACTCTCAACTCTTCCTGGTGGGACAAAGAGGAGGCCATTCTGGTCCTCCTCCTCATCTGCAGGAGGAGCTGGATTTTCCAGGGTAAGATCATTGTCATCTTCCTGGCCAGCTTCAGAGGTCAGGTCATGGGATTCTTCACCCCTTGGCCCTTCCTCATTTGCTGCCCCACCCTCTCTGCCTACCCCTTCAGACCCTGAGGCCTTCTTGAGATCATCCAACAGCAGTGCCTCTATGAGGCGTTGGGTGTTTGCAGTTTTCCTGTCTTCAACTTCCTAGTACTACACAATGCTTTCAATTCCAAGAATTGGAGGTTGTCATACTTGGATGGTGGAAGCCCCTGGGCTTCTGGCAGGGACCCACTGGCTCCTGGCCTTGAAGACATCACTAGTGAGGTGTGGTGTATGCACTACCTACTCTAGTGTGGCCTTCTAAACTCTCTTGAGTTGTAGAAAGGGTGTGCTAAGCCCTTGACACACAACTCTAAGTTCAGTAGAACTTACTGTAACCTTAAGCTTCAATTATATGTACCTCACATACCTTTTAGTGGTTTTCAGTTAGTCACTCACTTGAGATTATCTGGTAAAACAAAGGCAAGCTTGAATCCAACCGCTGCACACCAATGTGAGAAGTTGGCCTGGCATATGCTGTCCACTAGTTATAGTGGGCACCTTGCACCAGTCCAAATGACCTTTATTGATGATAGGTTAAAAGACAACCTTTATTGAAAGCTATCCTAGTGGTTGCTATGGAGAGCAGCCTTCAGGCTAAGTCTTGAAGGAGTGTAAAGCTGTTTGTTTTACCAGTCTATAATCTCATGAGTGACCAAATGAAAGGAGAACCACACTAGGTATATATATAAAATATATGTATTTATTACTAAACACTACCCACTAGTCTCTTTATGAGGCTAGAGGTCGAAATACACAAGTTACAAGTCAATTAACACAGTAAATTAGCACAATATACGATTAGCCCTAGGGGCGTACCAAACCATATATTAAGAAAGTGGTATAAGAACCACGACTTGACTAGACACAAGGACTAGAGCCTGTAGAATCGCTGGGACCCCAAGGAACTACCCAAGGTAGTGACACAGGGGACCCACGGGGGACGTGTGCAGTGTGTGAACACAGCCGCGAGCTCCGTTAGCGTCTATGGGGAAAGTCGCGGTTAGAGTTTTAAAGTTTAGGGACACTTCAGAGTGGACTAGGAACAAACACTTTTGGACTTAGAGGGTTCTAGGGCCAACACCCATGGGAGCACCGAAGTACTCGTGTTACCTCACCCAGGGAAGCCGGGTGCACAGGTTTCAAATGGTGTCGGGCCGCGCCGTCGTTTTCAATGGCCGCTGGCTGAAAAGTGCTGCTGCCGAGAAGCTGCGAAGTGTCCGAAGAGATCCAAGCCTGGATCGAGGATGAGAAGAACCTGAAAGCAGAGGGGACAGAGTCTAGGTCACTAGCCAGTGACCAGGGGCACGATAGTCGAATGCCCACCGATGTCGGGTGCTTCAAGTTCGAAGAGGTGAAGATTGACTCTGCAGCCACGAGGACCAGGAGGCGTCGACGATAACCAGGAGCTGGAATCGAGCTGTCCCACAAAGGTAGTAGCTGACTGCAGTGTTGGTGCCCAGATTGGACCCAACAAGCCTTGGTAACAGCAACCCACGCAGAAAGAGAACAATGGCTTCGGAGCGGACCAGCGAGGTTCGAGGGACTTCCCAGGTGAGGGAGAGTCAGGGCAGGCCTGGAGCAACCAGGGAGGCCTGTTGAAATCAGAGATGTCCTTCTGAGGGACCCACAAGTTGACGGACAAGGGATCGCAAAGGGACCTCAAGCAGAATCACGAAATGGCAGCCCACGGGTCACTCGGAGTGGCCAGGCCAACAATCTTCGGTGGATTCACTGCTCGAGGTTGGGGCTATAAAAAACTCAAAGCACAGCCTCTAGGATCGACCAGAAGCTTAAGCACTTGCAAATGTGCACGGTGTCCAGGGGTTCCGGTTCCATGGTACCCACAAGGGCTACGGGTCTCAGCTTTGCTGGGGACTCGGGTCAGCCTCTGGGAAGTCTGGAAATCCACCACCTGGGTTGCAGGGTCATCGGCGTCCAGCGGGAGCTTCGGAGATGCAGACCAGACAGATGCGTCTTTGGTGCCTGCCAAGCAGGGGAGTAACTCCTTTACTCCAAGGGAGATTCTTCAGTCTTCTGGCATTTAACAGATTGTCGAAGGTCCAGGATTCAGTTTCAGAGTTTCATCCAGGGATATCTAAAGTCCTGTTGCCAGGGGTTCCTATCTTATACCCAAGGAAGGGGTTGGACTAACTCAGGGGACCCACCTAACGGAGGGTTTGGAAAGAGGGGTGGCTACACCCATTTCCTTTGTCCAGTTTCGCGCCAGAGCAGGGGCTGGCAACCGGTTTGAACTGGGATATGCACAGGGATACCAAATGTGCCCCCAGTGCAGGACTTCAAAGCACTCAGAGAGTGCACCCACCCAGCCCCAATACACTAAAGCCTGTCTGGGAGGTGGTAACACCTCCCTGTGACAGGAAACCTATTGTCCAGGCCTCCCTTGCCGGAGTTTCGGTCAGCAGTAGGAGGCCAGACTCGTGTCTGTGGCTGCAGCATCCATTTTGTGATGCCAGGGCTCTGTTTAGCTGGTATTGGGTATACCGGTGCTGTCATGTCTCTCCCTCTAGAAGGGTGGGATCATACTCCCACACCAGTTACTGGTGTGGGGGTATGATTCCAAGGTGTTTGACAACAAACACGACATGTTTCCGTGCAGCCATCCCAAAGTTAGCATTTACCGTTTAGATATAATGCACTTAAGAGTATATGGTCAGGCTGCACTCACAGATAACCCCGGAGGATAGATTCCGAAGGTTGCAGAGGGGCTCTGCTCATGCATGGGCACCCTCTCACATAAAACCAAGCACCCTGCCTTCAGTATTGATAAGGCCTGCCATGGGGTGACTGATAGGTTTATATGTGCAGTGATAGGGTAAGATATAGTGAACCTATATCTCAGTAAGGGGTGCATGCACCACCTCACTCAGGCTGCTGTAGCAGTCCTGTGGTGTCATTTTGGAAGGCTTCCCAGGGGTGGCATAATACATGCTGCAGCCCCTGGTAGGCCTCTGGGGTACCTATGCCCTGGGTACATAGTATACCATATACTAGGGACTCATGCACCCCAGAATCCAATCTGAAGTGTACCTAAGGTACATGGAATCCATTTATAAGAGAAAGCAGATAGGCTGGGGACCTGAATAGCAGGTTCAGAGCCAAACTAAGTCAAAAACCATCAAAACACCAGGAAAAAAGTGGGGGCAACCATGTAGTCAGATTCCACCTTCCTACAGCGAGCACTCACTAGCAAAGAATGGGAGGGTATTGTAGTGTGGATTGTGGCCTCATTGTCGACATTGCTAAGCTAGCTTAGGCCTGGCTGCCATGATGCCTCCTTTGCACACGTTACTCTGTGACTTTGTTTTTCCAGACTCTGCTTGTGACCGTTCACCTTAGAACTGTCTGCCTTTCTGCCTTTCACCTTTTCTCATGTTCTCTGTGGTTTTCGTCTGCACACAATGTACAAGGTCGAAAAACAATGTCCCTTGTTGTTGCTGTTCTGGTCAGCCCCTCGCACTTAGACATAACATGAAATACAGCTGCACCGGAGAAATTCGTGTACTTTTAATATTATGATCTCCCTGTTGGTGGCACTTGGAGAAAATCCTTTCCAGGGAGAAGAGCTGTGCTTGTCCGATGATGTAAACCTTGCATCTAGTTCTTGAGGTATGGGGGTCCCCCTGACAAAGCCCAGAGGTCTTCTATTTTTAAAATAAACTAGTTACTAGCACGGGGAGGGTGGCAAGGCATTTTAGTCCTTTATCCACTGTCTTTATAAAATGCTGTCCCCGTTTGTATTCTATGGAATTGTAACAATGCTTACTGTTTTGTCATTCTGCATTATGCTGCTAGTACTGGCACGTGTACTGTGTCTTAGAGCACGATAGTTGAAATAAACATTTTAAACTATACTGTGTCTCTTAATACTCACGTTGTGGACAAGTATGAGTGAGTAATGAAAGAGTGTTCTTGCTCCCGCGATTCCTGAAAGAGTCAGTGTTCTGGTATGTCTAATCATTGGTAGCTTCGCTGTGGTACGGAGAACGATTGAGACACTATAGCTAGTCGGATTGGGATTTTGGGCACTAAGGTGGATGGTTGGTACATCACTATACACCGAGGTCCTGTTTTCCTGCGCATAGTTCTGTATATGTGCAGAATCCCCGCAACAGTATTTGCTACAGGGCATGACATACGGCAAGCAACATGGGTCTCACAGAGACATTAACTAAGGTAGCCTCTTATTGGTACTACACCCCAGAGCGCATCCACCGAGTTGACTCCACACAAAGTCCAGACTGTTGGAGGGGGTGCGGGAAAATAGGAACGCTGGTCCATCTCCTATGGGAATGCGAACATATACAACAATATTGGTCTCAGATTTTAGATAAAGTGGATAAGCCCCTTGACACGGAACTGCCTAGACTTCCAGAGTATGTTCTTCTGGGAGTCCCGAATCCATTGACATATCCTCGCACTTCTAGAAGAGGACACCAAATAGCCATAGCTCTAGGTACAGCCACTCAAAATATCCTACTCCACTGGCGGACACCCCGAATTCCCTCCCACACAGGTTGGTTTCAGCGTTTGTGGCACGTTCTGGGGATGGAGAAGATATCGCTCACCTTGGCAAGGAAAGGTTCGACCTTTGGGGATCTCTGGCAGCCATTTCTCACTTTACTTGCCCAAGAGTTTCGTGAGCTTGCGTGTCCTAGGTATCTACGACTCCTACGGCTTAACGCATCGGACACGACTGCTCAACAAGATACGGAACAACAGGGATAAGCCTGCACCCAAACATACTTCCTAACTAGCTGTGGACGGGGGGAGGGGGACAGGGAGGGGGAGGAGTTTTGTCTCTTTTCTTTACTGTTTGTATTATTACTTTGCTTATTGAGGCAAATAGCCAGCCTGGGCTCTGCGCAGCCCACAAATTGATGCTCCATATAGCAAACTACCTTGCTTGTTGTTAAACTAATAAAAAGATTTAAACCTAAATTTCAGTTTTCTTCAGCAATTTAAAAAAAATATTGTCTGTCTGTTATAAAGTAACATATTTACAAACAAACCTGTAACTGTAACCTCTGCTCTTCATGGTCCAGGCAGTGAAGGTCCACCCTGGACAAGCGATGTATGTAGGTAACCAACCTCCAGGTGGGGGGGATACGTGTTGTATCACAAACAGGTGTTGTGAGACTCAGCACATCCCTCCTCACAATAGTAATGAATTAAGCTTTCCCCTTAATGTTTACTTTTCTCCTCCAGGTCAATGTGTGTCTTGAATCATCCCACTCACCCAGTGGGGCTGGATGACACAAGCATGACAGAAACTAATAAAGTGTGCAAAGGGTTGCGTTAATGCAAACAGGCCACATTGCGTACCAAAACATACCTATACTTGGTATATCGCCTTATGGACAATCCAAATCATGACTCCCTAATACAATAGACATAACTAACTCCACCTCCAGTAAAAAAGCCATGGGGCATATTTACAAGCGCCTTGCGCCACTGGAGTGTCACTTTTTTAAAAACTCTGGTGGCGCACTGTGCTGGCCCATATTTACAAGGCCGCGAAAAGCCACCCTGTGTGGCTTTTCATTGCCTTGTAAATATGGCCCCCTTTCACATATTACTCTGTGTGAAAGGGGCGTTGCATGGGTGTTGCTGTGGGTGTTCCCACGCAACACCCCAGGATTTTGACACATTCCCAGATTTACAAGGTTTTGTAAATTTGGGAAAATGTCAGATCCTAACGCCTCCCCAGGGGAGGCGTAAAAGTGGCGCAACAATGAGAAATACCTTTATTTCTCCTCATTTTTTTCTTTCTAGGTGTGCTGTATTCTGCAGCACACATAGAAGGAGGAAAACACCATCAATGATTGTTTTTGTGCGGGAGGGGTCCCTTCCTGCACAAAAACAATCATCCCTGCAACGGAGGCACCCTTGCACCATGGTGCAAGGGGTCCTGCATTGGCGTTGGGCAGCCTATTGTGCACCTGCACAGAGGAAAGCACAGGGATGCGTCGTATTGTTGTAAATACAATGCATCCCTGCTCTTTCCTAATAATGTAGCTCAGCGCAGCAAGATGGCTTGCAGCGCTGCACTGCGTCATTATATTGTAAATCTTCCCCCCTGTATTTTCCTCAAACATCATAAAACTGTTAACAAACAACTAACAGTCCCACCTTTGTCTCTACCCTTGCTCACCCATTGTGAGCTGGCTCACTGGTCCAGGAACTTAGCCATCGTTTCAATCATACCTTTGTCTCAAACAAATCTCCACCTGTCTGACTTTTGACCTACCTCCACTACACTGGGCCTCATACAACATGCTAGGTGCGTAGGGGAAGTCAAGAGACAGAAAACCCTTCTTTGCGCCCCAACCCAACTCTCCGGCTAAACCACTCACCACGCAGCCATCAGCTCCATAACCGCCCTGCTGCTCAGTTCCACCAACCAAAAGAGCCTGGGGCAGAAGGAGTGAGACCATTTCCATTGAGCCCCCCCCCCCCTTCATTCTAGCAAAAGTGTCATTCTTGCCTGACATGATGCCAGAGTTCCCATGAAAGTAATTGGGAAGTCTTTTTGAACATCAATATATATTTCTTGCTTCTCTTTTGTCATTTCTTTCTGACTTGATCATTGTGTCATTGGTAGCAACTGTCCTCTAAAGATCACACATTCAAACAGCATCCTTAACTTCCCACTACGATAACGATCTGTAACTAGTACTCAGTCTCCTATGGCCATCAGAGGTTGACTCCTGCCTTGGCTGCGAATGGCACTTTCATTGATGAATTGTCATCAACCTTCAGTGTCTTTTATCACAGATGTTGTCAGGGTCCATGTCAGAAAGATAGGTAGTGCATTTCAAACTGCCCTTCCAAACAAAACCAGTGCTGAAGTGCACTTGATCTCATCCTCCTGATGCTCAACACTAATCATCAGGGCCTTATTCATGCTAAAACTGAAGTTCTCAATTTCCCCATTCTTATGTGGCATAGTCAAGAGGGATTATCTGATGTTTAGGGTTGAAACTTCATGCATAATACTGGAACTCATAGCCATGAATGGGGACCATTGTCTATCTTCAGGGTTCCCAGGTGTCAACCTGTGGCCTGCTCTTTCTCTAGCTTTGTTTGATTGCATAAAAAGCTGTGGATGTCACAGATGTTACCACATGATACTTGGTGGAGGAATCCATTAGAACACACAATTATTGGCCATCATCTGGCATTGTGTAAAAGTCAGCACTCACATTAGTCCAAGATTTAGCACACTCCTCCTTCGTTGGGCGTGCAGAGCTGGCCCCCATTGAAAAGATCCTTAGTCTTTTTATCTAGTCCTGGGAAACACGCTTATTCACATAGTTTTCACCATTCCTTTGCGTACCATCCTCTCTGTCATGTAACTGGGTATCACAATGCGATAACCCCCTTAAAAGAATGCCATCACCCAGGTCTCTGTTGATTTGACCCACATTTCTATGAAGCTCTTCCAGAAATTGGATCTGGAAGCCGCTATGATAGACTTCAGGCACTCATCATTAGTAGTAGCTTCTTTGACTTCGTGGAAGTCAATGTCTTTCTCGCATGTCCGGATGGTCACTAAGTTTACACATTTTTCTATGTAAGCAGTTTGATCATATACAATCCTCACTTGAGCCTATGGTGCCAGATCAGATAGACTCCAGAATGGCTTCGTAGATGGCGTGAAATGCAGAATCGATATTTCTGTAGCTTGAGAGCCCATTTTTCTATGCTGATTGACAGAGGAGGCACAGACTCTTGAAAAAGGGATATGAGCAGCTTGTCATCTATGAGCACTTTAAAGTTGTGTCCAGTGCAAGTGGATACACCCACTAAGAGGTCGTGCCTGTCTTTGGATCTGGTAGTATTTGGCTTACTGGTCTCTGAGGGCAAGGTACATGAAAGATAACGCTTCCTTGCCCACACAGGCTGGTGTCAACAACTAGTTCTGTGCTCTTGGCCAGATCAACATATTTCATAACCACATTTTGCATCACAACAACCTTTGGTGAATTAAAATGCTGCATCATGTTGAGATGCCCATTTTCTGGCAGTGTGTGCTTTGGTTGGTGATGCTGCCCAGGTGGAAAATTATCTGTCACAGTGAATTGCCATTCCAAGAAAACTGTGGAGGACAGCCCCAATCTTGGGTGTTTTGTGGTCTGAAAGTCGTTGACATTTCGAGGGTCAGCCCTCATCTTTTGATTGAGTAAATAAAGCCACAGAATTAGAGAGGATCTTTCTTATCCCGTTTTTAACATGACTCCTTCTAGCCAAGCCAGAGCTTCTTTAATAGCATACTGAAAATCGAAAGCACATAGAGAGAAGCCTAAATGACACTCCTGCACCTCCGAAAACCCACAAGCCTGGGGAACATCATTATGTGATGTCTGGTCCTTTGAAGTGCAGCTGATGATATCCAGTGTTGAGATACAGCTAAGAGAACCATCTTGTCCCATTCACATCCACAAGGATGTCATCTGTTGCCGCATTAGGTGCATTCTCTTTTGATCGCCTGTTTGTGGAGTTGTTTCTCAAAGCATATGCAGATCACCCCCGGCTGCTTTATTTTGCTGATCTCTACTAATCTGGACATTCAGAGAGTGGGGACAGAGACCTCTTTGATTGTTATCCCATTCCCTAAGTTTTTTCACCTCAGCCTCTACTGGAGAGTGAAAATGAAACTGAACTCTTCTGTGTTGCAGTGCCATTTGCCGAACTGTTCGGTCATTATGTAGTTTGACCAGTCTGACTTTTAAGCAGCCTTTCAGCTAGAACTAGATGTTGATAAGGTCTCTATTGCTCTAGGAAAAGATGACTCCTCCCAGTAGCGACAGTGCCACCTTACACAGAATAGTTTATGTGAAGAGTGTCTGGTGTTTCCTTAAGAGGGCCCCAGTTAAGACAGAAACAATCCTTGCAAGCTTGTAGCTCTTAATTGAAGATGAAGATCAACACTGAAGTGATCTGCAGGGCACCAAACTTCCCCTTACAGCAGGAAGGACAAGAAAGACAGACAAAAATCCAGAAGTGGAATCCAGTAGAAGTTCCAAGTGCTAGAACTAAATATCATGGATAAAATAGTAACAAAGGGGCAATGAATGTGATGACAAATCAGGCAACAAATGCGTTGCAGAGCATCTTTCTCTCATTATCAGCTTCTGTATATATGCTTCAAATAGGAACTGACATCACAGGAAAAGACTCTTCTATATTGTGGATTTGGAACATTATGCAATATCCTATGCATAAACCCCCATGTTGGAAAGGGATGCTTATAAGGTTTGTCCACTCTGGTTTCCTGAACTTCAAAGTGTTCATTTGATAAACACTGAAGAAGCCCAAAAATGCCTTACTTCATATTGCTCTGAATTCTGCAGTGTTGCAGTCACCTTCATGCTTCGTGCTGAAAGTGACCTGAGGAAACCATTCCAGATGACTGCAATTGGGGTGATGCCAGAACAGTCCAGGCGGTGAGGATGAGAGCTGTGCCTGACATCCAACGGTATTCAGACAGAATATCGAGTTGGAAATGTCAACTTACACAAATATCGAGTTGGAAATATCGTGACACAGAAATGTCGACAGCAAAAATATCATGGTCAAGAATATCGAATTTAAGGTAAGAAATATCGTTTTCAAAAATATAGAAGTCATTAATATCGTTTGCAAAAAGATAGTTGTTTAAAATATCAATTTTTAATTAGTGTTATGTATTTTAGTTTATATTTTAAATGCATGTGAAGTATTTTTTTGTATAAGTATTGTTTGTTTTTTAATATATGTGTTAAATTTTTAGTAGTTATCAATTTTATTTTAATTACATTTTGCGTTTTTTAGTTCCGTAGCAGGTTGTGGGTTTATAGGGGAATAGGGTGGGAAGTAATTTAATTATAATAAATTAATGATTATTTTGTATTTATTAATATTTATTTAATTGAGATTTTATAGTGTCAATTGGTGAAAGTAATTTATTTGTAATTAATTATGAATTGGTGGTTAATTAATAATGAATTAATTGGGAACTAATTATGGTAATTGTGTAAAAAAAAATTAGGTGCGGTTTGTGGGGTTTATAGGGGTAAAGGGTGGGAAGTAATTAATTTTTGATTAATTAATAATTAGTTGTTAATTTATATTAATTAATTGATTGTAAATTAATTATGGAAATTGTGTAATTAATTTTTTGTGCGGGTTGTTGGGTTTATAGGGGTAAAGGGTGGGAGGTAATTTATGTTTAATTAATTAATAATTAGTTGTTAATTATTATTAATTAATTAGTTGAAAATTAAATATGGAAATTGTGTAATTAATTTTAGGTGTGGGTTGTGGGGTTTATAGGGGTAAAGGGTGGGAAGTAATTTATGTTTAATTAATTAATAATGAGTTGTTAATTATTATTAATTAATTCGTTGAAAATTAAATATGGAAATTGTGTAATTAATTTTAGGTGTGGGTTGTGGGGTTTATAGGGGTAAAGGGTGGAAGTAATTTATGTTTAATTAATTAATAATTAGTTGATCCTTAATATGAATTAATTGATATTTAATTAGGGTAATTGTTTATATTTTTTTGTGTGTGGACTTTACTTTTATAGGAGTAAAGGTTGGGGAGTAAATTAATTTAACTAACTTTATAATTAGTTGTTAAATATAAATATTCTATATTTTTTCATCTATATTTTTTACATCTGTATTTTTTACATTGATATTCTGTCAGTGAACCATTCGTCTTAACTTTCTATAGCACTAACCATAATTTCCCCTCATTTTGTTCATTTGCTGCAGAATCCTCTGTAGGAAACTCTTTCAGTTTTACAGCTTTGATTCCATCAAGATGGCATTCAGGTGTGCCACACTTTTGTCATAAATACAGAGTAATAGCGCTCTAATTGTTCATTAGAACACAGAGAGGAAGCTGCAGTAAAACAATTGGAAATCAACAAACAATTACTGCTGCTATTGGAAGTACCTTTTACTCCAAATGTCACTTTGTTCTCACATGGCTGAGGAAGTTAGTGTGAATTTATAGAAATGTGTTCTCATTTTAGCTTCTGGAGCACTTGCAATATCCTGTATGAGGAAATCATGACAGAAAACTGTTTTCTTTGAAACATGGTTTATCAGATTCTTGAAGAGGACCAGCATTTGTCACAGGGTTAAATCACCTTGTGCCACAATTCCTAAAATTAGTATGGTACCATTAACAAAGGATTTATATTGTGACTAAAATCTGTTATCACATTTCATTTATGTTCCTATTTGTGACCCTCAAAAGTAGCCTTTCACTCCACTGTCTTTCAATAGAAACCATGTCCCGGGGTCAAGTAAAGGTTACCACAACATGTGAACCATGTTCTGGCCAGCCAATGAAGTTGAAAGGGACCCCCACATGTCCCTGTGAGTCGGAGTGTGCTCACCCTGCCCCCTTAAGTGTGTTCAATTCATTGTCAGAATGAAGGGACCATGTTCCTAAGTCCTGTAATGGCTGCCAGAAGATATTGTTCATATTGTGGCCAGCCAATAAGGATTGACCAATCCCCTTTAATTGATCAATCTGGGCATATCTGGACACCAATATTCCAGATTTCAATAACATTTACAGGCAGTCAGCCCCTTCATGCCCACCCCAAGCACCTTTTTAAAAGCTATTTCTCGAAAACTGCTGAACGGATTTACACCAAATAATGAAAAGCACGCTTTCTGAGTAAAGGTCTAAATTTCTGCCAAATTTGGGGTTACTCCGCTCACTGTATTCACAAATATTTTTCCCAAATTTGCAGTCCCTACACGAGCAGCACTTGTAAAAGCCATTTCTAGGTTGCAACCAATTTTTCTTGCCACCAATTCAGGACTGCTCTTTACTAAGGCATCCCTCATTGAGGGAGCCTTTCTAAATGCACTGGAAGGTGCCTTAGGCAAACTAGGCCCTATTATAACAGCTCCCTGGACCAACGACCAGGGTCTCCTTGCAATGGCCCTTAATTCCCTCTCCTGTTTACTGAACCCAAGAAAAGACCGTGTAGCAGAATCTTGTTTTTTGGGACGCCTATAAAAAAGCAGCTCCTCCCTGCTCTTTTGATTGGCTTTTTTAAGTGCATTGTCTAATGTGATCTTATGGTATCCTCTTTGTACAAATCCGACAATGGCCTCATCCTGGCTTATCACTACATCTTCCGGACAGTTGCAATTCCTCTTGAGTCAATGCATCTCCCCAAATGGAATGTTCGTCTTAAGATGTGAAGAATGGGAGCTCTTTGAATGAAGTGTAGAGTTTCCAGCAGTTGCTTTTCTATGTAAATGTGACTCCATTTTGTTATGTTTGATAAACACTTGCAAATCTAGAAACGCCACATGTGTTTTGCTAATATGTGCTACAAAATGTAAATTAATGGAATTGCAGTTAATACACTCTGCAAATGATTCAGCTGACTCCAGTGTCCCCCTCCAAACCACAAATAGATCATCAATATACCTTAGCCAACGTATTGCGTGTTCATTCCACAGTATGTTATGGTCAGCGATAAGCACCAGCTCCTCCCACCAGCCCATGTGAAGACACGCGTAACTAGGGGCGAAGCAAGTGCCCATCGCTGTACTACACCTCTGGTAGAAAATCTCTCGATTGAAATGGAAGAAAGTGTTTTGCAAACACCATTCAGTCATAGAAAGCAACATACAACTTTGTTCAAACATACTTAATGGTCAACCTCTAAGAAAGTATTCAACAGCATCTAAACGTATGTAGTCATATAGGTGTTAGAAATGGACATTTTTGCAGGGTTATCACAAACTTTTTGCCTTCCTCCGCCTATTTTCCTGACCATCTTTTTGTTGGCTTTAGGACTCTAGACACTTTCCCACTGCTAATCAGTACTAAAGTGCATAAGCTTGCTGTATAAATTGTGATTCTGATTGATTATCCTTGATTGGCATATTTGATTTACTTGTAAGTCCCTAGTAAAATGCACTATGTGTAGCCAGGGCCTATAAATCAAATGCTACTAGTGGGCCTGCAGCACTGCTGGCGCCACCCACAGAAGTAGCCTTTCAAACCTGTCTCAGGCCGCTGCAGGGCTTGCCTGCGCAGTTTACTTCCGCAGTGATGTGTGCTCTCTTCTCTAAGTATGGTATGATTGGTTTACACCTGTTTGGCATATTTGATTTACTTATAAGTCCTTTGTAAAGTGGTATACCTTATGCCTAGGGCCGGTAAATTACATGCTATTAGAGGGCCTGCAACACCGATTGTGCCACCCACAGAAATAGTCTTTCCGGCCTGCCACCATAGGGTCTGTATGCGCAGTTTACTGCCACTTGAACTTGCCATTTAAAACTACTTGTCAAGCCTTAAACTCCCCTTTTACTACACATCGGTCACCCCTAAGGTATGTCCCGGGTAACCCTGCAAACACAAGGAGATGATGGACGGAGAGCTGAAATTTTTCAGACACTCACCCCCATTCACAGATCTGGGTAGAATTCATCATCGTTCTTTAGCTCACTTCGACACCCCAGTTCAGACCCAGCCATATGCTAGTCTTGACGCTATTCTTCATGGGAATAGTCCAGCCCGAACTGCCAAGCCTAGTCTTTCCTGGACCGGAAACAAACATCCTGGGACCGGTTTCGGGGTAACATCCCCCAGCAGCCAGGCCAGCTTCAAACCAGTGGCAAAGGTGCTGTGTAAGTAAAAGGTAGGGCATGTACCTTTATGTTTTGCATGTTGTGGGAGTGACATACAGCCTATTTCATTTTTCACTACTGTGAGGCCTACTCCTCTCATAGGCTAGCATTGGGAATTCCTTTATATACTTCTCAGTGGTAATTCCTGATCAGAAAGGAGTGGCTTTGACATGTTTGGTATGTTTAGAATAGTAGTGATAAATCCTACTTACTGGTGATGTTGCATTTCCTATTTCTATTTTAGAAATTCCACTTTTTGAAAGTGGGCATTTCTCTGTGCTTATAACTCTTTGTGCTCTGCAGCCTGTCTCCGATACACATCTGGGCTGGTTGACAGCTATACTTTTGCATTCTCTCTAGACAGCCACAGCACAGGAAAGGCTGGGTGTGACAGGGGATACATCTGCATACTGAAAGTCTTCCTGGGCAGGGAGAGATGGTTCACACTTAAATATGAATAGGTTGTGTCCTGCCTAATCCGTAGCGGGCTGGCTTACTCCCTACTGATCATCCGGAGCCAAGGCTGAGTTGAAAGGGATCTCTGTGCACTTCTGAAGGTCCTTTCAAAGTCACCCCCTACATCAGAGGCCTTTTTGAGTATAAATACTAGGGCTCTGGCCCCATCTAATCTGACTCTGCGTGTTACTTGTAACCAGATGCTGCTGTCTCTACATCTGCATATGCCAGGAGGGCTGCTGCACTGCCAGGAGGAACAGCCATTATTGCTACTTGCTTTGCTGTGTTGGCCTGCTGCCTTCTGATTGCTGGGCTGCAGGAGGGACTGTCACTTTGCAACCTGACTTGATGTTCTGGCCTGCTTCTTGCTGCCTTCTCTTGTGCTCTACAAGTGTTCTTCAAGGGCATGTTGGCTTGTCCCGTATTCCCCTGAAGTCTCAGGGCCATAAAAGACTTATTTTGCAACAAGCATACTACAGTGACTGCTCCTTCCGGGAGGTCAGTGTGTGCCCAGCTGCTTTGGTTTCATCAGGCGCATCTGTCTTCGTGGTGTGCCGAGTGGGCAGTTGGGTCTGCCCCTATCGTGTGATCCCCGTGTGCACCACTGATTTGGTTTCAGTAGGCACCTCTGTAGGATGCGAATCGGGTAGTCTTGTCTGCCCTTGCTGGGTGATCATCGTGTGTGGCAGTACCCTTCCCCCACCACGCTGCCTCAACAGCGCACAGCTGAAGCTTGCCATGCCACCTGCAGGACATCAGGCAGCTCAACAATGCCCGCGATGCCGAAGGGAGGCGCAGGACCTGGCGAGGAGCGATCACAGCACCTGCCCTTCTCTCCTACCCAGGAGGTACTGTGCAGTGTTTATGTCCGCAGAGCTGCTGGAGCTGCTCTGGGCTTTTGAGGCGGTACTGTGCAGTGTTCACGCCCGCAGGTCTGCGGGAGCCACTCTAAGCTATAAAGGCTCTGGGCTTACCAGTTAAGAAGTCTCCTGACTTGCTGTAGATTTGGGGGCATCCCTTGTTCTGTGTCCCAGGCGAATGACCCAGAAAGGAACATGTATGCCCCACTGGTCGCGAGAGGCTATCCAGTGACTCCCTTGCTGAGGATGAAGAGGAGGTCCACACGTATGCCCGCACTTATTAAGCTCTTGCGACTACAAAAATAGTACTTATTTAATTAATGCCTAATTAGAAATCATATTATACAGATGAACAGGTAAACACCCTGAATTCTTAGTTTACTTAAACATTTTATCCGGTAAAAAACTGTTGACCCAGAACTTAACAAAACGTAATTTATTATGAAATGGCCGACTGTTCTACACGCGTGGAAAGTCGCATTCCAAAAAAGACTGAAAGCTGTTTACACATATTAATGTGTGTGGCGTCTGTGTTTTTTTTCATTGTTGACACTCAGTGGGGCAGCATTCAAGAGCCGTAGTGGTGGGGCCAAGACAAATGTAGTTGGAGCATCACGGGGCTCATCTGCGCGCTCCCACAGTCACAGTGTGCCTATGAACTTCTAATTCTATGCCAAGGGAACCAGCGCGACAGAACAGTCCAACATAACGTGGGTCAGATCTTCTACCCTCCAATTCTACAATCACATAGTTTTAAATCCTACTCATCTTCATCCATTTTGATTTTCAATACAGAAACGTTAACAGATTCAGACGCATTCTTGTTGGTAGCCAGCGGTTTAAATTCGGCTGCAATTTAAAATTGAAGTACTCCCATTACTGCCCCATTCCCAGACTGCCAGGCTCTGCCTATTCAATCAGTTTCTTTGCTGCCACCCTTCAAGGGGAGAGAAGGGTTAAAGTTTCAATAAACTAACAGTTCTATCAGTTCCACTGTTAAACAAATTATACTTAGAGTTTGCATGAGATTTTTCCTTTGTTGAAAGCTTCTTGGAGCTCACAGAGTCAAGGTACAGTTTGATAAATAACTCATTGTCATTGCCTTTGCTACAAAAATATATGTTGAACTAGTCAGTAAGTAAAGTAAAAGGGCAGAAGGATACAGAATGCACAAGTGAGCAATAGTGCACCGACAGGAGGGACCACTCGTTCAGCGGCTACTGACTGCGACTTAGAGGTGAAATTGCCGCTGCATGTTGTCTTCCACTTAAGATTGAGAGGAACCAAGCAACTTCAAGATGGCAGATGTTTACTTGCTCTAGTCTTTCTAACAGGATCTTGCGATAGAAGGTCCAAAGGAAGAAGAAAGGTTTAGAAACACCAAGCCTCCATCCACACACTATCATTCCTCGGGTACTCTAGAATAGAAACGATCACAGAAACCAAATCCTTCATTCAATGGAATGCTGTTTGTGAATATCTCGATGTTGTTTCCACATAGATAGGTTTGCGGGAATCTTGTATCTTTATTAACTTATTCCTATTCAGCAAGATGAATACATGATGGTAATTAGAATGCAATTGCGCGTTGGCTTCGATTTTCTGTGTAGGAAAGAGTATGTACACTTCTTTAGGTGCAGTGTTTATGTGCTTGCATCAGTATTTTCAAGACAGGTTCCTGTAACAGAATGATGCACATATATTAAGTGTAATGGTCTGTACAGTGTGAAAGATGGCTTGGAGAAGAGGAGATTTTAGCTGTACTGTGCTAGTACAACATACCATCCTTTCCCTTCTGGAGGTCTAATCTATACTTCATGGACCCGCAAGTTTTTGGACACCTCTGGTAGATGAAGCTGGGAGTGCACTGTGCACAAGGGAGGAGAGGGGGGGGGAGGGGGTGTCAGTATCCACTGAGCCCGATTCATCGCCCAAACCTAACAGCAATCAATAAAACACACAAATAGAAGGCGCTGATAAGCCATGGGCCTCTTTTATTCCTGCAGTAGGCTGGTCATCATTACCATAGATGCAAAAGGCCAAGATAATCTTTACAGGAAGGAGGCAAGCATTACAAATTGTTGTCCTCTGTTTATCTATTCCTGTGGTCTCCAACCTTTTTCTGTAATGAGAGCTACTTCTGATCATTGAGAATCATCATGATCAAGCCACTCACACAGTGTTACCTGCACCCCCACACCCAGCTTCATTGACTTTAAACCTAATGTTCTTAGAGCCAGATATTATGATTTGAACAAAATACTTTGACGAGGGGCAGAATGACAGGGCTGCCATGTGTGTCAGTAAGAGCATGGTCTTTGGGGATGTATGAACATGTGTGCCTATGAATGGGATATATGTGTATGAGTGAAAGAGAGCCTGTGTCGTATGTACTTGTGGCACAGGACATACCTTTCACCGTATATGTCACCGTTACAGATATAACATAAAGATACAACCATATTTTTAGATGGGAGAAATTTAAAGTGCAGGAAAATGTTTTGCAAAAATGTTCATAATATGGAAAAAATGTCTGCACTTTGAATTACTTCCA
The DNA here is from genome assembly GCA_963921515.1 of Calotriton arnoldi. Lineage (NCBI taxonomy): Eukaryota > Metazoa > Chordata > Amphibia > Caudata > Salamandridae > Calotriton > Calotriton arnoldi. The sequence goes on from CAWUFW010003972.1 coordinate 1,309,650, forward strand.
CTTATAAAAATGGCTTTATTTTATTTTTCACTTATAAATATGGCACTGTGTCTTCCAGCCACCCGGAGCAAGGTGCCTGCTGGGTGTAAAGCGACTCATTAAAATGGGAGAAAATGAAACTGAAGAGATAACTTTATGTTTATATGGATTCCATAAAACTCACCATTTAACTTTGCTCCCATTTCAATTTTCCATTTACAAATAGCAGGCATCTTGCACCCAGTGGCCTGTAGACACGATGCCATATGTATAACAGAAAAATACAGCCATTTGTTAAAATGGGAGGAATTTAAAGAGACGAAACATGCTTCATAACCAATAAGACGTTATTAGCTTAATTGAAAGTGGAGAAAATCATTAAGACTTAATGTTTCATAGAAATATTTTTCTTCACTTGAAATTCCTCCCATTTAAAAAGAAATTACTATTTTCCAGTTATAAATAGGGCACATTGTCTACTGGCCACTGAGAGCAAGAGGCCTGCTGTTTGTAAATGTGATACTTTGAAATGGGCGAAAATTTAAATAAAGTGTTAATTTAATCATTAAGTTAACTTTCACTTTAATTTTCTCCCATTTTAATGCATTCAGAAGCATTATTTTATTCATACAATCCAATATTGAGTTGACAAGGACTTTTATTTAAGAGTTAAATAACTCAGTGCTTCAGTTCTTCACCTCTGTGCCTGACCCACGGTCATAAGTCTGACTCCAGCATTGCTCATTATCATGCATGCTATCTGCAGCCTGATGATAATGTAAATAAACACAGCCTTCGCTTAACTCTAAAAGAAAAATGTCACCTTGTGCTTCTTTAAAAACTAACTCAAGGCTGTGAACTACTCTGAAGGTGTTTATGAGCTACTGGTAACTCGCGATCAACTGGATGGAGACCCCTCATCTATTCGAACTTCCTGCTCACAGCCTTTGTGTTGCTTCCACGTGAGCCATGTGGAAAGGCCTACTGTTCTGGTGAATGCCCTAGGGAGAAGCTATGCATTATGGGAAAGTGAAGGAAATCAACAGGGTACACATGGCAGCTGTCTTTGCTCCAGACTGATATGTATCTTCTTAATGCATAATGTCTTAGTCAAGCCATCAAAGATATTTCCCCATTGGTCATATGGACCTTTATTAGATGACATGCAGCATTGAAAGGACGTACGCATCAACAATGCATTTCTAATTTGTGAAGCCAGTATGACTCCACAATAAGAACCAAGAATCTGTAAATATGGTTAAAAAGATTTTATTTTTGGATTACCAATCAATTCAGTATAAATGCAGACCAGGAATAAGTTCAGGAAGTGCAGGAATACAAAAGGTATGCTGAAGTATCTCAGCAGGTTAAATCACAACAGAATAATATATCGAATTACAAGAATCACAATTGTGTAATCATGGATTAAAGTCAACAGGTGTTCCATAAAGGACTTTAAAAGGGAAAGGTTCTCTCTCCTAACATAGACCAAATATAAGGTCATCTATCAAAGATATTTAAATTGGGAGCTTAGGACAAAAAGAGTTAGGTGTCAGCATGATCAGACTTCAGTCCAAAGAAAAAGGAATAAGTATTTAGCATAAAGCTTCACACTTTCAAGAATAGGGCAAGCAGAGAGGTCTGTACCTCTCCAAGTCTTAAGGGAATCTGCTCTACCTTCAGCTGTGAGAACACAAATTTAAAAGTAACAAGGGACTCAGAACATTCTTATCTAGCTCAAACCAGCAGGGACCAATCAGGTCCCTAATTGAGTGCATCTGCAACATCAGTTCACATTCACACCGTATCAAACTGCAGCTTCGATTCTCAACTTTGAACATCTTGCCATCCTGGTACATGATGAACAGAAAGCTTCTTTTGACCATTGCTTCTCCACTTTCACGTCCAAGTTTCCCTCAGGCCTCTCTATCAATCGTCTAATGCAGACAATGCTTTTCTCTAGCTAACAAATATCATGATAATAAACCTGCAAGGAAAGAAGACAACATGCTGGCAAGGCAAAATACATAATATTCACACTGGGGATCAAGGGATTGGCCCCAACAGGTGTGTACTAATCCCACTGTTATATGCAACTCACACTTAAGTATGCCTGGTATTGTCATACAGAGCGGGCTAGAGGCTGATTCATAGCCCGGACCTGTTATCTGTATTAATTAATGTGTGTGTAATCAAATTGCTCTGATGGAAGAGATCCTTTTTAGGACGAGAACCCTCACTCACCCGAGGGTGACATGCTTCATCATTGGGTCCCCTCCTCACACCTGGATTGTGAGGTCCATGGTGTGGGCTACAACTTCCCTAATTGGGAGGAGCAGAGGTGTTTTGATGAGCAATGGAAATGAGGTCAGTGAGGGACAGAGTGCTAGTGAAAATACAGTGTGTAGTGTTTGTTAAAACTACCTCCAAGGGGCCAAAATAACTTTATTCAGTAGGTCCACTGGGGTAGGGTTAAAAAGAGGACTGGGGTTGTAAACCAAATATACCCCTTGCAATGGTCAACATGTTTCTGCCCGCAGGTGGTCCCCAGAAGGGGTTCCAGGGCATTCATCAGGACCCAAGGTGTTAGTCACTCTGTTCACAGTGTTTATGAAATAAAGATTTATACTTGCCAGTCAAGGATCAAGGTGGCCAAAGCAGGGACTCCAGCCAGGAAGCCAGTACCACACCACAGTGGGGCGCTTCTGGATGTACCCAGTGGCTTGAGGGTGGATATTCCTTACTCTTTGAGAAGAACGACAGTGGACCCATCACACATATGGGCCACCATCTCTTTGGACATCTTGATCCTTGACTGGCCAGTATAAATCTTTATTTCATAAACACTGTGAACAGAGTGACTAACACCTTGATAATTGTGTCCAGGAATGTAAATGGCCTGGGAAGCAAAATCAAACAATCCCTGGTACTGCAATTTATTCGTAGACACTCCCTGTACCTCGTCTTACTATAGGAGACTCATTTAAAAGGGAATTATTACAAAGCCTCGACCAGATGGGGATATTCCTTGATTGCACATGTGGGATTCATCTCCAGCTCTAAGTGCACAGGCATACAACTTAAATCCTCGACACCATATACGCCTGGCCAAACTTGGCATGATCCCATTGGGTAGATTTGTCCTGCAGGCAGGTGTTTGGGATGATCAAACACTTAATCTTGGCTCTGTTTATGCACCACCCACAGTGCAGGGACCAACCCTGCTGGCACTTAGTACCTCCATGCTGGACATGCCAGCAGGCACTTTAGTATTGGGGAGAGACATGAACGATGTGATGGATCCTAGGTTTGACTGATGGACCAGTAGGAGGGGAGAGGTGGGCACAACCCCATTACATTCCTTTGTATGCGCGGTCAGGCCTTTGGATCTTTGGCGGGTACACAACCCGACCCTGAGACAGTACACCCATTTGTCAGCACGACATGGTAGCCTCTCTCAGCTGGACTATGTTTTTACCCACCACATAAGTACAGGCCAGTTCCATGATATAGGCTACTTACCACCAGGGGTCTCTGATCATTCCCCAGTGATGGTTTTCCTCGCTGGCCCGGTCAAGGAATTGGTGTTGCCCCAAGGATACCATCTTGGCATATAAAGGATAGAAAACTCTAGGACAAATCACGTGAACGTACAGACCAGTATTTCCAGGAGAATGTAGGATTGGTAGATTCAGCCTGCACCCTGTGGGAGGCCTTTAATATGGTGTTGCGTGGCCACACCCAAGCCAGTATCGGGGGTCAAAAAGAAGGAACAGGCAATTAAGCATGATGAGCTGGAAAGAGAGATCACTACTCTAGAATTAAAACTGATGGGTGGAGGGAGGCAGGATGCCGAATTGACACATCGCATTCAGCTCAAACAGTGGTAATTGAGGGACCAGGCGGAGGGTGCTGCCCAGGCGCATGCACTGGTTACACAGAGGTGGTTTTACGATATTGGCGATAAGGCTAGTAAACTTATTGCCTGGCTAGAAAAGATAGATAGGGGTAGGAGCTGGGTTGTAGAAGTCCAAGACCCGGTGGGGGAACCCCATACAGTCAGGATAGACATAGCAGAGACGTTCGCGACAATCTACGACAATATACGAAACCATATACTCCTCTGGGACTACTCGCACCAGCCAGGATTGCACTGATATCTTGAAAGATATTTCCTTACGCTTTCTCTCATTAGAAGACAGGGAGACACTAGATTCAGACCAGACGGCGGACAAGGTGAAAGGAGCAATCCGGGGTCTTCAGTCCGGTAAGGCAGCAGGCCTAATGGCCTCCCAGTGAAACTATAAAAATGTATAGCGGATAAAACAGCACTCCACATGCTCAACATGTTTGAGGAAGCCAGACTTGTGGGCATTCCTCCAGCTGACCAGTGACTGGCCACGATAGTGGTTCTTCCTAAGAAAGGTAAACCTCCCACACCCTGTAACTCCTACAGGTCCATCTCTCTGCTGAACTTGGAGGCCAAGGTCTTGACGAAGGCTTAGCCATCAGACTGGTGAAGGTGATAACTAAGATAGTACATACAGATCAGTCTGGATTTATGCCCCACAGGCTGAATCTGAGGCATCTATACAGAGTGTTACACATGATGGCAGCTCCCCAGTGTGAGGACGCTGTTCTGCTCCCTCTAGACTCCCGGATGGCCTTGGATAGCATCGAGTGGCCCTATTTGTTTGCAGTTCTGTCCAGACTGGGCTTTGGCCCCTAATTGTGTTCATGGGTCAGACTTTTATGTCAAGATCTGCTGGCGAGGGTGCACTCTTGCACCCTTTTACCCTCCACAGAGGTATGCAGCAGGGCTGCCCCTTGTTGCCAATGATCTTTACCCTGGCGCTGAAGCCTTTGACGACTTGGATCCAGCTGATCCTCTCCTGTGGGGAATCCGAAGGAATGAGGCATGGGATGAACAAATTTCCTTATATGCTGATGACATCTTACTATATGCTGCATGGCCCCACTTTTCAGTACACAGAATCCTACATATTTTCCAGCTTTTTGGGAGTTATTCGGGTTACCAGATCAACTGGGATAAAACCCTTATATTCCCCCTGGTTGGAGGACGGCCGACTCCACCAAGAACATGCGTGGCCCCAGTGGTAAATCAAGGCTTTAAATACTTAGGCATCTATGTGACCAGAAATGCAGTGGAGTTTATAAAGAAAAACCTTATCATGCAGCTGGAGCGCCTTAGGGGAGACGTGGCACACTGGAAGGAGCTCCCGTTATCCCTGATGGGAAGAGCAGTGCTCTTTAAGATGATGTCCCTTCCCCGTATGTCCCCCAAAACACCCCATTTAGGGTACCAGTCGAATTTCTTAATGCAATAGATAGTGAGTTGTGCAAACTTCTGAGGAACAGTGGTAGCTCCAGGATCTCCCTCAGTAAGCTGCAGAGGGGTGTATTCCACAGGGGTTTGGCAGTGCCCGACATCTGAGTCTACTATTGGGTTGCCCAGCTGGCATCCATCAATGACTGGGTATTTAGAGATATGGACGAATCGCCCTACCAAAGCTGACCAGGAGGCCATGGGGAGCCCCTCGATACTCTATAATAGAAAGAGGTTTTAATTCCTGCCACACCACACACAGACAGTGGTACGAGCGTGGAATGAGGGAAACAAATACTAGTATTGGGATGGCAGGTTGACAGAAAAGACTCCATTGTGGCATAGTGAGCAACTCAGGGAAGTCGGAAACCTTATGGTCTTCCTTAGGTGGGGGCTGATCAGAATTGATTGCCTTGGAGATATATGGCGGGGACCCCCTACTGAAATTCGAGGATCTGCAGATGGAATAAGAACTAGAGGAGGGGGAGCAGTTCAGATACTTGAAGTTGAAGCATGCATTGCGGTGTCACGTACCGGAGGGGAGACAGTTACCCGAGTCCTCCCCTCTGGAGGACCGGCTGTTGCTGGACCTGATGCCAGTCAAGGTGGTATCACTGGTCTATAAGAAAATAATGAACAACTCCCCGGATCTGCTACGCCCCTTGAGAGAAGCCTAAGAGGTTGACGTAGGATTGATTGAAGACAATGACTGGACAGAGGCTTTGCAGGATCCTATGGAGGTGGCCATACGGGCCCACTTCTGCCTTATACAGTTACGGATATTACACAGATCCTATTACTCTAGGTCACTTCTACATCATCTGGGCAGATGTAATTCGGATCTCTGCATCATGGGCTGCAGCATGGTTGTCTCCTTCTTCCACATCCTCTGGGAATGCCTTGTGATTCAGGTATACTGGAGGGGGGTGGTGCAGGTTATGAATAGGGTCACGGGCCTCGAGGTGCTGCTGGAGGCTCAGTGGCTGATACTGTGTATTATGGGGGAGAAAACTTGGCTCAGGCACACCAGGACTTGGCTAACATTAACAGTGGGGGTGGCGAAGCAAAATGTCACCAGGTCTTAGGGCGCGGGTGGAGCCCCGGCTGTCTGCAACTCGGAGAAAGATTTAGATCGGTGTCAACAGGCGGAACAAGTGATATACCAGGGTAGAGGGTGCCCCAAGAAACACAAGAGAATATGTGGCAAATGGGGCACCTCTAGGGACTCTTTAAGGTAAGATTCCAGGTCTGGATCGGAGAAGGCGGATATGGGGATTGTGCAGCACTTGGCGTCATTAGGGCCACAAGAGCTTTCATTCATACCCATTCATTTATGAACTGTTTACTAACATGTGTAATTGCGGTTAGGCGAGCCTCTATGCCAGAAAAAGCAATATTGTCATTGACAATCACATGTTCGGAGTGTACTGAGCATCAGTTTGATAATAAAGATTTATTAAAAAAAAAAAAGAATGATTGAGTAAATCTACCGTCACATGGGCAGGGACAGTTACTAACATTATTCTGATAGCCCAGAGGAAAACAAACTAAATAAATAATTGTACCAGCCCTGAAATGGAACAGTAAAGATCTTTCCCATCAACCCCATGAGCTAAACAAGTAATGGCCCAATTCGGTAAACAGACATAATATCGAAACAAAAATATCGAATGGACACAATATCGAGTCTAAAATATAGAATGGACATAATATCGAATGGACATAATATAGTCGTTAAAAATATCGAAATTAAGGTAAGTAATATCGATAGTTAAAATATCGAAGTACATAATATAGGCATTAAAAAATATCGAATTTTTTCTAAGTGTATTGTATGTTAGTATATGTGTTAAAAGTGTATATTAGTTGTTGTAATGTATGTTTAATTTTTTAAAAGCAATGAATTTTATGTTATTTAATTTTTGCGTAATTTAATTCCGTAGCGGGTAGTGGGTTAATAGGGGAATAGGGTGGGAAGTAATTTAATTAAAATTAAGTACATATTAATAAATATTAATTGGTATTGATAATTAATTTATTGTTAATTAATTATTAATTGGTAATAAAATTTTATTAATTGGTAAAAAATGTTTAATTGATTAAATGGTAATTATGTTAATTCTATTAATTAAATAGTTGTAGCGGGATGTGGGTTTATAGGGGAATAGGGTGGGAAGTAATTTAATTAAAATTAAGTACATATTAATAAATATTAATTGGTATTGATAATTAATTTATTGTTAATTAATTATTAATTGGTAATTACATTTTATTAATTGGTAATTTTTTAATTGATTAAATGGTAATTATGTTAATTCCATTAATTAAATAGTTGTAGCGGGATGTGGGTTTATAGGGAATAGGGTGGGAAGTAATTTAATTGAAATTAAGTACATATTAATAAATATTAATTGGTATTGATAATTACTTCATTGTTAATTAATTATTAATTGGTAATTACATTTTGATAATTGTAAAAAAAAATTAATTCATTAATTGGTAATTAGTGTTATTAATAATATTTATTAGTATTGATAATTAATTATTTTTTAGTAAAATATTAAAATATTACTTTCCCTACTGTTGCACTCTCTGGAGTGGGAATAGTAATTATTACCCCTACGCTATCCAACGCTTTCCCTACTGTTGCACTCACTGGAGTGGGAATAGTAATTTTTACCCCTACGCTATCCAACTCTTTCCCTACTGTTGCACTCTCTGGAGTGGGAATAGTAATTATTACCCCTACGCTATCCAACGCTTTCCCTACTGTTGCACTCTCTGGAGTTGGAATAGTAATTATTACCCCTACGCTATCCAACTCTTTCCCTACTGTTGCACTCACTGTAGTGGGAATAGTAATTTTTACCCCTACGCTATCCAACTCTTTCCCTACTGTTGCACTCTCTGGAGTGGGAATAGTAATTATTACCCCTACGCTATCCAACTCTTTCCCTACTGTTGCACTCTCTGGAGTGGGAATAGTAATTATTACCACTACGCTATCCAACGCTTTCCCTACTGTTGCACTCTCTGGAGTGCGAATAGTAATTTTTACTCATACGCTATCCAATGCTTTCCCTACTGTTGCACTGTCTGGAGTGGGAATAGTAATTTTACCCTCCCGCTATCCAACGCTTTCCCTACTGTTGCACTGACTGAAGTGGTAATAGTAAATTTTACCGTCCCGCTATCCTACGCTAAAAATATTGAATATTTTTTATAAATATTACGTTAATATATTTATGTATTAAAAAATTAAAATGTATGTTTATTTTTTTAAGTTACATTAATTATTTATTAATTTTAAAGTTATTTAAGTATTTTTAAGTATGTTTTAGTTAATTATATATATTATTTCATTAATTTTACATTACTTTTCATACATTTAAAAAATTCGATATTTTGACTGACTATATTTTTTACAACTATATTTTGGAGTCGATATTTTTGTACTTACCTGTTTGTAGATAGGGAGTCGATATTTTGGCATTCGATATTTTTACTTCGATATTGTTGTAGGTCGATATTCTTGTTATCGATATTCTGTCAGTGATCCCCCAATTCACCTGTGGGATTCAGGTGTAAATAAGCTGCAATTAAAGTTGTCTTGCATTTCATTGCCTTTGTAAGTGATAGTGATTTAACAACAGCAATTTCATTTCCTTTTTACCAATCTTCACGCTAGAGCAAGGCTCATCATAGTTGTGGGGTAGTCCAGTGTCCTGAGAGGTTCTTTTTATATATGCTAGCCATGTAATACTGAGACCCTCGTCACATGCTAGACCATATTTAATAATCGCTTGATTCAAGGCAGCTTCCTTAGTCTGCCATATGGATAGCCACAAGAGTAGGGTACTAGCATTGATACTATCCTCTATATAACTCACTCCGAGTTCCTTGTGGAATATATAGCAGGACTGACAAAACCTTTCTGCAAAAGCGGTTTTCATCCAATTGAATAGAAGCACAATTAGCAGTACCCCAGATCCCAGCCCCATCCATTGCCACAGGAACACATTGTGTTTTATAGATCTGTAATAATGGCAGGAAGTGTACCCCCCCCCCTCAGGTAGCTGCGGTTCATTACACAGGGAACCAACAGCTCTAGAGCGATGTAACCTACAGTTTGTAATATTTGGCATCCATGAGCTTGAAGAATCAAAGCTGAACCCAAAATATGAAAAGGTGTTTGTTTTTTCAAGCAAACACGAGATGATGGACGGAGCGCTGAAACTTTTCAGATACTCACCCCAGTCACAGATCTGGGTTGAATCCATCATCATTCTTTAGCTCACTTCGCCACCTCAGTTCAGACCCAGCTATATGCAAATCAGTCTTGACTCTGTGCCTCATGGGAACAATCCAGCCCGAACTGCCAGGCCAGGTCTTCCCTGAACCGGAAACAAGCATCCTGGGACCGGTTTCTGGGTAACACCCTTCATCAGCCAGGCTAGCTTGAATCCAGTGGCAAAGTGAGCAAGGGACCCACGTCTGGGCATACCCTGCCAACTTAGGGCGAATAAAGCAAACACAAGGAGATGATGGATGGAGCGCTGAAACTTTTCAGATACTCACCCCAGTCACAGATCTGGGTTGAATCCATCATCATTCTTTAGCTCACTTCACCACCTCAGTTCAGACCCAGCTATATGCAAATCAGTCTTGACCCTGTGCCTCATGGGAACAGTCCAGCCCGAACTGCCAAGCCAGGTCTTCCCTGAACCGGAAACAAGCATTCTGGGACCGGTTTCTGGGTAACACCCTTCATCAGCCAGGCTAGCTTGAATCCAGTGGCAAAGTGAGCAAGGGACCCACGTCTGGGCATACCCTGCCAACTTAGGGCGAATAAAGCAAACACAAGGAGATGATGGACGGAGTGCTGAAACTTTTCAGATACTCGCCCCCAGTCACAGATCTGGGTTGAATCCATCATTATTCTTTAGCTCACTTCACCACCTCAGTTCAGACCCAGCTATATGCAAATCAGTCTTGACCCTGTGCCTCATGGGAACAGTCCAGCCCAAACTCGAACTACCAAGCCAGGTCTTCCCTGAACCGGAAACAAGCATCCTGGGACCGGTTTCTGGGTAACACCCTTCATCAGCCAGGCTAGCTTGAATCCAGTGGCAAAGTGAGCAAGGGACCTACGCCTGGGCATACCCTGCCAACTTAGGGCGAATAAAGCAACCACAAGGAGATGATGGACGGAGCGCTGAAACTTTTCAGATACTCACCCCCAGTCACAGATCTGGGTTGAATCCATCATCAGTCTTTAGCTCACTTCGCCACCTCAGTTCAGATCTGTTGCAGGGATTCTGCACATTTACAGAACTATGCGCAGGAAAACAAGACCTCGGTGTATAGTGGTGTACCAACCATACACTTTAGTACCCAAAATCCCAATCCGACTAGCTATAGTGTCTCATTTGTTCTCCGTACTACAGCGAAGCTACCAATGATTAGACATCCCAGAACACGGACTCTTACAGGAATCGCGGGAGCAAGAACACTCTTTCATTACTCACTCATACTTGTCCACAACGTACGTATTAAGAGACACAGTATAGTTTAAAATGTTTATTTCAACTATCGTGCTCTAAGACACAGTACACGTGCCAGTACTAGCAGCATAATGCATAAAGATAAAACAGTAAGCATGGTTACAATTCCATAGAATACAAACGGGGACAGCATTTTATAAAGACAGTGGATATAGGACTAAAAATGCCTTACCACCCTCCCCGTGCTAGTAACTAGTTTATTATAAAAATAGAAGACCTCTGGGCTTTGTCAGGGTGACCTCCATACCTCAAGAACTAGATGCAAGGGTTACATCATCGGACAAGCACAGCTCTTCTCCCTGGAAAGACTTTTCTCCAAGTGCCTTCAACAGTGAGCTCACAATATTTAAAGCACACCAATTTCTCCAGTGCAGCTGAATGTCATGTTATGTCTAAGTGCGAGGGGCTGACCAGAACAGCAAAAACAAGGGACGTTGTTCTTCGACCTTGTACATTGTGTGCAGACGAAAACCACAGAGAACATGAGAAAAGGTGAAAGGCTGACAGTTCTAATGTGAACGGTCACAAGCAGAGAGTGGAAAAACAAAGTCACAGAGTAACGTGTGCAAAGAAGGCATCAAGGCAGCTAGGCCTAAGCTAACTTAGCAATGTGGACAATGAGGCCACAATCCACACTACAGACCCAGCTATATGCAAATCAGTCTTGACCCTGTGCCTCATGGGAACTGTCCAGCCCGAACTGCCAAGCCAGGTCTTCCCTGAACTGGAAACAAGCATCCTGGGACCGGTTTCTGGGTAACACCCTTCATCAGCCAGGCTGGCTTGAATCCAGTGGCAAAGTGAGCAAGGGATGCGCGTCTGGGCATACCCTGCCAACATAGGGCGAATAAAGCAAACACAAGGAGATGATGGACGGAGCGCTGAAACTTTTCAGATACTCACCCCCCCAGTCACAGATCTGGGTTGAATCCATCATCATTCTTTAGCTCACTTTGCCACCTCAGTTCAGACCCAGCTATATGCAAATCAGTCTTGACCCTGTGAATCATGGGAACAGTCCAGCCTGAACTGCCAAGCCAGGTCTTCCCTGAACCGGAAACAAGCATTCTGGGACCGGTTTCTGGGTAACACCCTTCATCAGCCAGGCTAGCTTGAATCCAGTGGCAAAGAGAGCAAGGGAACCACGTCTGGGCATACCCTGCCAACTTAGGGCGAATAAAGCAAACACAAGGAGATGATGGACGGAGCACTGAAACTTTTCAGATACTCACCCCCAGTCTCAGATCTGGGTTGAATCCATCATCATTCTTTAGCTCACTTCGCCACCTCAGTTCAGACCCAGCTATATGCAAATCAGTCTTGACCCTGTGAATCATGGGAACAGTCCAGCCTGAACTGCCAAGCCTGGCTGATGAGGGGTGTTCCCCCGAAACCGGTCCCAGGATGCTTGTTTCCGGTTCAGGGAAGACCTGGCTTGGCAGTTCGGGCTGGACTGTTCCCATGAGGCACAGGATCATGAATGCAGTTCGTTTTCTAAAAAATACAAAACCAATCATCCCGGCCAGCTGCCTTTCCATCCCGGGTTCCCTCCAAATAAGCAAACACGAGTCCTGGACAGACATTCCCACTCAGTTCTTTGGCGCCATTAATTCACGCCTTCAGCTCATTTTAAAAATCAGTACCAGCTGCCCACATCATTAACAGACGAATGGGCCTAGGATGATTTTCCTTTCTTCTAATTCAGCTTGCTCACCCTTGTCCTGAAGATGAACCCCACTTATTGGGTTCGAAACGCCGTCGACCACCATACAACATGAACACCTATTACTCCTTGTAAAATAACTGTGGAGCTCATTATACTGTTGTCAATGCGATGCCTTTTTAAACCTCACTATCACCCTGCATGTCACGCTTCCTTTCACCTAAATGTATGTGAGCACCTGAATACTATACAAAAAATTGTAAAATAAATGTCTATCATTTATCTGACCTACATGACCTTCCTCTGATCTTTCCTTTGCTCCCTCATGAATTAATTTCAAAATCTTAGAACCAAGTGTTCCCTGCTGGGTCACTTTCTCGCTTTGGACCATTTAGGCCACACCTGAACCACTGTTTCCTAGATATCTCGCCACCCCAGGTTCACATATTGGGGTACCCTTGTCTTCTCAAAAAAGGACTGTTCCCATGAGGCACAGGGTCAAGACTGATTTGCATATAGCTGGGTCTGAACTGAGGTGGCGAAGTGAGCTAAAGAACGATGATGGATTCAACCCAGATCTGTGACTGGGGGTGAGTGTCTGAAAAGTTTCAGCGCTCCGTCCATCATCTCCTTGTGTTTGGTTTGTTTTTTCAAGACATTCATTGAGAAGTGTAAGAATGGGAACACAAATTTGTTTTGGCCCCAAGTTATTATAAACAATTTTGTGAAGTTGGTAAGTAAGTCTTAAAAGGCCACAAATTGTGTAAAGGTATTAACTATCGAATGCAGGGCTTTTGGTGTACGAGCCATCAACACCACGTCATCAGCATGGGGCAGCGCAGGGATAGGTGCTCCATCAACTCTAGGTACTTCTGGGGTAATAGTGCATAAATATGGACTTAAACTTCTAATGTAAAGTGTAAATAAAAGATTGGCTAAAACACCCCGCTGTCTTACGCCACAGGAAATATCAAATTTACTAGAAAGTTTGCCATTTGCCCCATATGTAATCCTTGCTGACATATTCTCATGTCGAGTTGCTAAAAAAGTGCTCAAGAGCCTCATCCAAACCCATAATCAGGAGGGTCCTCCAAAACATAGACCAATTTACACAATTAAAGGCTGTAGGCAAATCCATAAAAACTAAATAAAGTGGGGAGCGTTTTGCGATTGCGTACTCGCCTATAATAGAATTTAGGTTTAGACATTGCTCTAATGTGCTTACTTTTTACCTAAACCCATACTCACAGCTGTGCAATATATTTTTTCGATGGCCCAATCACTAACACTTTATAGATAACTCTCCCTAATATTTTAAGTGTGGTATCAATAAGAGAGATTGGGCGATAACAGCTGGAATCTGAACGATTACCTTTCTTAAATAACAGGCCATTAATTGACATGAACCACGAGCTAAGTGAGGGAGTGAGTGGAAGACAATTGAAAACATTAGTCAAAAGCAGTGCCCAGAGATCAATGTTACATTTTATTCAATTCAATTTAGTCTTTATTCGATAATTTACAATCATAAAAGACACAATACAAACTAAAAGTGTCATAAAATGTCATATAAACAATAACACCCTAAGAAATGCATCCTTAGGAAATAAAAATCAGCTATATCGAATTTCCTATCATCATTGACTAAAATAGTAAATATGTTAATACATCCATAAAACCATTTCCTACACAATTTGTCCAAAAGGCTGCCTACTTACCATTAACATAGTCAAGTAGTATGTGCAATTACCAGACCAGCCTCCAAATTTTTCCTTCTCAGAGCCCAGAACCAACTAAGAAATTTGGCCATCGCGATCACAATATCTGGACTTGTGTTCGATACCAAGATATGCAAAGCTGTCATACACGATCTGGTACCTAGATTGGAACACAGTGGCTTAAGCCACCTTCGACGGGGGCCATTATAGGCCGGGCACACAAACAATACATGGGTTATCGACTCAACCTGGGATGGACACGAAGGGCAGTTGGTATCAGGAGCCTTATTCCATTTTGCAGTGAAAGATCTTAAAGGGAGAGTGCCCACTCTGAATTGGTGATATAGTTTCCTATCACCAGGTTTTGTAATCAGATTCCAGTAGGCTTCTGCTTCCATTGCAGGCTTGTGCTCCAGAAAGATACCTGTGAGCGAGCTACTGCTCACCCCTGACAATGTCTTTTTAGTAATCATAACCCAGTAAAGTTCTTTGTACTCATTTTTATTGGGAAATAAGTTCCCTATAGGATCTTCCCACAAGTGACGAAGCCCCATGTCAGACAAATTACCCTTAATCTTCTGGAGCCATTTAATTTTAGAGGACAGATCGGCATTCCTAATATACATTAGTGCATTGGCGTAAGACGTCAATTCAGGGGTAGTCCAAAGCCTCCTCCAGTAAGCTGGGGGTCTAAATCCAGCAGCCGCATCAAAGGAGGTACATCCCAAGTCAAACATCAGGGGCTTGATGGGGGTTGATTGGGGGGCTTGATGGGGGTTGATTGGGGGAGGGCGGTCAGTGTTCTCAGAAACTTATTTTGAGCAAGAACTAGGGGTGTTAAATTTTCAAACCACCAGAGTTCAGCACCATATATTAAGGAGGCTCTAATCTTCCCATTATAAATCGATAGAGCAGGCCCCACCGGTTTAGTATTTGAGAGTCGATGTTCTTTAAGTAGGGCTCCTACTAACTGGTTGTGCCTAAGAACTAAAACGTCTAACTGGGGTGTCCAGTTCATCTTCCTACCCAGAGCCTCATCCAAACCCATAATCAGGAGGGTCCTCCAAAACATAGACCGATTTACACAATTAAAGGCTGTAGGCAAATCCATAAAAACTAAATAAAGTGGGGAGCGTTTTGCGATTGCGTACTCGCCTATAATAGAATTTAGGTTTAGACATTGCTCTAATGTGCTTACTTTTACCTAAACCCATACTCACAGCTGTGCAATATATTTTTTCGATGGCCCAATCACTAACACTTTATAGATAACTCTCCCTAATATTTTAAGTGTGGTATCAATAAGAGAGATTGGGCGATAACAGCTGGAATCTGAACGATTACCTTTCTTAAATAACAGGCCATTAATTGACATGAACCACGAGCTAGGTGAGGGAGTGAGTGGAAGACAATTGAAAACATTAGTCAAAAGCAGTGCCCAGAGATCAATGTTACATTTTATTAAATCTATAGGGATCCTGCCTGACCAGGGTGCCTTTTCACTGATTCTCTGTAGAATAGATTCCACAATTTCAGATTACAAAAATGATGGGCCTGATTCACAGAACTAACTTACGTCAAAAACGTAAACGTAAACGTAAAGTTAGTACTTTTTAGTTATTCACAGAATACACTTACTCATTTTGGTATTCACAGAATAGTACTAACTTTACGTTTACGTTTACGTTAACGTTTACGTTTTTGACGTAATTTAGTTCTGTGAATCAGGCCCGATAAGTCCAACTGTGTATTAAAATTTGGTGTGGGTTGATTAACGGAACAATTAGTTGAGTAAACTCTGGAAAAATGGGTCCCCCAAACTGCACTGGAAATGTGCCAACTAGTCACGGTCGTGGCACAATTAAGAATTTGGGTGGAGGTCACTGTCGACCAAAAAGGTTTTGGGGCTGATTACGAGTACGGCGGTCTTGAGACCACTGTACCTTTGGTGGCGTCTGACCGCCGTGACCTAGGCGCTCCGACCGCCTTTTTTTAAGTATGGCGGTCGGACCGCCACCAGCCTGCTGCAATGCCGCTGGCACCGTGAGGATCCTGAATCCCACGGTGCTGGCAGTGTTTTGAGTAGGGAGGAATGGAGGCCGTGCCGAGCTCGGCACTGCCATCCTTTTTCTGACTTGCCTTTCCGCAAGCTTTTTCATGGTGGTGAAACTGCAATGAAAAAGCTGGCAGAACGGCAAGGACGGGGCCATAAACAGGGCCCCCAGGCGTTGTTGCCTGTTTTGTTATGTGACCTGAGGTACATGTTGTGCCCTCCTATGCCTGCACTGTCATGTGTGAACTGTGTGGCATGCACGACATGGTGCATGCCAGCAGTGCGAGCACGACAATGGAGCACGACAATGCAGGCACTGCTGGGTGCTGCATTGGCTTCAGGCTCACTCAGTGAGCCGAAGCATGCAGACAGCAAGACCGCTGCTGGCACACCGCCGACCCGGAAGGTTCAGTTGTAATGTGGCAATCTGAATGTGGTGAATGCAGCTTTGACTACCCGGCGGTCGGACTGCTGAAGTCGCAATAAGGCCCTTAAAGTCTTTCATATGTGTCGCTTGTACTAGTTTTTCCTATTGGTGAGTGGTAACCTCAGCCTACCTTTTTGTTACAGTGGCTTTGTACAATTTACGCATAGCTGTAACTTTGACAGGATATCTGGAGTCAGCAGTTAAAGCCCTACAAAGCTGATGATTGGCACTGTTAAACCATCTTGGTGTAATGCCATTATTCCTGATTGGTCTTAGGAAAGCTTTTTTGAAACAGGCACAAAGAAACTCAAATGAGCACACAGCCAGATCCCTCCTATCCTCCTCCACCAGGCAGCGCTGAAACACCTCCCTGTTATCTTTAATAGGGGTTTGAGAAATCGCTGAGGATTGGCAAGTCTCCATACCAACCTAACGCCGTCAGAGGATGCTTGAGGGCTGCTAATTACATCTTCTACTTTTTTTACCTTCACAAAAGGTAGCTACAATACTACTTCTAAGGGGCTGTAGTTGCTAAAGTTTGAGGCAATTACAATGCCATGCTCTAATCAGGTGTACGTCATGCCCCTCCGTGAGATGCTTTGACTTGACTCAAACAAAATTTGGTGCTTAATGCTCAGAATATCAACAAAATCATTATTATACAATTTAATGAAATAAAAACAGACACTAAAGCTTCTCTTAATTAATATGGCTTGAATGTCGTTTCCAGGGGTTTCCAAATCCTGAGCTTTCACATTCAGGGACAAATTGGCCCAAATGGCTCAAACCCCAAAATGGTGCCCATGCCGAGAAGGTGTTGCTGGCACACAAAAACATTCATCACCATCACAGTCCAGTTGTGCAGAGTCCCAAGTCTACTGAAAGAGTAGAATATCATAGTCTCTCATAAACAATTGCCACTCGGGTAGGGATATCTTCGCATGGAGACCAACTATATTCCAACTCAAAATCCTTTATTTGTGGACATGAAAATTTGTTTTCATTGTGGGCACTACATAGTTGTGGAAAGGGGTTAGTTGCTCAGATTGCGCGATGATGGCCTCTGTTCTGCATTCTTGACTTGTAAGAGTCAATCATTATCGGCCGGGTCTGTCAGATTTGCAAATCTATTCCTGTCTTCCAAAGCTGGTGGGTAGCCCTGTAGCTCTGAACTTGCTGGAGGTTTATAAAAGAAGCTCAGAGGTAAGACAACAATTCCCGTGCTAAAAAACGCTCCACCCGCTTGCAATTTCAGGAGGCTCTTCACACAGGCCGGATGTTGAGCTAACCACTGTAAGGTCCCCTGCCATATTTTTATTCGAGGGCCCTACCCAACTGTGGGCCTGGGAGCAAACAACACGGACAATAATGAAGGTTTTGAGGAGTGTTTTATTCCAACAAGAGTCACAGGCGGTATAACTGTTTGTCCAATGTTCTTTCTTCTTGGACCTGGTCCTCTTTTTATTGTACCCTTTCGTGCGGTAGCCTTCCTCCGGTCCCGGGTTAGCAGGCAGTCCTCCAAGTATAGGGGATATGAACAAAAAAAAAGAAAACCCAAAAAGGTACTGTCCGATCTGGACTAATGCTAGAAGGGAGAAGGAGTGGGGGAGTTTACACCCGTTGCCCGTCACAAGTGGCTTTGCAACATGCGGCGCGTCGCAATATCAGCGTACTTGGAGCGTGCAGCGTTTTAGCACTTGTCACCCCGTCTTGGGCAACCCCCCTCCCGTTCCGACTAGTGAAGAGCTATGCTCTCGCGGTTCCCATCCCCAGAAGCCTCTGAAACGGGCTCGTACCTGAGAAAGCCACGTTCCTCCAGGAGCATGGCTGGCCAACTCGTGATGTCGGAGAGGGTCCGACTCCCTCTTGGGCTCCGTTCCGGTATCCTCGGTGCTCGTCTCCTCCTGAGCGGGGGACACGGCATCACGTGAGGCGGTGGCTGCTTCGTGCTTTCCGGGGCTTCTCCTCTGTTCCTCCTCCAGCTGGTCGCTACACTGGGCTGGCGCTTCCGGACTCTCCTGGGGAAACCACTCCCACTTTACGTTGTTTTCCGGCAGATACCCTGCGTCCATTGGGGCATGTGACCATGTCAGGTGTGCGGAAGTCTCATGCATCACAGGCAGGTCCTTAAAGGCATTGTCCCGTGTCTGAGAGCTGTCACTGGAGGGGACTGCGAATAGAGGAGAGGAGAGATAACAGGGGAGAACAGTTCGACGTCCTCGTCCTCAGGTGGGATTCCGTTGGGCACTTTATGACACACCCCATCCCTAGACTGAACCCGATCGGGGGACAGGGGAACACGGGACAAGAAGTCTGCGTTACCGTTTGCTGAACCCTTTCGGTGCCGGACCTCAAAGGAAAAGGGCTGCAGGGAGAGGAACCACTGTAGTACCCGGGGGTTGTTCCCCTTGTTCCGGCTCATCCAGAGCAAGGGAGCATGATCGGTGTACAACAGGAAGTGGGCACCCTCCAAGTAGTACCTCAGCTTGTCGACAGCCCATTTGATGGCTAAACACTCTTTCTCAACCACGGGATAGGCTTGTTCTCATGGAAAGAGTTTGCGGCTTATGAATAGTACAGGATGTTCGGTGCCGTCAGAAGCGGCTTGAGAGAGGACGGCCCCCACGCCGTTCCGGGCGCGTCCGTCTGTAGGACGAAAGGTCTGGTAAAGTCGGGTGACTTGAGGACTGGATTGGACGTGATGGCGTTTTTCAGTGTGTGGAATGCCCTGTATTGCCAAAGGTGAGGGGCGCATGAGATCTTCAGGCTTTACTTGCTTTTTTAGGAGGTCTGTTAAGGGTGAGGCTGTGTCCGAGTAGTTGGGGATGAACCTCCGATAATACCCAAGTAGCCCTAGGAAGGCCCGGACTTCTCTCTTCGTAGAGGGAAAAGGTGTGTCTACGATGGCTTTGACTTTTTCGATTTGTGGTTCTATGACCCCATTCCCAAGGAGGTAGCCCCGATACCTGACTTTGTTAAAACCCACCCGTGATTTTTTGGAGTTTATATGAAGACCTGTCGTTTGAAGGGCTTTTAATACCAGGCTACAATGAGATAAGTGTTGTTCCCAGGTGGGGCTATATATGACGATGTCATCTAGGTAGGCTGAGGCATAGGATTGGTGATTGTGGAGTACTTGGTTCATTAACCGCTGAAACGTTGCAGGAGCACCGTGTAGATCAAAGGGTAACACAGTGAATTCATAAAGCCCTGTTGGGGTGGCAAAGGCGGTCTTTTCCTGGTCTTGGGGTCGTAGGGGGACCTGCCAATACCCCTTTGTGAGGTCGAGGGTCGTGATGTATTGTGCGTCACCCAGCCTTTCAATGAGTTTGTCTACCCTAGGTAGGGGGTAGGAATCGAACTTCGAGACTGCGTTGACTGCACGGAAGTCAATACAAAACCGGACGGATCCGTCCGGTTTTGGCACAAGGACGATTGGCGAGGACCAGTTGCTCTGGGAGGGTTTGATGACTCCCATGGCAAGCATGCTTTTGACCTCCTCCTCAATCGCCTTTCGTCTGGCTGCTGGTATCCTGTAGGGCCTTTGTTTTATGATTTTCCCGGGCTCTGTGGGTATGGTGTGTTCAACCAGAGAGGTCCTTCCAGGCAGGTCAGAGAATAAGGTAGAGAAGGGGGATAATGTAGCCCCTAGGGCTCTTTTCTGTTCATCTGAAAGGCTTTCATTAACCACTAACACTCCGAGTGTAGTGTTGTCCTTTGGGTCTTCAGGAATGGCCACATGCGTGTCACTCGGAAGGGGTCCTAACCATTTCTTTAATAAGTTGATATGATAGGTTTGTCTTTTTTGGGGTGTTATCTGCACCTCGTAGGTGGTAAGACCTATCTTTTTGGTGATTTGATAAGGTCCTTTCCACTCCGGACGGACCTTAGGAAGGGAGGAGGGTAGGTGAATCAGAACCCAGTCATGTACCTTCAGGTGACGCCATTTCTTCCCCCTATCGTAGAAGGTTTGTTGTCTAATCTGGGCTTTTTCTAGGTTGGCGTCTGCAAAGCTTCGTAGTTTATGTAAGCGTGAGCGCAAAGCCTGGGTGTAATCAGGGAAGGACCTGGTTTCTTCCTGTTTTTCTTGCTCCCAGGCCTCTTTCGTTATTTCTAGAAGGGTACGTGGTTGTCTCCCATAAAGGAGTTCGAAGGGGGAGCAGCCTAGACTGCTCTGGACTTGGCTCCTTATAACAAAGAGTGCTAGAGGGAGAAGCATGTCCCAGTCTCGTCCTTCTACCGCCAGCATTTTCTTCAGGGTCAGTTTTAGGGTAGCATTGTAACGTTCGCACAAACCATCGGTTTGGGGGTGGTACACCGAGGTCTTTATGTGGGATATACCAATAGACTTACATATCTGGGACATTAGTTTGGAGACAAAGGGGGTCCCTTGGTGGGTTATGATTTCTTTCGGAAACCCCACCCTTAAGAATAGTTCGAGGAGCTTGTCGCTTATATTTGGTAGTCGTGGGGGCCCTCAGAGGAAAAGCTTCGGGGTAACGGGTGGCGTAGTCCACAATCACCAATGCGTATTGATTCCCCTTCTGGGACCGTGGTAAGGGGCCTATGAGGTCCATCCCCACCCTCTCAAAGGGGTTCCCAATTATTGGAAGTGGTTGTAGGGGAATTGGGGGTGGTCGATATGGGTTCTGTTTTTGGCAGTCCTCGCATTCCTGGCAGTATCTGGTGACATGGGCGAAGATGCCTGGCCAATAGAAGTGTTGTAAGATGGTTTGTGTTGTCTTTTGGGCTCTCCTGTGTCCCGCCAGTAGATGGGCATGTGCAAAGAATAAATCCTGTTCTCTGAAACCCTGGGGTACCAATAACTGCAGGGTATCCCCGGGTTTTCCTGTCCTATGCAGGAGCTCATTTGTAATGTGAAAAAAAGGAAAAACAGGGTTGAGGGGAGGTGTTTTTTTTTGCCTGAGCCCATGCCATTTGAAGGGTGGGATCCTGTGTCTGGCTATACTTGAAACTTTTATGAGTGAGCCATGGTGCCTGTGTTATGAAGGCAGGTTGGACGGGTGATGGTGTGGAAAGAGGGTGGATGCTATCGCGGAGGAGAGTTAAGAATAAAGGGTTATCCAGTCCTAGTATTAGCTGCTCGGGAAGATTGGGTAGTACACCAAGTCTGGCCTGTAGTATCTCCCCACCCGGGAGGGAAACGGGGATTTGGGCTACTGGGTATACACGGACATCGCCATGGACACATCTTATGGGTATGTGTTCTTGTCTGAGGAAGTGGGTCGGGTTGACTAAAGACTCGAGGATGACTGACTGACTGCCGGCAGCCTGAATCTAGCAAGGCCCTGACCGAACCCCCATTCACTTGTAGACTCATGTAAAAATAGGAACCCAGTTCCTTGGTGTACAGGACTGTTCTAGGCACACAACCAACGTCCATAGGCTCTTCGTTGCTTTTCTTGTGGGGGCAGAACTTCGCGATATGACCCCACTCGCCGCAGTCAAAGCACTGTGGTCCCTTTGATGGACCGGTCTCAGGTCTATACCCGCGTGGTTTGGACAACCCCGGGGGTGGTTTGAATGCTCTCTTCTCCGGTTTGGCGGGAGGGGTAGAGGAACGGCCTCCTTTTTCAGTCTCCCAGGGTAAGGAGCGTGGTTGGGCCCTCGAATACGTGGTGGCCATCTCAACCGCTTGTTCCACGGTGAGATGGTTGTGCTGTCTCAACCACTTATGAGTGGCGAACGGGAGAGCCTCCAAGTATTACTCCAGGTAGATTCGAGACATGATCTCTTCCTTTGTATGTTCTTGTGGTTTCAGCCACTTATCAGCGGCTGTCTTAAGCTTAAAGAACAATGTCTTTGGGTTATCCCCGGGTGTACCCCTCTCCTTTCTAAACCGTACTTGGTAAGACTCTGGGTCCATACCTAGGTGGTCCAATATAATCTCTTTTATCTCGGTATAAGGCGTGTTCCCCGATGAATTAGCCACCTGATATGCTGCTTGAGCTTCGCCGGTGAGCAATGGGGCCATGAAGAAAGGCCATTTGGGGGGGCGTGGCTTGCAGCCAACGAAGATGGCCGCGGCTTAGAGTGACTCCGGACCCGACGCACTAACCCCAGTCTATCCTGCAAATAATCCGGCGCGAAACTGCGCACTGACGGTGAGAGGCAGCTCCGGAATATCGGAGGAACATTCGCCGAGAGTTTCGGAGCTGCAGGTGCCACCGGAGCGGCAGGGGCACGGCCAGCGTGTGTGCGGCCTGGATCCAGACGTGAAGCAGGGGCCTCGCGTAGAACTGCAGCCGGCGAAGGCAGCGACAGCCTCGGCCGGACCCCCACAAAAATACCGGCTCTACAACGAAGCCTTAGCAGCCTCCAGGGACCGAAGAGGTGCGGGAGAGCAACAAAGACGATCCAGTGCATGTGCAGAGTGAAGACTTCGACACTAAGGTACGGCGACCAGCCGCACGGCGTCGCAGGTACACAGCAGTCACTGGGCCCACGGAAGGCCCTACTAGCGCGCACTCTGCACAGGCCTCCTCCTGCACGGCATAACAATTAAAGGCATACGCAGCGGACAGTGGGGTACCGGAGGGGCGTAGTGAAGAACAGAGGTCGGTGTTGGCCCCTCTCCAAGAGCTCCACCGGACACACAGCCACTGCGTGGCGCACCGGTGGGCTAGATAGGGACAAGGGGACATCCGAAGCGGCCCAGGCTCCAGCACCGGCGTTCCACCACGGCAGACGCGTGGGTCTCGGAGACGGTGCCACAAGACCTCCCGCCACCTACAACACAGTAAAGGCGACTACAACCCGGCAGTGACTGTGTGTCTGCATTGAAGGCTGCATTTCACCTCGGGGAGCTAGATCTGAGAAGGGGGACACCTTGTCAGAGCCAAGACAACTGAAAGGCCGCGCGGAGATGACATACCCGCGGCAGGCAGCGGCGATTACTGGCTCCCCCACGCCCCCACAAAGTGCCTAGCTGTGCCGCTTCCCGCCCTGGAGAAAATGGGAGGCAGGGGCCCACGCTCGACAGCAAGCAATAAAATGGACAAATATGTCCTCCACAGGGACAGTAAAGACCAGCAGTCCATAGCCGCACCCAGTGGTGCGGATGCAGTATCTGCAGCACCGAAAGAAGTCACTCTCCTGGATGTGATGGCCGCTCTTAACCAGATGCAAACGTCCATTGGGACGATATCGACAGACATCACACTATTGCGCGCCGATGTCTCCAAAATGAGTGCCAGGATTCACGAGGTGGAAACCACTACGGCCAATCTCTCCACAGACACGGCGGCATTAAAAAGAAGGTTCAAACGCTGGAACTGGCACACAAGCAACTGACCGCCAAGCTCGATGATCAGGAAGGCAGGTCCAGAAGGAACAACGTGCGCCTGGTGGGGGTGCCGGAAAGCGTCAGGGGCTCCTGCTCTGGATCTCTTCGTTGAAGATCTTGTCTGCAACCAGCTAAAGCCTCGGGGCTATCAAATTTTTCTCGGTAGAAAGAGCGCACCGAGTACCAGGGGAGGCCTCGACCGGGGGCTCCCCTGAGACCAATTTTGGCACGCATCTTTAACTACCGCGACCGGGACATTATTCTGCAGGCGGCACGTGTGGCCCCCCCATTACAAGTAGAGAACTGTACGGTAACCCTGTATCCAGACTATACGGCGGCGGTGACCAAGCAGCGCCGTAGCTTCACAGAGGTGAAGAAGGAATTCCGCACTCGCGAACTCAAATATGCCATGTTATTTCCAGCAAAGTTGAGAGTGGAGGCAGAAGGAAAAACATGGTTTTTTGGAACACCAGAGGAGGCCACCGAGTGGTTGGAAGGATGGCGACCAGCGGGAGGCCCCGGACGACAGAGACCTAGGTGGGAACAGAACGGCAGCGCGGACTCCGAAACAGCGGAAATCTCCCAACAAGGCGACACTGAGCATTGAGACAACGGGGACACTCGCAAGTGCGACAGACTCAGACGCTATGTGTACAAACCACTTGTGGGGTTTCCGGGTCCGGCCTGGCCACAGGCCCTGCCTACTTGAAGAACGCAAACTGAGCGCAAAAGACCAAGAGTACTTGGGGAAAGTGCGGAGAGAACGGGGTGACTCAACCCCCCTTACGCAAGTACAACATTATGGGGATAAAGCACTCTGCTGAGTTGGGGAGGCGGGTAGTTCTAAATCCGCGGTGCATGGAGGTAGGGAGGTGGGCGGGGGGATGGGTATTAATTGGGGTTTCTTTTTCTTATTGTTCTAGTTTACATGATGACATAAGGTACAGTGTCGGTGAGCACACACAATGAACTCATTACAGGGGATACGTAACACTCCTTCATCTCTTCCCAACAGGACATACGCATGATGCAAGCACGAGCGATGACTATAGACCCTGACCAGCAGGGACAGACCTCCAGTCCAACCCATCAGCCCTTTGCCGTGTTGTCCTGGAATGTTAACGGCCTAGGGGATAAAATTAAGCGGGGGTTGGTTCTTCAATACATTAAACGCAAGGGGCCCGCAGTCACACTCCTCCAAGAAACGCATATGACAGGGACGGCGTGGAAGGCGCTGAACCGATGGGGGTATAAAATGGCAGTACATTCCGAGTTTACCTCAGGTTCCCGAGGGGTGGGAGTCCTCATTAATAAACGCTTCCCATTGATTGTCATGGGAACTTGGAAAGATGACCAAGGTCGATTTGCTGCGGTGACTTGCAGGTGGGACGGCAGGGTTTACAATCTAGTGACAGTGTATATCCCGCCAGCGCTACACCATATGGCATTCCCGGCCCTTGGGAAATTCCTGCTGACACTCCCTCAGGGCTGAACTGCTAATAGGGGAGACTTTAACGCGACTATGGACGCCACAAAAGATAGGAAACCCCTAGAGACACCAACAGTGCAAACCGGAAATTAGTAGACTTCACAGAGGCCCTGGGCCTAATAGATATGTGGAGGGACACATACCCGACAGAGCTACAATACATGTTCCACTCCGGGGTGCATGATAGCCTCTCCCGATTAGACTACATCTTCACGTTAGCATCCGGGAAAACTGGGGTCGCTGAAATCACGCATCTAGCTAGAGGCATATCAGACCACTCACCAGTACAAATCACATATAGGGCCTCAACCCCGGGTCGGCGTAGGCTCTTTCCCCTCCACCCTAGCTATCTTAAGACCCGCAAGATAAGCAAAGGTCTTATCAAAACAACGACAAACTACTTTGCAGAAAATCTACACTCCGTGGTGTCCCCTACAACTTTATGGGAGGCCTACAAAAGAGTGCTACGAGGCCAGGCAATCTCTTTAGTCACAGGCCATAATCGGGCGCAGCAGCAGCAGATCCATAATTTGGAGAGGGAGGTAACACTGGCAGAGACCGAGTTAGCAGCTAGTCTTAATGACGATACGACCCATAGGGTGCATTTAGCACACCAGGAATACAAGGCATACGTGTGGGAAGAGGCAAAAGCTAAGCATACCAGAACACAACACGCCATATACGAAATAGGCGACAAAGCGGGTAAACTTCTGGCATGGCTAGATAAAAAGGAGAGAGCCAGCAAATGGGTAGCGCAGATACAATTGCCGAATGGGACATGTACGGCAGAACCGCAGCGGATCGCTGAGGCGCTGGCGAGACATTACGAGACGGTCTACACCCCGGTGGCGATAGTCACGATGGAGGATAATATTAGATTCCTCAAGGATATAGAGATGCCCACATTAACCCCTGAAGCAGTAGAGGCTCTAGAGACAGATCTAGCCCCGGAAGAACTTACGCGGGCGATCGGCGAACTACATGTAGGGAAAGCCCTTGGGCCTAACGGAATCCCGATTGAATTTTATAAAAGGGCGGCGCCTCACTTAGTGCCGCAGCTGCTAAACATGTATACAGATAGCCTAGAGAAGGGTGTCTTGCCCAGCTGCTGTTCTCTTGGGGTCAGGATGAGGATGCAGTTGTCCCTGCTCAACATTGTTTATCTGCGGTTTTTCACTGGCTTGCTCAGGCACAGCTTAAGTGCAACGAGGAGAAATCAGAGATCCTCTTGTACGGCACATTTCCTGTCGACTTCAGAGAGAAGCTATGGCCCCCAGGTTTCTCCCTTCCTAGCTTTAAGGGAGACTCTGTCAAGAATCTGGGGGTCTGGTTCAATGAGAACTTGCTTTTCTCATCGCAGGTTAAGAAGTTGGCCGGCACTTGTTTTGGCATCTTCAAGATCTTGAGGAAGTTTCTTCCTCTTTTGCCTAATTCTGCAAAGGAAACTGTTGTCCGTGCTCTAATTCTTTCCCGCTTGGATTACGGCAATGCACTGTATGCAGGTATTCCTGGTTACCTTTTGAATAAGTTACAGGTGATTCAAAACTCGGCCGCTAGACTTCTGCTGGGTCTCTCCAGCAGGTGCAGTGTGCGTTTGCATTTGCGTTCCCTGCATTGGCTCCCGGTAGAGGTGCGAATAAAATTTAAAATTTTATCTATTGCCCATAAGGCCCTCCATGGTCTGGGACCCATCTATTTGCAAAAGAGGTTTGCTTTCTATTCTCCGGTGAGACAGTTGCGCTCCTCTTCCCAACTTTTGGTACAGACCCCGCGGTTTAATCGCCAGAGGCTTGGCGGGAGCTCCTTTACCCGGATAGCTGCGCTGGCATGGAATGCTCTGCCACTGGCCTTACGGGGCGTTAAAGATCCTATGATCTTTAAGAAAAAGCTGAAAACTTTTATTTTCTAGCCTTGCCTTTTGATCCTGACTCTGACCCTTTTCAGGCTCGCGCCGGGACACTCCTTGGAGTATCTGTGCGCGTTAGAAGTTTATATAACATAACATAACATAACAGATCAGCGCCTAGCCACTATAGTCGCGATCCACAAACCTGGCAAACCCCCGCATGAGTGCACATCTTACCGTCCCATCTCCTTGCTCAACGCGGAAGCTAAAATTCTTGCAAAGACATTGGCCATGAGACTACAACAGCACCTACCTACCATAATCCATCCAGATCAGTCTGGGTTCATGCCGAATCGTAACACCGCCCTAAATCTTCGGCGACTGCATGGGGTCATAGCACGCAGATCTACTATAGAGGAAGACGCAGTCATCCTTTCCCTTGACGCCCGAATGGCATTCGACCTCGTCGAGTGGCCTTTCCTTTTCGCGGTACTCCGACACCTGGGATTTGGTCCTAAATTCTGTGCCTGGATCCAGCTGCTATACACCCGACCGCTGGCGCAGGTCGCGGTGAATGGCTGCATCTCAGAAGAGTTCTTGCTGGGCAGAGGGACACGGCAGGGGTGCCCGCTGTCGCCACTCCTTTTTGCGCTGGTACTGGAGCCGTTGGCCGCCTGGGTGCGCCAGAGCCCGGTGATCCGGGGACTGAAGTGGGCCGTGGGATGGGAGGACCGCATCTCGCTTTATGCAGATGATATCCTGCTCTATTTGGCATCTCCGGCACGCTCCATTAACTGTCTATTGGACATTTGTGCGTCCTACGGCCAGGCCTCCGGTTATACCATCAATTGGGCAAAATCCATACTGTATGTACTGCATGGTACCCCACCACGGCTCCCCCGGGGATGTGACCTCCAGATAACACACATCGGATTTAAATATCTGGGAATATATATCACACATAACACCACGCAATTCGTGGCCGAAAACCTCACACAACCTTTGACGAAATTTCGACATGACATCAAGCATTGGCGCTCGCTGCCACTAACATTGCTGGGGAGGGCAGCACTCTTTAAAATGATGGCACTCCCCAGGTTCCTTTATGCGTTGCAGAACACACCGTTTCCCGTAGCCCCTGCATATTTAGCAGCTATAGACTCCGAAGTGTCCACTCTACTCTGGGATGGGAAGGCACCCCGCATAGCGAGACAGAAGCTTGCGCGCTGTTGGTACGACGGAGGCATCACCCTCCCTGACATAAAAGTTTATTATTGGGCTGCGCAATTGGCTGTTATAAACCAATGGCTCCACGTGTCCCAGGCCGACCCGGCGTTTTGGCTGGACAGGCATCTCCTTGGTACCGCCGGAATTATGGGAGCGCTATACAATAAGACCAGAAGAGGTGCGCTCACTGGCCCGACGGCCCATACCATTCACGTCTGGGGCGAGGCACGGAGGGCATTGGGATGGGAAGGGGTAATAACGCAGGCCATGCCACTCTGGGATTCCAAACAATTGGGTGCCTTACGCAACTCCAAGGGCTTCCAACAGTGGGACCTAATCGGGATCTCGACGGTAGGAGACCTATGGAAAAAGGGGGAAATGGTCACGTTCGCCCTACTGCAAGACACATATGGTCTGGTGCAGTCGGAGGAGTTTCGTTACCACCAGATACGACACGCATTGAGGGCAGCTATCCCACCGGGTACGCAGCTTCCAGAGTCCTCGCCGTTGGAGGACAGACTCCTGACTGAGCACCTAATCAAAAAGCCATCTCACAAATCTACCGAAAAATAATAAATAACCAGCCTGATCGAACTGCGGCCCTTAAAGAAAAATGGGAAGCGGACGTAGGTGAATTAGACGACACAGAGTGGCAGGAGGCCCTATCGTCCCCTAAGGAAGTAGCGATACCATCCAGGCTCAAGCTAGTACAATTAAAAATACTACACCGTACTTATTACACACGGACCCTTATGCACAAAATTGCCCGAGCAGATACACCACTCTGCCTTCGAAACTGCAACAAGTTAGGAACCTTTTTTCACACGCTATGGGCATGTCCTGCGATAATGCGATACTGGAGGGCAGTTATGCGCACACTCTCGCAAGTAACGACTATCACGATCCTCCCAGAACCAAGGATGTGTCTGCTTAATATATGGGAACCCACAGACCTCACCCATAGGGCCCGAGATTGGGTGACACTGGGAATAACTCTAGCGAAACGAAATATCGCACAGCACTGGGGAACTCGACAGCTGCCCACCCTACAGCAATGGTGCAAAGACATGGACAGTACCATGATTATAGAGAAATCAGTATATATACATAGAGGGTGCCCAAAAAAATGGACACTGATTTGGGGGGGATGGAATACATACCGGGGTGGCATATGTGAGCCCCCACTGGAGAACACAATGTCCGATCTTAGTGAATGATAGAGCTTTGCCTCGGAGGACGTACGAAGATTAAGCCATACGACACTAGCTAGCCGACAGCCCACGCCACTGCTAGGTAGTCCCTTGCAGACTGCCACCACCGATAAATCAGACAAATACCCCTTTTGATTGATTGTAAATGTACCGTAAATTCATTGATGAAATGTCACATGTACCAGTTATGTAAAATCAATAAAATGTTTTAATAAAAAAAAAAAGAAAGGCCATTTGGGTTCTGGCCAACCACATGCTTGTGCTGCTCTTTCGAAATTGAGCAGGAAGGCGTCAGGGTCTTCTCCGGGGACGTACTTCTGTAGTACTATATTGGGGTTCCCGGTTGTTGTACCCGGTCGGGTCTGTATTTGCGAGGTCAACTGCAGCTGGTCTACTGCCACCTTATGCATGCACTCCACCTGCTGGTTCATGGAGTCCCTAAATAAGTCTCTGTCCGCCTGGGTGGAAGTCATTTGTTTCTCCACGGCCCATTCTAACTTCTCCTGGCCACGAATGAGTTGCTGTATGAGATTCTCCATATTGGGCTGCTATGGAGTTATGCCCGCATTCTCCACCAAGTGTGGGCCTGGGAGCAAACAACACGGACAATAATGAAGGTTTTGAGGAGTGTTTTATTCCAACAAGAGTCACAGGAGGTATAACTGTTTGTCCAATGTTCTTTCTTCTTGGACCTGGTCCTCTTTTTATTGTACCCTTTCCTGCGGTAGCCTTCCTCCGGTCCCGGGTCAGCAGGCAGTCCTCCAAGTATAGGGGATATGAACAAAAATAAAAGAAAACCCAATGAGGTACTGTCCAATCTGGACTAATGCTAGAAGGGAGAAGGAGTGGCGGAGTTTACACCAATTGCCCATCACCAGTGGCTTTGCAACATGCGGCGTGTCGCAATATCAGCGAACTTGGAGCGCGCGGCGTTTTAGAACTTGTCACCCCGTCTTGGGCAGCCCCCCTCCCGTTCCGACTAGCGAAGAGCTATGCGCTCGCGGTTCCCTTCCCCAGAAGCCTCTGAAACAGTCTCGTACCTGAGAAAGCCACGCTCCTCCTGGAGCGTGGCTGGCCAACTCGCGATGTCGGAGAGGGTCCGACTCCCTCTTGGGCTCCGTTCCGGTATCCTCGGTGCTCGTCTCCTCCTGAGCGGGGGACACGGCGTTCTGTGAGGTGGTGGCTGCTTCGTGCTTTCCGGGGCTTCTCCTCTGTTCCTTCTCCATCTGGTCCCTACACGGGGCTGGCGCTTCCGGACTCTCCTGAGGAAACCACTCCCACTTTATGTTGTTTTCTGGTAGATACCCCGCATCCATTGGGGCATGTGACCATGTCAGGTGAGCGGAAGTCTCATCCGTCACAGGCAGGTCCTTAAAGGCGTCGTCCCGGTGTCTGAGAGCTGTCACTGGAGGGGACTGCGAATAGAGGAGAGGAGAGATAACAGGGGGGAACAGTTCGACGTCCTCGTCCTCAGGTGGTATTCGTTGGGCACTTTATGACACCAACCCACTCTGCGAACCATTTAAAACCTGTTGCAGTCTATAATATAAATGTTCTTGTACATGCATAGCCAATGGATTATGTTATTATGAAGTTGATCCCAGGAATTCAGATTGATTATGTCTAAGAGGAGGAACTAACACAAAGGGACAGGATGATGGCGGTAAATTCAAAACCGTTTGATTAGAAGGGACTGCAGCACTTTGCCTGCGCCGCGGGGTATGCGAGGCATTTATAAGGCTCCCGAGTTGTGCGCTATAGAGCTTCCCCGCCTCCAGGTGACAGCAGGGCTTTTTGGTGCTTTGAGTCCTGCCCCCTCCTGAAAAGTGTAAGATGGTTTATTTTGCTAATTAGCTTATGTTGCAGTTTGTCTTTTATTTTGCTGCTTCTTTTCAAGCCTGACCCCCCACCCAGAATAGCCTGGTAGAACTGTGGTAAGAGCCTGCCTTCCTCTTGACTTCTAAATGGCACCTGCAGGGCAAGGTGCCAGTCTTAAGTATTGGATGCCGCCTGACCTTGATGCTATTGCCGCAGTCACTACCCAAACTTTTACTTTCTTGTAACTTTGTCCTCTGATCAAAGGTTGCCCGGCCCTTTCAGACCCTTTTTCATGTTATTTTGCTTTTATTTATGGTTTTATCATTTCTTTTCCATGTAACCCCCAAGGCTGCTTGGACTCGACTTTTTCTTTTAAGCTTGTCTATTGTGTTAGTTTATGTTTCCAGGGAGTTCTTATTTCGCTGCTTATTTTCAGGCCTGAACTGTACCCCGAAAAGCTGGACAGAGCTCCGCTCAGAGCCTTCACCCTACCTTTATTCTGACTTCAAAATGATGCCTGCAGAGTGGATACGCCAGTCTCAAGTATTGAATGCTGACTGACCTTGACGCTATTGCTGCAATCACTGCCCATACATTAAGGGCTATGAGCAGCTGTACGAAGCGATTTACTGCTCTCAAATGGCCCATTGGGCCGTTTGCTACCGGTAAAATGTTTTTTGGCATGTACCAAACCTATTTTGCGAGTCGGTAACCTGTTACTGACTTGCAAAATAGGGTTCGCGAGTCGCTATTAGGAAGGGGAGTGTTAAGGGCATCCCTTCCTAATAAAGAGTAGCACTGGTATGTAGGAATGTTTTGTGACTGGGAATGCAATCGCAAAACATTTGCAGTTACCACCAACTTCAAGTTGGTGTTAAACCATTCGCAAACGGCAAGGGGTGCCAAAGGCACCCTATCTCCTTTGTGAATGTAGGCGTCAACATTGGCAATTTACCGCCATTTTAAAAATGGTGGTAACCCATTCGCAAATGGGAAGGGGTCCGCAAGGGACCCCTTCCCCTTTGAGAATGGTTGGCAAAATATTTTTTAAGAGCAGGCAGTGGTCCCACGTACCACTGACTACTCTTAAAGAATGATACTTCAAAGTTTCATTTTTTTCTTTTAAAAAAAAATTGCTTTATTCAAAAGCAATCATAGACATGGTGGTCTGCTGACCCCAGCAGCCCACCATCCCTGTGATGGCAGCGAATCGTAGTGGGTTTCAAATTTAATGAGGTAGGTCAATAACATTCATGAGGTAGGTAATTTGCGACCTACTTGGAATTACTTTTTCAAAGATGCAGGGGCAAGATGTACGAACTAGAATCTAGTTGTGATTTTTTGCGACTCACTATTAGAGACTCACAAAATGAAGTGTACTAATGTGTCTCGGACCCATTAGCGAATCCCAAATGGGTCACAAGGGACCTGCCTCATCAATATTCATGAGGCAGGTCGCAATTTGCGACCCGTTGGTAATAGGCAATAGCACAGGGATGGTGGCCTGCTGGGGACGGCGTACCACCATGTCTGTGTTTGCTTTTTAAATAAAGCAACTTTTTTTTTCAAATGCAGCCCGTTTTCCTTAAAAGAAAATGGGATGCTTTAAAAGAAAAAAAGAAAAAGTTTTCCTTTCATTTTTTAAGGGCAGGTAGTGGTCTGTGGGAACACTGCCTGCTCTGAAAAAATGTTGGCTCCCCCATTCACAAAGGGGAAGGGGTCCATTGGGGACCCCTTCCCTTTTGCGAATGGCTTACCACCAACTTGAAGTTGGTGGTAACTGCGAATGTTTTGCGACCGCATTCCCAGTCGCAAAACATTCCTACATACCAGTGCGACTAGGACGCCCCTTCCTAATAGCAACTCGGAAACCCTATTTTGCGAGTCAGTAAGTTACTGACTCGTAAAATTGGGTTGGTGCATGTAAAAAAACATTTTATCAATAGCAAAAAGCCCGATGGGCCATTTGCGACCAGTAAAATGCTTTGTACATCTGGCCCCGAGTTTTCTTACATCAGGAATTGCAATTTCCTAATTGCGATTCAGTAAGAATTGCAAGTAGGAAATCGCAATTCTAGAATTTATTTAAATGTGGCCCTTAATTTCTTGTAACTCAGCCCTCTGTCTGAGGGTTGCCTAGCATTTTTGGACCGTTTTCTAAGTGATTTTGCCTTTTTTAATGATTTCATCCTTTCTTTTCCACATAACTCTGGAGGGTGCCTGGACTCTTCTTTTTCTTTTAAGTTATTGTGATTGTTCATGTCACTAGTTTGTTTTTATTTCGCCACATCTTATCAGGCCTGACCACCACCTGGAACAGCTGAGCAGAAATCCTGTCAGAGCCAGCTTCCCACCTTTCTCCTGACTTCACAATGGCACCTGCAGTGCAAACAAAAACATAGTCTGCAAATCTGGATCATGATCCAAAGTTAAACACCGAATCACTATTTTGTCACTAAAACTTGGCTCAGCGCCACAATGAAGCTGTAATTTTCTGTTGCCATCACACATGGCTACTTTATCATCAAACTTGACTGCCCGCACAAAAGGGAGGGAGGAGTTGATGTCATGTTTGATCAAAAGTACTAATGTACTATTCTAGATACTATCATCTCCAATAGCCATGATTTTATTATTATTCAAATTTATATTCCCTCTTATTGTCCTTCATGGGTGTAGCTCTACTTTACATACCCCCTCAGCCCAAGAAAGATTTTAGTGCCACATTAGGTGAGATATTGGCGCCTCATACGTTAAGGACTATGATTGACTGGTGCTAGGAGACTTCAATTTGAATTTTGAAGGCACTAAGGATACACATCACACTTAGGAACGATCTCGAGGTCCTTTACCTCTCCCAAAAAGTAACTAGTCCTATGCACTCCTTGGATCTATTATTGTGCAACCCCCTTTGCCACTTATGTGGTCAGACTACCATCTCCTCTATTTTTTCATAGTGAGACATAGACACATCACAGCTATCCCCAAACTCCCCAGTACAGAAATCAGATCCTGACACCTCATGAACAATATAAATCTTACTAGTGCTCTCCACTTGCCTTTACCTGATCAGTCAGACAATATAAATATGACTGTTGTACATTGTAATGCAGCCATCGTGGAGGCTCTCGATAAAATAGCCCCTCTGAAAGTATCCAGTCAGAGCAGGAGATCTTAGCGTCTGGAAAACCACATTCAAACCAGTTCTAAACGCATATCACAGAAACAACCGTCTCTCCAGCTGGAATCACTTAATTGCACGCATGGAGGAAAAGAAAACGTTCCCTAGTAAAAACTTTAACATATTTTAAAAATCCACCCACCACACCCCGCCTTGTCCGCTCTATCTGATAACGTGTCCACTTTCTTCCAAGACAAAACTAAAAATATTCTATGACAACATTGTTCCCACACCAACTCTCGATTCCATTACATGCACGCTCTAGTCACCTAATTCTTATATATTCTGATCCTTTGACAACCATGAACACAAAACACCACATAGGTCAACACAGCTATGCACTCTGTAAACTCAGGATCTCCTGATGACCCATGTCCCTATACATTATTTCCTCAAAAACCCAACCTTCTCAGGGATCCTGTGGCTGACTTGATCAACCTGTTTCTCTTCACTGCAGCTACTCCACCTTTATTTCTAGCTATTGGCCTATCTCACTTTTTCCCTTTCTTGTTAAAATCCTGGAAATCAATGCCAAAATAATGTCCTACTATGAGCTAACAACCTTTTAGATCCCTTGCAGTTCAGCTTCAGGGCATGCCATACCATAGCCATGAACAACATCAGTACAGTCTGGATCAGGCCAGACCTGTGACCATTATCCTGCTGGACCCCTCTGCAGCATTTGACACAGTATTGCATGCTATTCTAATCAAATGTCTGCATGAGACAGACATACACTCTAAAGCGCAACAGTGCTTTCAGGCCTACATTTCAGATGCAAGTCAATCCATCCACCTTTTTCTCTTCAAGTTGAACCCATTCTTCATTAACCTTGGGGTATATCAAGGGTCCTCTTTAAGTCCGACCCTTTTCAATAATTATACGGCCTCTTCGGCTGCCATCATCTGATCATGCAATCTTGAAATTGTATCCTATGCTGATGACACACAGCTAATCATTTCTATTGCTGAGAATGC
This sequence comes from Calotriton arnoldi, assembly GCA_963921515.1. NCBI lineage: Eukaryota > Metazoa > Chordata > Amphibia > Caudata > Salamandridae > Calotriton > Calotriton arnoldi. Next base: position 1,345,456 of record CAWUFW010003972.1, read on the forward strand.
TGACTAAGCAAGATGCAGGCTCCTAGACTGCATGCGGACCATTGCCAAAAGGATGAAAGATAGCTGTTTTCAGCTCAGCACAGATGAGGTCATCCTATTTGGAAAGGCGAATACTGTATCATCCGCCAACTCATGATCTAGCGTGCAAGGCTCCCCCATGCTTAGGGCATTGTCACTAATAATACTCTCTCCATGAAAGAGAAGGTTGCTTCAGTCTGCAGAGCCTGCCACAGGATCCTGTGCAAAATTTTTGAATGGCTCTCAAAACAAGCCCACCAGCCGATTAGTAGCCAAAGTATTTTATTGGTAGAAAGTTCCAGCATAACGCGTTTCAACCCTAAGTCAGTCTTAATCATATGCGACACATGATGTGAACAGCTGCTCTCCTTTTAAGTTCATAGTCCTTAGACATTGAAGATGGACTACGGACGTTTTACATCGTAAAAGTCATATATTTATACTGAAAGTAGTAATTTCTTTGGGTATAATGGTAATTAGTAAATCCATTTTGTTACCAACTGTCACGTAATATTAGCCATAAAGTGGCATCTACTTCAGATATTGTTGGCGTTCTCATGTCTTGATTTTCTGACCACAATAACCATAATGCATTGTAGATGTCTTCTCCCATTCGTATCATGTCCATTCCAAATTTCACCAGTTGAATTGAAATAACTAATCATAGCGCCTTCTGCCATTTCCACAAATTGCCATACTTTAGTAGCCTCAAAGACATCAATTTCATGTAGAGCAAAAGTAGTAATCAAATCCATAAAAATACAGAAGGCGCTGCCTCTGTCATGTCAATGTTCAAAACCTTTAAACATTTCAAACGCTTGCCATCAACTTGTTTATGTTTAGGCTGCAGCATGTGCAGAGATCTCTTCCTCCGCATATCCTGACTAACATCAATAGTTTACAGCACCAATGTACCTTGAGCAGGCCTCCCGTCCGTTTTGACAGTGGCCTCACCTCCATCCATTGACAATGTCACCACTACGCAGCCGGCGGGCATCCTTATCCATATAAATCCAAAAGAAACTCGACGCTAAAGGAACGCCCTTCCTGGTGGACCGGGGTTCGTCAGCGGGCGACACCGCTAATATATTCCACCAGGCAAAGTCCCTGAATTTGTTTGCTGCAAACTATTAAAAAAAGCCTTTAGAAAAATGCTTCACAATATTTTGGGTACGAGGGTGGCTCTGACAAGAGCCGTTGGGTTGGTTGTATGTATATGGCTGCTAAACATAAGACCGGATGCAGAGTTTCTGGTTACTTAGAAACACCCTGTTGCCTTCATCTGTAAAGTGCACTCCATCATTTCTATAAATTCCATGCATGTCAAAATGCAGGTTGTTGTTATAGATACAGCCCATGCAATGGTCTCTGAGGAATGAGAAACAGTTTTATTAACATGTTTCCTGGCTTTGTAAATCTGTGGACAGAATTGATTTGACCACTTTCATTTCTGTCTTTGGCATTTTTAGAGTACACCATGACAGTGTGAGGGAAAAGCAACATGTTTCTGCAAAGCTTTCTTTCATTAGGGTTTCCAGCCCTACCCCAGTCAATGTGCCTAGGTCATTGCCACCACAGTGCACAATCATGAGGTGAGGAGCTTGGGAATCCACAATGGATCTAACCAAAGCCAGCAACTGATGAAACTGTAGCCCTCTCTTGCCAAACCAAGTAATTTGCACATTTGGCAATCCCCAAGTCTCTGTCAATACCTTTCTTTTTTGCAGCCTCTTTAGCACAATAGATGTAGCTGTGGCCAACAATCCACACTCTAAGCATTTTCAAGTGAAACAACAATAGCAGTCAGGAGAAGGCTGGAGTTGAATGAGGTCGTTTTCCAGAGGAAAAGCAGTTAAAATGGAGGGTTTTTTTAAATAAAGAAAATATATATATATTTCATTGGATGCTGTCAGCTTGAAAGTGGATAAAGTTAGGTAGTGTGTTTGATGTCTCAGAAAGAAGTCTTATTATTGGCTGTTGTTTAAAAAAAGAAATGTAATACAGACATAGAAATGCTTTTGAATCTATGGAGTAAACCACACCTGCTGTATTTTATTTGAAAGCAGAATGTTCCTTCTAGAATGTGCTCTGAACTTTTGACTTACTGGTTCCACTGGGTTGCTAGCTACACTGAGCTAAGACTGTACTGGGGGGGAAGGGTGATAAAGAGACAGAACATTTTTTTGAAAAGTTGTGGAGTGATGACACAATATAAGTAATGGCAAGTTTTAATTTCCAACTCAGGACTATGTAATAAACTGTTGTGTAGCATTTAAATTTCAGAAAAATGAAGCTAGATATCGGCTTGAACTCCCGTTTTTTTCGCGATTATTCCGCGATGATCGCAAAAACATCGCGAAAACGCTTGACAGGAACCTCGTTTCAAAAGAGAGGGAAAGGGTTAACAGATGCTAACCATTCACAAGTTGAGATGCAGTAGTCTAAAATGAAAGACATGATTTCATTTGCTGTCTTTTTCATGATGATAGAGTGGAAAGTTGAAGAGGTTGCCTTTAGACTTGTTTTGTGGTGTACCATTCTTGTGCTTAGTTTTTACAAATCTTAACACTGTCCAAACTATGCAGAAAGAGCTAAAACAACAATATAATCTGCAAAGTGAATTCAGTGGCATGTATATACCGTTGTAATTATTTTAAAAATGTACATTAGAAATGAAGATGTATATAAAAGGAGTATCACAGTGATGAGAAAAAATATATGAGATGAACTGTATCTGTTAGAGGGTACGTGTTTAAGATTTTAGTGGTGAATGTTTCGGGAAGTATAAGAAAAATGAATTAGTGCCTGTTTATTACATTGTGTATTTTATTGAAAATTAACAGTATAGATTTTTGGAAAGTTGCAATGAGGAACTAAGAATGTTTTAAATGTCTAAACATCATGTGCAGAATAGATACATCTGCCATTTGCATTCTGGGAGTTGTAGTACTTTTAGTAACATTATTAAACAGGAATAGCGTAGTGCTAAATAAAAGATGAGAACATGTTGTCTGCATGTATATGAATTAGAAAGAAGTAATACTTGTTAGGTATATATTGGGAAGTGTTTGTCAATGTGGTTTTTAACTTATATGACCACTTTGCATATGCTTAGATGGTGAGATATAGTTTTTGTGCATGCACATAGCTATATATACGGTGGGACTTTTGAGTTTTCTTAAAGATGCAGAGAGGTATATATTCTGGGAAAGATGGCTTGAAGGCGTACATCTATTAAGAATTTGCATATATGTTTACATGGTGATCTATGTTCAGTAAGGCTGATGAAAATTTCATGTATATGGTGAGGGTGGTGATTTTCTTTAAACATGGTTTATTTAAAATTGAGAAGGATTAATAGTGCAGAATGCCTCTACAGTTCTTATGCTAACTTCATTTCGAGTGTAACTTTTGTTTGAGATATGCTGAATATATGCTTTAGAAGCAGAAGAAGTATTTGAGAAATTATGTAGGTATGCTATTCACAAAAGGTTTTGTGCTTTGAAAAATTACAAAATATTGTTTTCCGCTTTAGAAACTTACTGATGCATGAGCACGCTCAGTAGCAAAGCAATGTATGTTTCTACAGGGCCATGTATGCAATTATATATCAAGTGTGATACCTAGATTTCACTCATACATAGCTCAGCAGAAAAGCATGTATACAGTAAAACAGGTGTTTGATACTGACAGAAGGAGATAACCAATGATTCAGAGACATAGTGACAATTGTTATGTATCTAACAGGAATGAAGGTACTTTCTCAGTCAGTCAAGCAGTATTCAGGCACTCATGGATTCACCCAGCCACTACTCAGGCAGTCATCAAATCAGTGATTCACTATCCATGGAGTTATTCAATTATCCAGAAACTATACATGTACTCTTGCAATCAGGCAGGCAGAAATTATGTAGTTATTTAAGTCTGCAGGCACTACGTATACATTCATCTAATCACCTAGGTACTATCTATTGACTTCTGCAATTAGCAAGGCTGTAACTATGCAATCATTATTAACATTTGTGCAGAATCTATGCAGCCCTCTAAACACCCACTTATAACCCATGCAGTCATTGAAATACTGAGGCACATGCATGCACTGATGAAACACTCAGGCTCTACTCATGCATTCATGTAATTACGTAGAGAGTACCATTGTAGTAAACCTATCACCCATCCAGTACCTATGCAGTCATTTAATTACTGAGCCAATAGTCTTGCACTAATACAATCACCCCAGCAGTATACTTACTTGAATCCAATCTCTCAAGCTTTAACAATGCAATCATGCAGTCATTCAGACACTAGTCATGCACTCATCTAATTAGGTAGGCACTACTGATGCACTTATTCAATTCTCTGGGCACTAGCCATTTAGTTATGTAAGCATCCAGGCACTACCTGTTCAGTCAACCAAAAAGATATGGGCTGCATACAATCGCTGAAACACTATTCATCGACTCATCCAATAGGCTAGGTGCTATGCATGGGCTTAAACAATCATGTATGCACTATACATGCACTGCATAAGTCACCTATATACTATGTATGCACTCTTGCAATCATCCAGGCACTAGAGTTGCACTCATTTAATCATCCTACCAGTATCTATGCATGCATTGATTTATTGAAGCATTAGTCATGCACTTGTTGAATCATTCAGGCTCTACTGATGCACTCTCATCCAAACACCCAGATACTAGTGGTATACTCATGCAAACACGCAGGCAGTAAGTATGCAGATATGGAATGACCCATGGAGTTATGACATAGTCAGGGAATCACCTAGGCACAACTTGTATCCTCAGGGAATCACCTAGGCACTACCTATGCACTCTTTCAATCATCCAGGATGTATTGATGTATTCAACCACAAACCCATGTATTTACAAGTTTTACTGAGGAATATGTAGTCTTTAGACAATATGGGTGATAGGTTTACTACAATGGTACTCTCTACGTAATTACATGAGTGCATGAGTAGAGCCTGAGTGTTTCATTAGTGCACGTCTGTGCCTCAGTATTTCAATGACTGCATGGGTTGTAAGTGGGTGTTTAGATGGCTGCATAGGTTCTGCGCAAATGCTATAATGATTGCATAGTTACAGCCTTGTAAATTTAGTGTTAAATTTCAAAAAGTGTAGAAGAAGTAGAGATGCAGTGAAACAGAAAGAATGAGTTGAGAGAGTGGTTGATAAGGCCTTTGCTTTGAAGAGGAAGCTTTTCATTTTGATTTTAAATGGAATGAAGACTCTAGACAAAATAGTGTTTTGCATGAGGAGACAAAACCAGAAGAAAAGATTAGTGAATAGAAGTAACTGTTGTACAGTTTTTAGTGGACAATGGATACATACTTCTTGTACAGAGGCTTTCTTTAATGAAGAAAGCTATCTCCTGGATAACAAATTAGTTCATGCTATTGATTAAAGAGGACGGTGTTATGAAATGAAGAATAGTAGTCCTGTAGCAAAAGAGGTGATGGTACCTAGAAATGTAGAAGAAGTTATTGCAGAAGAGGTACAAGGAAGGCGTAGTCAGGGTACTGTATACAAATGGAATTATAGTAGTGTTTCTAGTATTAGACAGCAATCCATTGATATATTAAGAAAATTCTTACGTCTCTTTCCAAGGTGAAGTTTAAAACACAAAATAAGTTATACCACTCAACAATGTGAACTTTAGGTAAGAGGCTGTATTTATGTGAACACTCCTGCTTTATGTTTAAGAGAAATAAGTAGAGCACTTTTGCATGGTAGTGTGGCACACGTAGAAAAGGTTTGTGGTGATGTGCAGTTTCGTTTCTTTGGTCTTGAGCAGGATTCTAGGGAAAGTGAAGAGTTGTTAAGAGGAGGAGTTGCAGAACAAGACACATATATTACAGTTGATAGTTTAGTGGTTGTTAGTAACAGCCATGAATCACCGACCTTTGATCAACTAGCAGCCTCTATATCTACCATCCCCAGTAATCATTGAATGGTCATTGGTGGAGACTTCAATTGCCAGTTTGAGCCCCTGAGAGAATTTAATAGAGGAATTCCCGGTGAAGAAGATCTACACTGGGCTGTTCCAGAGGCAAGCATCCTGCCAACTAGGGCCTGAACACCACTAGTGCTCCAGATTAAATCCCTTACCCTGAACCACTCCCTAAGGGCATGTAACGGCCAAACTAAATCAGATACACCAGGGAAACACACTTTCAATCGCACAGGACACTCCTCCATCATAGACTACATCCTAATCAATATCAGGATTTGGTATCGGGTGGTTGACTTTGTTGTCTCCACCCAACATGATAGCGATCATAATGCCCTAATTGTGGAGTTAGAACTGCTGATCAGTGAAGTAACTGTTGGTTCAAATATACGGCCAGATGATAGATTAGTTTTGACCAATGATAGAAGAAAGGTCCGGTGGACAGCCATTCAGCAATCATGTGTTAAGATGGCTTCTTTGTATGATGCAGTTATCACTTGTCTAGTGGCAGCGGAACAGTCCATCTCTGGCGATGGTGTTTTCACCTCCCTTGTGCAAATTGAGGAGACCCATGAACTGCTGACATCTATCCTAGCTGACATCTTTTTTCCACCGTCACGCCCTAGTGGTTATAAAAAGGGTAAACATCCCTGGTTCAAGGACAGTTGCTGGAGGGACAAGATAGCAGTGATTGAGGCAATTAAATCCAAAGATAGACCCCTAATTAGAGCAAAAAGGGTGCTGTACAGAGCTAGTATTACCGAAGCCAAAAAAGCTTGGGGGTTGGACAAGTGGAAATCCTCAAAGCAGGCCCTATCTGCTCATGATATGAAGGGTTTCTGGTGTATAGGGAATACAGGCAGCAGGGAAGGGAAGCCGGATATTGAACCAAACATTGCTGCCGATAAATGGAAAGAACATTTTGAGGCCCTGTATCAAAGGTTGGAGGATGTAGGTATCAACGTAACCAAAGACATTGCTCCACTGCAAAACATCTGTGTTGAGGCCCCACAGATAACTCTTACAGAGATAATAAGTGCCTTAAACAAAATTGCCCCTTCCAAAGCACCTGGTCTCGATAAGATCCCTGGGGACCTCTTTCGCTCTGAGCCAACCAACTGGGCCCCTTATTTTTAGATCCTGTTTAATGCCATATTGCAGGGAATGGCTATTCCACCTACATGGGCGGGTGTGGAAATTCTCCCAGTCCACAAAAAGGGTTCACCGCTTCTCCCCTCTCACTATAGGCCCATAAGTTTAATTGACGTAAGTCAGAAAATCTTTGCCAGGGTATTGTTGGCCCGTCTCCAAACTTGGATGGACGAATACAAAATAATAAGCCCATTACAAGCTGGCTTCAGGGAAAACACGTCCACCATTGACCAAATATTCAGGCTTCAACTCTTGTACTGGAAAATGGTGACAATAAAGGGTGGCAGCCTCTATTTGATTTTCGTGGATTTAAAATCCGCGTTTGATCTAGTACCAAGAGACAAACTGTGAGCCGTTTTAAGAGATCTGGCGGTGCCTCTTTATCTTTGCCATATGCTTGGGCGTTTGCACGAAGGCAATTATGCCCAAATTAGATTCGGCAAATGTGGGGAACTCACCTCACCTATATCTATAGAAAGAGGGGTAAGACAGGGGTGTGTGCTCGCACCCACCCGCTTCTGCCTGTTTATAAACACACTCGTAGATGCACTGAATGCGGGGAAGGACACCGATGCATCCAAGATAGCAAGTAGGAAAATACCGGCAATGATGTTTGCTGACGATACTCTGTTGCTCTCAAAGTCACCAATGGGCATACAGAGGATCCTTGACAACTTCAAGGCCTTTTGTGATAGTAGGGGACTTGAAATTAATTGTTTGAAGACCAAATACATGGTCTTCAATCCAACCAGCACTACCAGCCCCACTCCCAGCCGGCACAACACTCCTCTGGAGATGGTTTCTGTCTTTGAATACCTTGGGGTCACCCTAACTGAAAAAATGGACTAGGGGGGTCAAATCAATAAAACTAGTTTAAAGTTAGCACAGAATACAGGAGGGTTAATTAAGTTATTCAGGATCTCTTCTTTTAAACCTATTGGACCAATAATGGAAATTTATAAAGTGCAAACTAGGTGCTCTGCTATGTACGGGGCTGAACTCTGGGGGTATAGCTCATTGAGAAACATCACAAAGACTGAGAACTCTTTTACCAGGCAGCTCTTTGGTCTTCTCCCTAGTACCCCTCTTATATCGCTGCGTTTAGATCTGGGGATCAGGCCTATTGCTGATGAAATTGCTCTTAGACCCCTACTTTACTGGTGTCGATTATGGGTAACCCTGGAATTGGCTGTTTACTGGGATGAGATAAAGGAGGTTCTGGCCCTGCATGGTGCCGGGAAATTACCGTGGTTAGCCTATGTTAGGGACACCTTTCAGAACATGGGCAGAGTGAGTCTATGGCATTTCCCTGAGGAAGCCTGCGTCACAGTTTCCCAAAAGGAACTGGTTCAGAGCTACAGAGGGGACAAACTCGCCCGAATACAGGGGTATTCAGCAACAGGTTCATTAACAGTTACGTTTATGAGGATAAAAGATCAGTATTGCCTAGAGCCTGCCCTGGATGAGATCCATGCCATGCTAGTGAGGAAAATATATGTTCAATTTAGGCAGGGGCCCTCCCCCTACTCGCTTTTTCCAATAAATGGGCAGGTACATTTGCTCTAGGCTGTGTGCTTGTAACCACGCAGAGGAATCAGAGTTGCATGTTTTCTTCTTTTTCCCTGGTTATAGAAAATCTAGGCACCGCTGGTTGACGCAGCTCTGTAGAAACTTGGGAACCAGACACTGTGAAGAGGTATTTAGGCTACTGAAGTACAACACCCTATCCCCCATTGTATTTGCGGTGTTACGTTTTTTACTATCTATGCGGTGTGTGCGCAGGTCACTTTTAAAAAATACCTGTATAGGGCATAGCTGACAAAACTTCACCTATTTTTAGCTGGCCTGGCTCCCTTTTTCCCTCTCTTTTTAAATTTAACTTTTATATATGTGATATTATTGAGAGTTTCTTTTAATATTGCAGTTTATGAAATGTATTAGCACCTTCTCTCCTAATTATTGTATATGTTTTTTATTATATGGTCTTTTTGTATGTGCTGCTAAGAATTTTGTTCATTTATCGGGGAGTGGGTGAATAGTAATAATTTGCAACTGTAATCGTGGACTCTGGTGTCTCGAGTCCATGTATCTGAGAATTCTTTTATGTTATTATTGCTCATTTTGCACTTTTATGGTCTATTGACCGCAATAAAGTTGTTGATGTTAATTACAAAATATAACACAGTCTTCTGTAAAAAACCAGAGTATGTTTGTATATGTTGTTGATGCACTGACTAGAAGATTTAAACACAGACTGTTGACTTATATTCAAAAAGTGAAAAGTAAATCATGATAACTGGCAAAAGTTTCCTGTGTATTTATTTGTAGAGGGATGGCTTGACTTGTCTCTACAGCAAGCTATATGTAAGTAGTGTTACAAAAAATTGGAAGATAATAAAATGAACAACACATAGATATTAGATACCCATTTTGTAAGATAATAAAATGCCTGCTAATGTAGAAAAATTATGAAGGGCAAAAATATAAAAAAAATCAACATTTATAATTTTTTACCAGCATTGTGAAGGGCCGTTATGGACTCCTCTCCAGCACTAGCTACAACTCTGCAATTCATGCAGTATGATGCCATCAGGGAAAACTGTGGAGCAAAATCTTGAAATTGAGATTGGATTTTTGAATTAACTCTCTGCTTTGGTGTTGTTGTGCTGCTATTGAAGTCGAGGGTCCTTCAGCTTTGCATTGCCTTCTTGCTGCTCACTATGACCTCCTCTTATGAAATGTGCAAAAAATATAAAAGGAGGAAAAAAATACCATGTATGATTTTTGACAGCATTGTGAATAGCTTTAACACACTGCTCACCAGCTGTTATAACAACACTACAGTCCATGCAATAAGTAGCCATTCTTGAAAACTGTGGAGCCATATCTGTTGTAGTAGTCTGCACCTCTAAAGGGTCTTTCTGGCCGGGTATTGTTGCTGCTGCCACCGATGTAGATGGTCCTCCAGCTTCCCTCTTGTAGATCGACAGTTGGAGACGTTTTCTATGATAGGTTTTAAGATAATGTGAGATGGCCGTCATCCCACATGAATATTTTTTGTTCATCCCTCTAGAGAGGGTCCTGTCACACATTGTGCATTGCACTAGTTTTGCTCAAGTTTTTGATTCCCAATGAATTTGGGTATCAATGGATAGTTTGATCTTTGTTTTAAAGTTATGTTTTGTTCGTGAGTTCACATGTTGAAAGTTATTTTTTTAAACTTGTTTTTTTTACAAATATGTTGTTAAAATAAAGTTAAACCAATATGTTACTACACTGCTAGACTGAAACGTTGTGTAAAATGTCTATATATCTGTTTTACACTTTTTCATTTGTATTCATGACTACTGATGTCATTGCGACCTCCGGTTTGCTGTAAAGGAGGAAAATGCATTTTTAATGTAGTTATTTTGACAAATGAATACAAAGGGGAAAGTTACATTAGTATCTTACTAAATAGCTAAACTGAAACTTTATGTCAAATATGTCTATATATGTGTTTTATACTTTGTCAAAAACACCCGGTATTTGCAGTCTGTCCTTGGCAATGGCACTCATAAAGTCATACAGGCACTCCCTGTGCAATCATCAAGGACGTCTTTTCTGCATCACTCTGCAAACGTGCCTCCTGGCATAGTACTAGTTGGGGGATGAAGTCCCCTTGGCTATTGAGGGTATGTGGGAACCAAGTATCCCTCTTGTTACCTCCAGCAAGTTCCACACCTTCAGTTTGGTAAGAGGTGTTCTAAGGCCACACCCCTTTCTGCACCACTCTGCAAACACGTCTCCTGACACACTAGTGGTTGGGGAATAAAGTTTTCTTGGATTCTAAAGGACCTTGCGGACCAAGAAGCCCTCCTGGTATTTTCTATAAGTCCTACTCAGTGGGATTTCTGAGAGCTGGTCAGAAGCCCCACCCCCTTTCCAGACCATTCTGCAAAGACCATTGCTACTTAAAAAAAACATGTCAATTCATTGAAAAAATCAAAGGTTACAGGTAAGTTATAGTTAGGAATTAGCATTAAAAACACCTTAGAAATTCACTGAAAAAAACCAAATGTTACAGGGCTGTTATAGTTAGGTAATAGGATTAAAAAAAACTTAGATATTCACTGAAAAAAACTAAGGTTACAGGGACGGTATAGTTAGGCTGACATTTCACTTGTACAAAACCAACAAAATTCAGTAGTTATAGTTAACTGAGATAACTATAACTCGCAGCCCCGCAATGCACTGCTTATGACCTCACATATTACATTACTCATGACATGGTCAGTGACATCACTGATATCATCTCAAATGACATCACTGATGACATCACTGATGACCAGTTCCGGCTTTTGGGCGGTGCGAGCGGTGCCACCACACCGGGTGCCAAGGTCAGGGGGGCACCATTTGTGCTTCGAAATCGGCGCCAGTCACATTTCCGAAAAGACTGCACTGTTGAACACTGTTGTCCCTCTTTCTTTTCCACGATATTAATCTTTGTAGAAATAGAAGAGAGATAACAGTGTTAAACAGATCGCGAGGCGTGCTTATGCCCGCCCATGCACAGTGTTGCCACCACCTGAGGATGCAAACTAGCTTGTTTGGGTCCCAGCGCCATCAATCTGGTAGCGCGCAAAAGCGCTACCAATGACAGCCCTGCAAACATTATTGTCCCGAGCCCCCCCCCCGCGGCAATGAAAGTCTCACTGAGTCAGAATGCTGTGGAGTTTGAGAGCGGAGGAGGAGTCAGTGTCAAGGCAAGGGCTGGTTGGCCTATCCTGCAGCTTGCTTCTGTTGCCCGTGAGATCCCTAGGTGCCCAGCAGGTTTATTAAGGTAAGATTAGTGGTTGAAGTGTCCACTTCTCCTGCTCTGCCACTGTCAGCTGTCTTTCTTCCTCTTACTCGTTTTCCCACTCTTTCTTTCTCTCTCTTGCTGCTCCTCACTTGCTGAAAACTGTGACTTCAATAAACGTCTCTTACCCTCTGTTTCCTCTACTTTCCTACATTTGTTCCCCTGTGAACGGGATCTAAGAAAGAAAGAAACACTTTTGCTTAGTTTTTTGTAGACTGTTTACTCGTGCGACACCGGGTAAAACACCCTAATGTGTGCTTAACCACCGTAATATCACAGGCTCTGCGTTCTAGACATCTTGCACATGAACATTAAAAGTTCGCAAGGACTTTGCCCGATCCGCTCGCAATGATATCACTGCATTGGCGGAGTCCTGGCCCGGGCATTGGAGAATGTACGTTTTTTAACTTTGTGCTAATCGTGAGGCTCCCCGGTTGTATCCTGATACACTTGTTCTGCGTTTCCTATTACTCGACAGGCACAGCTTTGATTCATATTCTCGCCATCCACTGTCATTCACCACCTACTTCGTATCCGAGAGGCACGATCTATGCAGTTAAGGGTGTGGATTAGAACATTAACTTAAATCCTTTGTTTCGCATGGTGTACCATTTGACCAGTCAGTATTTGAGTGCCTTTCTTTTGAGTTTTCTGCTGCGGCATCCAAACATATCATACAACAATGAACATATGGCTAAAACAAGGCAGACCTAATGGGTTTGCTAATGCTCGTTAGTAGTATCACTAACCATTCCACTTCTTCTGCTCTGCCACTGTCAGCTGCCCCCCTCTTTATTCCTCTTCCTCTTTTCCCTCTCTTTCTGTCTCTCTCTCACTGCTCCTCACTTGCTGAAAACCATGACTTCAATAAACGTCTCTTACCCTCTGTTTTCTCTACTTTCCTTCATTTGTTTCAATGTGAAATGGATCCAAAAAAGAAAAACACTTTTGCTGGAAATGTCTTTTTCTGACATTTTTCTGCTCCAAAGTGCAGCCTCGGGACAAAGAGAAAAAAAGGTTCAAAATACGAAAAAGAAATAAATAACTAAATTAAGCATGACAGAGCAGTCCCAAAGTGGCCAGACTGGTTTTTTCACCCCCAAACACATTAGCGCCACTTCACAAAGTTTGCCAGTGAAGCACTACTTTCGTTTTCTCGTCTTTCTTTGAACAGTATTGTTTTCCCCGGGTGGAGAAGTGCACCATTCCTGGAGGTACTGCAATACCTGGTTGATGACTGGAATTTAATGTGATCCTTATCAGCTGTTTTCCTTATTTTAATTTATAAAATGTGTACCCTGGCTCTGTGTTCAGGGATGTGGTCTGTTTAAACCATACTGCTCACGTTTTGTAAAGATATACGTAATGGACATTGAAACAGGTTCCTTCCGGCCCTGTAGTCATGTCCTTAACTTTTCAGGTAAAACACTCATTGATTTCTGAATAATGAGTGTAAAAGTGTTAAGGTAACCATGTTGTTCTGTTTCTGTTTCACATGCTTTACTTAATCTTGCATTCCCTATGATGTTTTTTTTCCCTTTTCTCAGGATGTTCCCCCCTTTTTTTTTTTTAGGCAGCACATGACTCTTGTCTGGTGCATAATTTGAATTGAGTTGCTTTCAGGTGTTTATAGCGGGGCAATATTGGGTTGCAGCTGAAGGCAGTGCGAGTTTCTCTCAGTGGGACAGTATGGTGTTCAGTGGGGGAGAGGATGTGGCACTATGGCCAGAGCTGCCGAATTTGGAACGGGGGAACTAGATTCAGCCTTCATGAACAGTCCACTCTCCTGATGGAGCACATTCCCATGCTAGACATTAGAAGGCCCAGCTAGACCTTAGAAGCCCTGGTGTCTTAGCACCTTGAAGGCCTGTCCATCACTTTCCATACTGAAGTTCACCTCCAGTCTTGCAGGCAGGCCTACGAAGCAGCACACCCTAGAGCAACAGTGACTCTGTCACTGAGGTCACAGGACCCTTGAGGCCAGTCTGCCTCACCCATTGGTACCTCCATTGGCCTTGTATTTGTATTTGGTATTTGTAAAGCGCTACATTCATCCCAAGGGACATCACGGCGCTGGGACCAAAGGCAGTGCAGTGGGGGGGAAAACGGGTTATTCTAAGTTGCCGGATCGTGAGGTCAGTATCTAGGAAACAGGAACGTTTTCAATTTCTTTCTAAAAAGCAGATAGTCGTCTGTCAAGCGTAGGTCCAATGGGAGGGTGTTCCAAAAGACCGCAGCTGATTTAGAGAAGGATCAGTCGCCCATCCTGACTTTGGTCGTGCGTTTGACCGTTGCAAGGGCCTGCTGGCGCAATCTCAGGTGGTGTGATGGGACATGGAATTTCATTTTGTCTTGCAAAATGTGTGGGCCTTTCTTATGTTAAGTTCTGTGTGCGTAGCACAGGAGCTTAAATTTAGCTCTTTGGCGCACTGGCAACCAGTGTAGCTCCTTCATACAATAGGATGCTGAGCTATATTTGCTTTTATTGCAGATCAATTTAGCAGCAGCATTCTGGACTACCTGGAGTCGAGAAAAAAGGTATTCGGCCATACCAACATAAAGCGCATTTCCGTAATCCAGCCTGCTCAGAAAAAGGGCTAGAGTCACCATTTTTCGGCAGTTTAAAGGAATCCAGGGAAAAAGCCTCCTGAAAAGCTTCAGTGTGGCAAAGCCTTTTCCGCACAACGTGCGTACTTGATCCGACATGGATAGGGTGTCATAAAAAATGATGCCCAGGTTCTTTGCAGAATGCTTGGGTTCTGGGGCAGTGCCTAACGCTTGGGGCCACCTACTGCTGTCCCAGATTGCGTGAGCACCCCCGAAGAGCAGAATCTCTGACTTTCCGGCATTTCGTTTTAGATAGTGCTCGGTCATCCAGCCAGAAATTTCGGTAAGGCAATTAATTAGGTTGCTCTTAGTGTCAATATTAGTCAAACTATCAGTCAGGGGGATCATTAATTGAGTATCATCGGTGTATGAGCAGATATCAAAGCCCCATTTCCTGCTGATGTTTGCCAGAGAGGAGACATACGCGTTAAAAAGTGTGGGGCTCAAGGAGGCTCCCTGTGGAACTCCATATTTAATAGTCTTTGGGGAAGAGGTGCAAGATCCCATTTGGATCTTTTGGGTTCGATTTTCCAGAAAGGATGCAAACCATGACAAGGCCTTTGAGCATAGCCCCTTTTCGTGGAGGATTCTTAATAGATTATTATGAGATACGGTATCAAATGCCGCAGTAAGGTCCAAAAGGATCAGTGCTACGGCTCTGCCTTGGTCAACCAGGGATCTGATATTATCCGATACAGCAAGTAGGGTAGCCTCGGTGCTGTTATTGGCCCTAAAGCCAGTCTGTGAGGGATCCAATAGGTTGTTGGTCTCCAGGAAAAAGGTAAGCTGTCTATTAACCAAACGCTCCAGAACTTTGCATAGGTACGGAAGTTGGGAAATCGGTCAGTAGTTTGCTGGATCGTACATTTCGAGGCCTGATTTCTTTAATAAAGGGAAGACCACTGTTTCCTTCCATATATCTGGGAAGGAGGCTTGCTCTAGGGATTGATTAAAAACTTTAGTAACTTGGGGGCATAGAGCTGACACTAGTCGGGAAAAGATAAAATGTGGACAGGGATCAAATGGAGATCCTGCCTTAACCTCAGTCATAGCTTTAGCTACCTGTTCTTCTGAAAGGGGGGTCAGCATGGCCAGATGGGCTTGAGCTAAAGGATGGGGAGCCATATTTTTCCAGTTCGCATTGTCATCCACAGGGGGATTGTTAAAGGATGCGCAGATTTTGGTCACTTTGTCTGTAAAGAAATTATTAAGTAGCTCGCAATTTTCAGTTGTGGGTGCCATGGTTTGGGACAGACTAGTGGGCTTGCAAAGTTCTCGGATTACTTTGTAAAGTTCTTTGGATGAGCTACCATTATCTTCAAACCTTTTTGTATAGTAATTTGTTTTAGCATTTTTTAGGGCAGGTGATAACATTTTAATTCAACTAGGTAATTTTGTCTATCTTTGCTGTCTTTTGATAGTCTCCATTTGTGCTCCTGGGTTCGGCACTTTCTTTTCATTAGCTTTAGTTCTAGTGAATACCACTTTTCGGATCGAGTTTTTTTAGTGGGTTTACTATTGAGTTTGGGGGCACACTGATCTAGTGTTCTCTCGATCTCTCGTTGTAGATGCTGTTGTATGGACAGAATTAGGTGTGACCGGGTCGCAATGAGAGAAATGTGAGGAGAAGGACTCTAAGGTGATTTGGTTCCATGCTCTTTTCCCTGACTGAGACACTGTTTCAGCCTTGTAAGATTTATCTGGCAAGCTGATGGAGAAGAGGATTAAGAAGTGATCAGTCCATGGCAGTGGCTTGATCTCGTAAACATTAATAGTTTTTATGTTGGAGAACAACAAATCCAGCGTATGTCCAGCCACATGGGTTGGTTTCGTAATCCACTGGGTTAAATGCATTATTGCCATATCATTTTCCAGGTGTTTGACCCCCGGGTTCATGGGATTTTCATAGTGGATATTAAAGTCACCTATAACTAAAAAGTGGTCTTGGTTTAGGCAGAGGGGGAGAAGTTGTGATAATAGATTAGCGCTAAAACCAAGATGATATCCGTAGGGGTTGTAGATGACAGCCCCTCCGAATAGTTTGTTTTCTCCTTTGGACACTGAGAACGCTAGAATCTCATGTGTACCTGTTTGAGTGACTGTCATAGGGATACAGATGAGGTGCTCTTTGAATAGGATGGCTGTGCCCCCACCTTTCTTTCCCTTTCTGTCCATTTTTAATATTTTATAGCCAAGTGGTAAGGCAGAGACGATATCAGGTGTGTTGTTATCGTCTAGCCATGTTTCAGTGACAAAAGCCAAATCGGGGCTTAAGTCATCTAGTGTTTCCCAGATCTCAATGCTGTGTTTGGGTAGTGATCTGGAGTTAAAATAAATGCAGTTCAATGGTAGGGTTTTGTGATTGAGGTCTGCATTTTTCTCTAAGTGTTGGACATAAGTGTCTTGGCTTCCCCATTTGCAGTGATAGCATGAGAATGGGCCTTCCAACTCAATAGGAGATGCTTTGACACAGCACGTGTTTTGTGTTTGTTCATCTGCCATGTCCAAAAGCCTACTCCTTGAATACCTGAGAGGTGGGTTTTTGTTTGGCATTAAAGGACCAGAATTTCTGGCCCCTGGGCCCGGTCCGTGATCAAGTTCTCAGCAGAGAACGAAACGCGTCGGTGTAGCCTTGACATCTGATGAATGGAAAATAAAAGAACGTGAATTACCAAACCTGGGAGTGCGACCCTGTTTTTCCCCCGAGCAGAGGGATGTGGATGGAATATATATATATATATATATGTGTGCATTACCTACTGGCGGTCGCCAGTAGGTACTTATAGTTAGGATCTAGTTTCCATAGGAAAAGCGTTTTTCGATTTGCCAATATCTTTAGCGTCATTTGACAAATCTTCACGGAATTTTCAAAACTAATAAGGCGGTCAGGTCAGCTGATGTGTTGAAAGTTTTGGGGTGATTTGTCAAGCGGGGGCCAAGAAAAAGTCCCAAAACGCATTTTCTCATGTTAATTTCTATAGTAAATTTAGACACGGCTACAGCCCGAACTGCTGAACGGAATTACACGAAATTTGGCAAAAAGGTAGCTCTTGGTTCAGAAAGCACTCTTTTTTTAAATGGTGTAAATCCGTTCAGTAGTTCCTGAGAAATGTAAATATTTCTCAGACATACAACTGGGGACATGGAGGATCCGCAAACCCTCCCGATCTCGTGCCTGCAATCTGATTGGCTGCCAACACTTCAAACCAGGAAGTGTTGGCAGCCATCTTGTGACTCGGTTGAACTGAGTCACAAGAAAAAAGGTCAAAAAATGTCAAAAATCAAGAAAAGGGGCCAGGGTAAAAAACGCCCTGACCCCCTAGGCCTGCTCAAGGGCCGAAAAAAGCATTTTTTTAAAAAACAATTTCAGCGGGATTCGCGCTGGATCCACGAATCCAACCGAATTTCTTTTTTAAAAATAAAGCGTGGGCTCTTGCGCTTCATTTTCTTTAAGCCCCCGGGTGGGCCAGGTCCCGGGGGCAATGATAAAAATAGATGTGGGGGCCCGTGCGGGCCCCCGTGTGCCCCAGGGACCGCCACCTCTCTGGGGCTTATAGATTGAATGCGGGGGGGCTAAGCAGCTGCCCCACAGCCCTGGGGACCGCCACCTCCCTGGGGCTTTATTGATAAAAAAAATACATAAGGGTCTCCTGCCCCTCCATGCAACCCCGGGGACCGCCACTTCCCCGGGGCTAAATTTAGAAACATGCGTGGGGGGGCTCCAGTCTCCCCACACAGCCCCAGGGACCACCACATCCCCCGGGCTATTTGAAAGATGGGAGGGGGGCTGCGCGGCCCCCCTCCTGGAGCCGTAAATGGCCTTGGGGACTGCCACCCCCCAGGGCTGGCTCCAGCAATGTCCCAGGGTGCCCACCCCCCGGGACATTGTAGTTTGCTATGGCATAGCGGGAGCACTGCTCCCGCCATGCCATAGCAAACACTGCTTCGCTTCATGGAAGCGAGAGCATTGAAAAATGCTCTCGCTTCCATGAAGCGAAGCAGAATTTCTTTTGGGCACAGGGAGGTGCATATTTGCAGCTCCCTCTGCCCAAATGCAATGCCGGCTCCTGCAGGAGGTGGGGAGCCGGCCGGGCCGGCAGGGGCCTTGAGGTCCCCCCTCATTCCTCAATGACTTAGCCAAGCCCCGGGGGATAGGGTCACTGGGGCCAAAATTGGCCTGGGGAGCAGGGCAGTGCAGCCCCCTCCCATAAAATAAAATATAAAAAAAAAAAAAGAAATGGCCAGGCCCCGGGGGATGGCGTCCCTGGGCCAAAAATGGCCTGGGGGAGGAGGGCTGCTCCTCCCTTAAAAAAGAATTTTTTTTAAAAATTGCCCAGGCCTCGGGGGATGGGTCCCCGGGGCCATAATTGGCCTGGGGAGGGGGGCCACATGGCCCCCTTCCCTTTTGAATAAAAAAATATATACATAGGCCTAGCCCCGGGAGATGGCGGTCCCCGGTGCCAAAATCAGCCTTGGGAAGGGGGCTGTGCGGCCCCCTCCTTTCTTATTTTAATAATAAAAAAAATGAGGGAGGCCCCGTGGATCGGGTTCCCAGGGCCCAAAAGAGTCAAGGGAAGGGGGGCCACACAGCCCCCCTTCCTAAAATAAAAAAAAAGAAATTAAGTCAGCAACTCACCAGAGGCCCACACCCTTTCTCCACTTCTCTGCAAACATGCCTCCTGGCACGCTCTTTGTTGGGGGATGAAGTCCCCTTCACTCCTGAGGGTCCTTAGGGACCAACTAGCCCACCTGTTACTTCCAGTAAGCCCCACACAGTGGGATTGCTGAGAAGTGGTCAGAGGTCATGCCCCATTTTCCACAACTCTTCAAACGTGCCTCTTGGTGCACTGATGGTGGGGCAATGAGGTCCCCTTGCGTCCTGAGGGACTCAGGACTAAAGTGGACTTCATCCCCTAAGCAGCAATGTGCCAGGAGGCGCGTTTGCAGAGTGGTGGAGAGAGGGGGTGTGGCCTCTGACCACCTATCAGCAATCCAGCTGTGTGGGGCTTACTAGTGGTAGTTAGCCCTCAGGGACCCTCAAGAGGCAAAGGGACTTCATCCCCCAACCAAGAACGCACCAGGAGGCGCGTTTTTGTTTTACATAAAACATAAATAAAATTAAAAATTAAAAAAGAGGCCATTCCCTGGGGATGGGGTCCCCGGGGCCAAAATCAGCCTCGGGAGGGGGGGCCGCGCGGCCCCTTTCCCGTTTTTTTTTTAAAGTTAAAAAAATTGCTCCAGCCCTGGGGGATGGGGTCCCCAGGGCCCAAAAAATACTAAAAGAAGGGGGGCCACACAGCCCCCCTTCTAAAAATATTTTTAAAAAGAAAAGCCGGCATCTCGCCGGAGGCCCCGCCCCCTCCCTGCACCACTCTGCAAACACGCCTCCTGGCGCGTTCTAAGTTGGGGGATAAAGTCCCCTAGATCCTTAGGGGCCAACTAGCCCACCAGGTACCTCCAGTAATCCCCACACAGCTGGATTGCTGAGAGGTAGTCCGAGGCCACGCCCCTTTTTACACCACTCTGCAAACGCACCTCTTGGCGCACTGCTGGTGGGGCGATGAGGTCCTCTTGTGTCCTGAGGACATCAGGACTAAAGTGGACTTCATCCCCCGAGCAGCAGTGTGCCAGGAGGCACGTTTGCAGAGTGCTGTAAAAAGGGGGCGTGGCCTTGGACCACCTCTCAGCAATCCAGCTTTGTGGGGCTTACTAGAGATAACAGGAGGGCTAGTTGGCCCCCAGGGACCCTCAGGAGGCAAGGGGACTTCATCCCCCAACCAAGAGTGCACCAGGAGGTGCGTTTGCAGAGTGGTGGAGAAAGGGGGCATGGCCTGTGTCCACCTCTCAGCAATCCCACTGTGTGGGGCTTACTGGAGGTAAGAGGTAGGCTAGTTGGCCCCTAAGTACCCCCAGCAGCGAAGCGGACTTCAATCCCCTTCCAAGAGCGCGCCAGGGAGTGCGTTTGCAGAGTGGTGGGCAAAGGGGGCATGGCCTGCTACGAGAACTTAGCAATCCTGCTGTGTGGGACTTACTGGAGGTAATAGGAGGGATAGTTGACCCCCAAGGATGTCCTTGGGGGCCAACTACCCCTCTTGTTACCTCCAGTAAGTCCCACACAGTGGGATTGCAAAGACGTCTTTGGAGGCCACGCCCCCCTTTCTCCACCACTCTGCAAACGCGCCTCCTGGCAGACTACTGAATGGGGGATGAAGTCCACTTTACTCCTGGGGGACTTTGGGGGCCAAGAAGCCCTCCTGGTACCTCCTGTAAGTCCTACGCAGCAGAATTCCTGAGCGCTGGTCAGAGGCCCAGCACCCTTTCTCCACCACTCTGCAAACGCGACTACTAGTTAAAGAAGCATTTGCAATGTATTAGGTTTCGCATTTGCGAGAGTTGGAGCTATTGGCATTATAAATGTAAAAGTTTTTTACTAATGTTTTTGGAGTGGAGTGGATGTACGTTGTGTGTTGTGGAATTATGTGGTTTGTTGTGCAGTGAAATTATGTGGATAGAAAGTATGTGATATTTAGTGTATAGGAATTATGTAGAGTGGGATTATGTGTTATGGAGAGTAATTATGTGGTATGGTAACCTCAGGTTTAATCTTCCTCGTTTCCATAGAAGCTAATCTATGAACTCAGTGAGACAAAAAAAGAAGGTATCACTGAGGAGCACTTGTGGACCTAGTCAGAGGTATGAGCAGGGCCACTGGAATTATGTGACTTTTTGGCTGCACCGACTTTCGCACAATTATACATTTTTCGCATTAGCCTCATAATCCATCATCTGCTCCCTAATCTGCAGATTTGAACAAAAAAAAGACTTGTTTCTAGCTCAAACGGCTCAAACGTTACCAAAAATGCAGCGACAAGTGTTGCAGCATGGTGGAAGGCCCTTTGCAAGCCTAGAATGGTCACCTGTTACTTATTGTTAAATGTGGGTGTTAAATTGGTACTAATGGTGTGCAAGCCACTCTTGCTTCTTTCTGCACCTCTCTTGCCTCTTTCTGCAATTTCTGTTGCTTCTTTCTGCACATTTCTTTCTTTTTCTGCACTTCTCTTGCCTCTTTCTGTACATCTCTTCTACTTTCTGCACCTCTCTTGCCTCTTTCTGCACCTCTGTTGCCTCTTTCTGCACCTCACTTGCTTCTTTCTGTATCTCTCTTGCCTCTTTCTGCACCCTTCTTCCCTCTTTCTGCACCTCTCTTGCCTCTTTCTGCACCCCTCTTACCTCTTTCTGTACCCCTTTTGCCTCTTTCTGCACCTTGGATCCTTCTTTCTGCACTTCTTTTGCTTCTTTCTGCACCTCTCTTGCTTCTTTCTGCACCCCTCTTGCCTCTTTCTCCAACCCTTGTTCCCCTTTCTGCATGTCTGCTGCTTCTTTCTGCACTTCTCTTGCCTCTTCCCTACCCCTTCCCTCTTTCTGCACTTCTGTTGCTTCTTTCTGCACTTATCTTGCTTCTTTCTGCATCTCACTTGCCTCTTTCTGCACCTCTCTTGCCTCTTTCTGCAGTTCTCTTGCCTCCTTCTGCACCTCACTTGCCTCTTTCTGCAACTCTCTTGCCTCTTTCTGTAGTTCTCTTGCCTCCTTCTGCACCTCACTTGCCTCTTTCTGTACCTCTCTTGCCTCTTTCTGCACCTCACTTTCTTCTTTCTGCACTCTTTTTGCCTGTTTCTGCACCCCTCTTCCTTCTTTGTGCAACCCTTTTGCCTCTTTCTACACCTCTCTTCCCTCTTTCTGCACCACTCTTGCCTCTTTCTGTACCTCTGTTGCTTCTTTCTGTACCTCTCTTGTCTCTTTCTGCACCCTTCGAGCCTCTTTCAGCACCTCTGTTGCTTCTTTCTGCAGTTCTCTTCCTTCTTTCTGCACCCCTCCTGCCTCTTTCTGTACCCCTCTTGCCTCTTTGTGCACCTCTCTTACCCCTTTCTGCACCCCTCTTATCCCTTTCTGCACCCCTCTTGCCTCGTTTTGCACCTCTGTTGGTTCTTTCTGCACCTCTTTTGCTTCGTTCTGCACTTCACTTGCCTCTTTCTATACCTCTCTTGCCTCTTTCTGCACCTCTGTTGGTTCTTTCTGAACTGCTCTTGCTTCTTTCTGCACCTCTGTTCCAAATTTCTGCATCCCTCTTGCCTTTTTCTGCACCCCTCATCCCTCTTTCTGCACCTCTCTTGCCTCTTTCTGCAGTTCTCTTGCCTCCTTCTGCACCTCACTTGCCTCTTTTTGCACCTCTGTTGGTTCTTTTGCACTGCTCTTGCTTCTTTCTGCACCTTTCTTGCACATTTCTGCAGTTCTCTTGCCTCCTTCTGCACCTCACTTGCCTCTTTCTGCAACTCTCTTGCCTCTTTCTGCAGTTCTCTTGCCTCCTTCTGCACCTCACTTGCCTCTTTCTGCAACTCTCTTGCCTCTTTCTGCACTTCTCTTGCCTCTTTCTCTACCCCCTTCCCTCTTTCAACACTTCTCTTGCCTGTTTCTGCACCTCTCTTGCCTCTTTCTGTACCTCTCTTGCCTCTTTCTGCACCTCACTTGCTTCTTTCTGTACTCTTTTTGCCTGTTTCTGCACCCCTTTTCCTTCTTTGTGCAACCCTTTTGCCTCTTTCTACACCTCTCTGCCCTCTTTCTGCACCACTCTTGCCTCTTTCTGTACCTCTGTTGCTTCTTTCTGTACCTCTCTTGTCTCTTTCTGCACCCTTCGAGCCTTTTTCAGCACCTCTGTTGCTTCTTTCTGCAGTTCTCTTCCTTCTTTCTGCACCCCTCCTGCCTCTTTCTGTACCCCTCTTGCCTCTTTGTGCACCTCTCTTACCCCTTTCTGCACCCCTCTTATCCCTTTCTGCACCCCTCTTGCCTCTTTTTGCACCTCTGTTGGTTCTTTCTGCACCTCTTTTGCTTCGTTCTGCACTTCACTTGCCTCTTTCTATACCTCTCTTGCCTCTTTCTGCACCTATGTTGGTTCTTTCTGAACTGCTCTTGCTTCTTTCTGCACCTCTGTTCCAAATTTCTGCATCCCTCTTGCCTTTTTCTGCACCCCTCTTCCCTCTTTCTGCACCTCTCTTGCCTCTTTCTGCAGTTCTCTTGCCTCCTTCTGCACCTCACTTGCCTCTTTTTGCACCTCTGTTGGTTCTTTTGCACTGCTCTTGCTTCTTTCTGCACCTTTCTTGCAAATTTCTGAAGTTCTCTTGCCTCCTTCTGCACCTCACTTGCCTCTTTCTGCAACTCTCTTGTCTCTTTCTGCAGTTCTCTTGCCTCCTTCTGCACCTCACTTGCCTCTTTCTGCAACTCTCTTGCCTCTTTCTGCACTTCTCTTGCCTCTTTCTCTACCCCCTTCCCTCTTTCAACACTTCTCTTGCCTGTTTCTGCACCTCTCTTGCCTCTTTCTGTACCTCTCTTGCCTCTTTCTGCACCTCACTTGCTTCTTTCTGTACTCTTTTTGCCTGTTTCTGCACCCCTCCTCCTTCTTTGTGCAACCCTTTTGCCTCTTTCGACACCTCTCTTCCCTCTTTCTACACCACTCTTGCCTCTTTCTGTACCTCTGTTGCTTCTTTCTGTACCTCTCTTGTCTCTTTCTGCACCCTTCGAGCCTCTTTCAGCACCTCTGTTGCTTCTTTCTGCAGTTCTCTTCCTTCTGCACCCCTCCTGCCTCTTTCTGTACCCCTCTTGCCTCTTTGTGCACCTCTCTTACCCCTTTCTGCACCCCTCTTATCCCTTTCTGCACCCCTCTTGCCTCTTTTTGCACCTCTGTTGGTTCTTTCTGTACCTCTTTTGCTTCGTTCTGCAGTTCTCTTGCCTCCTTCTGCACCTCACTTGCCTCTTTTTGCACCTCTGTTGGTTCTTTTGCACTGCTCTTGCTTCTTTCTGCACCTTTCTTGCAAATTTCTGCACACCTCTTGCCTCTTTCTGCACCCCTCTTACCTGTTTCTGAACCTCTCTGGCCTCTGTCTGCACCCCTGTTCCCTCTTTCTGTACCTCTTTTGCCTGTTTCTGCAACTCTCTTGCCTCTTTCTGCAGTTCTCTTGCCTCTTTCTGCACCTCTGTTGTTCTTTCTGCACTTCCCATGCTTCTTTCTGCACATGTTTTGCTTCTTTCTGCACCCCTGTTGTCTCTTTCTGCACCTCACTTGCCTCTTTCTGCAACTCTCTTGCCTCTTTCTGCACTTCTCTTGCCTCTTTCTCTACCCCTTCCCTCTTTCAACACTTCTCTTGCCTGTTTCTGCACCTCTCTTGCCTCTATCTGTACCTCTCTTGCCTCTTTCTGCACCTCACTTGCTTCTTTCTGCACTCTTTTTGCCTGTTTCTGCACCCCTCTTCCCTCTTTGTGCAACCCTCTTGCCTCTTTCTACACCTCTCTTCTCTCTTTCTGTACCACTCTTGCCTCTTTCTGTACCTCTGTTGCTTCTTTCTGTACCTCTCTTGTCTCTTTCTGCACCCTTCGAGCCTCTTTCAGCACCTCTGTGGCTTCTTTCTGCAGTTCTCTTCCTTCTTTCTGCACCCCTCCTGCCTCTTTCTGTACCCCTCTTGCCTCTTTGTGCACCTCTCTTACCCCTTTGTGCACCCCTCTTACCCCTTTCTGCACCCATCTTGCCTCTTTTTGCACCTCTGTTGGTTCTTTCTGCACCTCTTTTGCTTCGTTCTGCACTTCACTTGCCTCCTTCTATTCCTCTCTTGCCTCTTTCTGCACCTCTGTTGGTTCTTTCTGAACTGCTCTTGCTTCTTTCTGCACTTCTGTTCCAAATTTCTGCATCCCTCTTGCCTTTTTCTGCACCCCTCTTCCCTCTTTCTGCACCTCTCTTGCCTCTTTCTGCAGTTCTCTTGCCTCCTTCTGCACATCACTTGCCTCTTTTTGCACCCCTGTTGCTTCATTCTGCACTTCCCATGCTTCTTTCTGCACGTCTTGCTTCTTTCTGCACCCCTGTTGTCTCTTTCTGCACTCGTCTTCCCTCTTTCTGCACCTCTCTTGCCTCTTTCTGCACCTCTCTTGCCTCTTTCTGCACCCCTCTTGCCTCTTTCTGCAACTCTCTTGCCTCTTTCTACACCTCTCTTCCCTCTTTCTGCACCACTCTTGCCTCTTTCTGTACCTCTGTTGCTTCTTTCTGCACTTCTCTTCCTTCTTTCTGCACTGCTCTTGCCTCTTGCCTCCTTCTTTACCTCTGTTGTTTCTTACTGTATTGCTCTTGCTTCTTTCTGCACCTCTCTTGAAAATTTCTGCACCTCACTTGACTCTTTCTGCACCTCACTCTTCCTTCTGCACCTCTCTTGCCTTTTTCTGCACTTCTCTTGCCTCTTTCTGCACTTCTCAAGCCTCGTTCTGTAACTCTCTTGCCTCTTTCTGCACCTCAAGTGACTCTATCTGCACCTCACTTGCCTCTTTCTGCACTTCTCTTGCTTCTTTTCACACCTCTGTTGCTTCTTTCAGCAATTCTCTTGCCTCTTTCTGCAATTCTCTTGCTTGTTTCTGCACCTCTCTTGCATCTTTCTGCACCTCTGTTGCCTCTTTCTGCAACTCACATGCTTCTTTCTGCACCCCTCTTTTCTCTTTCTGCACCCCTCTTTTCTCTTTCTGCACCTCTCTTGACTCTTTCTGCACCCCTGTTCCCTCTTTCTGCACCTTTCCTGCCTGTTTCTGCACCTCTCTTGCCTCTTTCTGTACCTCTGCTGCTTTTTTTCTGCACTTCTCTTGCTCTTTCTGCACTGTTCGCACCTCTTTCAGCACCTCAGTTGTTTCTTTCTGCGCTTCTCTTCCTTCTTTCTGCACCCCTCCTGCCTCTTTCTGTACCTCTCTTGCCTCTTTGTGACCTCTCCTACCTTTTTCTGCACCCCTCTTGCCTCTTTTTGCACCTCTGTTGGTTCTTTCTGCACTGCTCTTGCTTCTTTCTGCACCTCACTTGCCTCTTTCTGCACTTGTCTTGCTTCTTTCTACACCTCTGTTGCTTCTTTCAGCAATTCTCTTGCCTCTTTCTGCACTTCTCTTCCTTCTTTCTGCACCCCTTCTGTCTCTTTCTGTACCTCTCTTGCCTCTTTGTGCACCTCTCTTGCCTCTTTCTGCACTTCACTTGCTTCTTTCTGCACCTCTCTTGCCTCTTTCGGCACCTCTGTTGCTTCTTTCTGCACTTCTCTTGCCTCTTTCTGCACCTCTGAGTTAGAGGTGGTTTTAATCCCCCTGCCCTATTATGTACTAGGGCCTTACAGGGGAGGTCATGCGAATCGCAGGGGTACCCAACGCATAGTGTACCCTAGTGTATGTAGGTGTTTTCACTGTATTCTAAGTGTCTTTCAGCATAGCACTGGCTCCGGGCCTGGTTAGTCAGAGTCAGTTACCACCAGTACCAGTCAGCAAAATGTTGGGGGGACAGGATGACTTTGCAACAAGGCCTCTTTCTGCAACTCTGTTGGTTCTTTCTGCATATCTCTTGCTTCTTTCTGCACTTTTATTCATCTTTCTGGACTTCTGTTGCCTCTTTCTGCATTTCTCTTGCTTCTTTCTGCGCCTTTCTTCCTCTTTCTGGACATGTCCTACCTCTGTAGGCATAGTTAGAAATTAGCATTCAAAAAACCTTTGAAATTCACTGAAAAAACCATAGATTTCAGGGACGTTATAGTTAGAAATTAGCATTTAAAAAAACCTTAGAAATTCACTGAAAAAATCATAGGTTTCAGGGATGTTATAGGTAGAAATCATCATTTAAAACAACTTTAAAATTCACTGAAAAAACCATAGGTTTCAGGGACGTTATAGTTAGAAATTAGCATTTAAAAAACCATAGAAATTCACTGAAGAAACCCACAGGTTTCAGGGACGTTATAGTTAGTTGGACATTTTACTCGTACAAAACCAGAGAAATTCGGCCGTTATAGTTAGTTGAGCTAAGTATAACTCACGCCCCCGCAATGCACTGCTGATGACATCACATATTACATCACTCATGACATGGTCAGTGACATCACTGATGACATCACTCATGACATCACTCATGACATCTCAAATGACATCACTGATGACATCACTGATGACATCATCCACGTGATCCTCTGATGCACCTCCATACAGCCTATGGTCTATGCTCTGCATTGTCCTTGTGGACTGCGCTATATTGGCAGCACTACTCTTATGGCCAAAAAGAGGGTCTTGGAGCACATGCGTACAATAAACAAGAAAGACATACACTACCCATTTGCACGACACTTCCAGGAATACCATCTTTCCAATAGTGCCTTGCTCAGTTACTTCATTATTGAACAGGTGCACACAGGACCCAGGGGTGGAAATAGGGTGCTCATGCTATGCAAACGTGAATCCAAATGGATTCTGGAACTCGAGACCAAACAACCGGGAGGCCATAACGTAGACGAAGAACTGAATGTACATCTACATGAAAGCTGAATTGCTCACTGTATTTCCTTGCCTCATTAAACCATACATATATATATATTTTTTCTCCCATGTACCGATCCCTTACAACAATCTTCTCCTCTAATATTTCCTCATTTTCCTATGAGTACTTGTTTTCAAACTCGCATGTATAGTAGTTGTAAATAGTATGTAAGATATCTTGAATTCTTCTCAAATTTTAACTCTGTTTTTCTCTTTTCTTATATTTTCACAGGAGGAAAGGAAGGGACCCTCGGCCAGGGGACAGACACTTCTTACACGGGTTCCCCACCCTTTTCTTTCCCATATACGGGCACTTCTTAACCAGATAAGCCTTTTTTCACTTTTTCACTTGCTTCAATTTGTCATACATTAATGTCATATTTGTCTCGTGTAGCTATGTGGCCAGAAGAAATTTGGAATACATAATACGACTATATTTTGTGATTATGATTTTGAGAGACTTCTTGTTTCATGATCTTGTTCTAGCCCTGTTCTAGTCAGCATGTATATAATCTGCGCATGGAGTTTTAGCCACTATGGCAACTTGTATAAGCGTTGATTTGGTTGTATCCTTGTTTACTCAGGCTCTGTATTTACTTTTACATACATTGTTTTTACAAACCCACCCAGTTATACTGTATCGGAAATTTTAGGACACTGTGTCTCCTTAAAACGATTCTGGGTTTGTACTTAGGAACCTCAATATATATTCTCGAGTGTTCACTAGACATGATTTTCTAAGTGTTCACAATATTGGTACATTTATTTGTGGCAACTATAGTAATGCACTATGCATACAAAGATTAAGAATTATGACCACATGGTTTTAATTTGAGACTATTCATAATACCTTTTACTAATGGCTGCCACATACCGAAGACATATATAGTGCTCACCACTATAGGAGTCTGATTTATTATGTCGAGGAAGTTTAGAACTGTAATCTAGATATATTGAAACTTCTATTTTATAATCACAAACTGCACAGTATGTTCCACACTATATATCATGTTTATTCCAATGATATTTGTATTGTTTTAAGATGGCCGCTGCAGTAACATTATGCTTCTTTAACATACAAGGTAATTCTTCTCTGTTGTTTATGTTTACACAAGTCTATGTATTCGTACACTTCCTGTATGCCAATCGTGTGATCAAGACAGAGCATTCTGTCGAAACGCGTAACCGTGTGTGATTACATTTTCACTGCTTGCACTTCCTGAGAGCGCGGACATTCTTTCTTTTATGTGGCATTATTGATCCGCTGGCTCCACTGATATCACGCGCCACCTACCCTGGGCTGAGGATCCTGGCAGGAGCAATTTCTGTGTATGATATATATATACATATATAAATACGTATATATACGTATATATACGTATATGTGTGTGTATATTATCTACTGGCGGTCGCCAGTAGATAGTTATAGTTAGGACCTATTTTCCATAGGAAATCCGCGACATTCTATTTGAAATAACTCTTGCGTCGGTTGACGAATCTTCGCGAAATTTTCAAACTTTATGGCCCGCTCTGGTCCGCTCCTGCCCTGAAAGTCTCAGGGTGATTCGTCAAGCGGGGGCCGAGAAAAAAGGGGGTCCCAAAACGTGTTTTCCCCATTCATTTTCCCATAGGAAACTTTAGACACGGCTACAGCTCGAACTGCTGAACGGAATTACACCAAATTTGGCAAAGAGGTAGTTCTTGGTTCAGAAAGAACCCTTTTGTTAAATGGTGTAAATCCGTTCAGTAGTTCCTGTGAAAATCAAAATGAAAATCACATATATATCTATGGCCGCGTCGGATTCGCGCACCCTCCCGATCACGAGTTGCATGCTAATTGGCTGTCAACACTCCAAATCAGGAAGTGTTGGCAGCCATTTTGTCCCTCGGTAGAACCGAGTGACAGAAACAAGTACGCAAAACGCAAAAAGGGGGCAGGGTAGAAACACCCTGACCCCCTAGGTCTGCTCAGGGGGTCCCACAAGGACCCCCTGGGCAGAAAAAAGCATTTTTTTTTTAAAAAATCGGCGGGATGAGCTTAGGGTGCGCGAATCCCGCCGAGAAAAAAAAAAATTGCAAGTGTGCAAACGCACAAAGGGGGCAGGGTAGAAACACCCTGACCCCCTAGGTCTGCTCAGGGGGTCCCACAAGGACCCCCTGTGCAGAAAAAAGCATTTAAAAAAAAAAAAAATCGGCAGGATGCGCTCAGGGTTCGCCACCCCCCGGGGCTTTAGAAAATAATGGTGAGGGAGGGCTCTTTGCCCTCCCGCAGCCCCGGGGACCGCCACCCCCCGGGGCTTTTAAAAAAAAAAATTTTAACCTGTGTGGGGGCTCCAGCCCCCCACACGCCCGGGGACCGCCACCTCCCGGGGCACTAAAGATTTGAATATGGGGGTCCGTTACGGACCCCAAAGCCCCGGGGACCACCATCTCCCCGGGCTGTGCACTGGATGGGAGGGGGCCGCGCGGCCCCCTCCTGGAGCCCTTGATGGCCCTGGGGACCGCCACCCCCAGGGCCGGCTCCTGCAGTGTCCCGGGGTGCCTACCCCGGGACACTGTAGTTTGCTATGACAGGACGGGAGCCTCGCGGCTCCGTCCTGTCATAGCAAACTTGGTTTGCATTTTGAAGAGAGAGCAGGAAACCTGCTCTCTCTTTCAAAATGCAAACTCAATTGCTTTCACATGGGGAGCAGCATGTTAGCTGCTCCCCATGTGGAAAGCAATGCCGGCTCGCGCAGGAGGCGGGGAGCCGGCTGGGACTGTGGGGGATTGGGGACCCCCCACAGCCCCCAACCAGAGGCCAGGCCCCGGGGATGGGGTCCCCGGGGCCATAAGTGGCCAGGGAGGGGGCCACGCAGCCCCCTCCCCAAATAATTTTTTTTTTTAAAAAGGGCAAGGCCGGCCCCGGGGGATGGGGTCCCCGGGGCCTTAAATGGCCTGAGGAGGGGGGCCATGCAGCCCCCCTCCAAAATAATTACAGGCCCAGGGAAGGGGGGCCACGCAGCCCCCTTCCCGTTTTTTTTGGGAATTTAAAAAAAAAAAATGCACAGGCCCTGGGGATGGGGTCCCCGGGGCCAAAAGTGGCCAAAGGAAGGGGGCCACGCAGCCCCCTCCCATTAAAAAAACAACAAAAAAAAACGACCGGCATCGTGCCGGAGGCCCCGCCCCTCCCTGCAGTACTCTGCAAGCGCGCCCCTGGCGGCGTTTTAAGAAGGAAGTAATACCCCTTGAATACTGGGGGTCCCAGGGGGCCAACTAGCCCACCAGGAACCTCCAGTATGCGCCAGGGGCTGCGTTGCAGTGAGGTGTACAGAGGCCACGCCCCTTTTTACACCTCTCTGCAACGCAGCTCTGTGGCACTTTTTAGAAGTACATGGTGGGCTAGTTGGACTCCAGGGACCATCAGGATTCAAGGGGACTCAATCCCCCAACTTAAAACGCGCCACGGGGCGCGTTTGCACAGTGGTGAAGGGAGGGGCGGGGCTTCAGGTGACATGTGTGCAAACAGGCCCGTGGCGCGTTTTAAGATGGGAATTAAATCCCCTTCAATCCTGAGGGTCCCTGGGGGCCAACTAGCCCAACAGGTACGTCCAGAAAGCGCCACAGAGCTGCATTGCAGAGAGGTGCAAAAGGGGCGTGGCCTCTGAACACCTCTCTGCAACGCAGCTCCCTGGCGCATACTGGAGGTACAGGGTGGGCTAGTTGGACCCCAGGGACCCTCATGATTCAAGGGGACTTAATCCCCCAACTTAAAACGCTCCACGGGGCGCGTTTGCACAGATGTCACCTCAGGCCCCGCCCCTCCCTTCACCATTGTGCAAATATTCCTCTAAAATCAGCCGAACTACGAATTCCTATTTACTCACCTGTTATCAGGAGAGACCTCAGTGCTGCATCTTTCAGCCCAGTACTGATCCTGAAAAGTAATTTTAACCGTACTTACCAGTAACTTGAATTTCCTTCCATAGGCTAACATTGACTGGTTTCACTTGGAAATTCTTCTAAGTGTGGAGTTTTGGAACTTTATAATATTCCTCTAAAATCAGCCGAAATACAAATTCCGATTTACTCACCTGTTATCAGGGAGACCTCAGTGCTGCATCTTTCAGCCCAGTACTGATCCTGAAAAGTAATTTTAACCGTACTTACCAGTAACTTGAATTTCCTTCCATAGGATATCATTGCCTGCTTTTTGCTGAAAAAGTTTCTAAGTGTCGATTTTTGAAACATACAAATATTCCTCTAAAATCAGCCGAACTACGAATTCCGATATACTCACCTGTTATCAGGAGAGACCTCAGTGCTGCATCTTTCAGCCCAGTACTGATCCTGAAAAGTAATTTTAACCGTACTTACCAGTAACTTGAATTTCCTTCCATAGGCTAACATTGACTGGTTTCACTTGGAAATTCTTCTAAGTGTGGAGTTTTGGAACTTTATAATATTCCTCTAAAATCAGCCGAAATACAAATTCCGATTTACTCACCTGTTATCAGGAGAGACCTCAGTGCTGCATCTTTCAGCCCAGTACTGATCCTGAAAAGTAATTTTAACCGTACTTACCAGTAACTTATATTTCCTTCCATAGGAATCCATTGTCTGGTTTTCAGCAGAAAAGTTTCAAAGTGTTGGTTTTCACAAACTACAAATATTCCTTAAAAATCGCCTGTATGACTTAAACGCATTCTTTCAACTGTTTACAGGAGATGCACCAGTGCTGGATACAGGATCCACCACTGAGTAAGAAAAAGTAACGATAACACTACTTACCTGCTAAGTGAATTTCCTCCCATATGATA
The DNA here is from genome assembly GCA_963921515.1 of Calotriton arnoldi. NCBI lineage: Eukaryota > Metazoa > Chordata > Amphibia > Caudata > Salamandridae > Calotriton > Calotriton arnoldi. The sequence continues at coordinate 1,378,207 of CAWUFW010003972.1, forward strand.
ACATTGGTGATTCTATGTGAAAAAGTTTCTAAGTGTCAACTTTTAAAATACAATAATATTCCTTAAAAATCACTACTGTAACCAAAACGCTTTTACTCAACTGTTTACAGGAGATGTCCCAGGACTGAATCTAGGATCCAGTCCTGTGGTTAGAAAAGTAATCCATAAAGTAACTAATTGCATTTAACTAGAAATTCACATTGAGCTCAATGTTGCATTGTGTTTGAAATTGTGTTGCCCATTGCAACAACTGTAACTGCTATACTTAAAAGTCTATTGCCTATTTGCAAAGTATTTAAACTAAAGTAATTCATTCTGAGAAAGTATATTTTGTAATGTAATGTATAATGTAATTACAATGTAATTTAAAAAATAAAATATGTAAAAATAAATAGTTTAAAAAAATGTAGTAAATCAGTATCAAAAAAATAAATATAACAATTAATACATTTAAAAATTGTCATTTACAAAACCTTTGAAATTCACTGAAAAAAACCATAGGTTTCAGACATGTTATAGTTAGGAATTAGCATTTAAAAAACCTTTGAAATTCCCTGAAAAAACCATAGGTTTCAGACACGTTATAGTTAGAAATTAGCATTTAAAAAACCTTTGAAATTCACTTAAAAAACCATAGGTTTTAGGGACAGTTATAGTTAGTTGGACATTTCACTCGTACAAAACCATAGAAATTCCCCGTTATAGTTAGTTCAGCTAACTATAACTCGCGCCCCGCAATGCACTGCTGATGACGTCACATATTACATCACTCATGACATGGTCAGTGACATCACTGATGACATCACTGATGACATCTCAAATGACATCACTGATGACATCACTGATGACATCATCCACATGATAATCTGATGCACCTCCTCACACCCTGATATAACCTTTGATACACCCACTCTAAATTACAGACTGCCATTCGCAAAACCATAGACACTCCAACACCAATAACTACATACCCACTCACTGATTCTTAGGTCTACACACATCCACTCACTCACCCGTACAGTCACTCATACTTACGGTCACTCAGTACAGGACTATCATATGCACTCATACTCCTATATAGACACTCAAACACCGCCACTCATCCATAGAGGTACTCACACACCTAGTCAGTCATGCAAATAATTAAACACACTGCCATTTACTCACCTATACAGTTATACACACACCAGCTCACTTACTCATACAAATACTAGCACATTCTTACGCTCTTATACAATCACTGATACAAGCACACACTCATCCATACAGTCACTCTCACAATCACACACTCTTGCTTATAGCTATTTATATACTCCAACACACATATATACTGCCTTTCACATATGTAGTTACTCACACATGTACCACTGGGACATACATTCACTCACAAACACACTCTTACACACACTTACCCACCCATACAGTCTATCACAGATGCACTCTTGAAACCATCCACCCAGTGAATCACCCACTCACACATCTATGCACAGAGTTGCACACACCCCTCCCACACAAACACTCAGGCACCCATACAGATACTCAGACAACTAATCAATAACTCATATAGACACTCATTTAGCTATTCACAAACCCATGCAGCCACTTACACAGCAATAGACAGACGGATACAGACATTCACCCAGTTTAGTCACTAACCCATGCATTCAGTAAGACATGTTTAATCACTCACTTATAGAGTTAGTCACGCACCTACTAAATCATCCATACAGACACTTATACACCCACTCATTCTTCAATACGCCTTTCCCTATATATATTAAACATATTTAAACTTTAAAGAAACACACAGTCACTGGATGATGTCATCAGTGATGTCATTTGAGATGTCATCAGTGATGTCACTGACCATGTCATGAGTGATGTAATATGTGACGTCATCAGCAGTGCATTGCGGGGCGCGAGTTATAGTTAGCTGAACTAACTATAACGGGGGAATTTCTATGGTTTTGTATGAGTGAAATGTCCAACTAACTATAACTGTCCCTAAAACCTATGGTTTTTTAAGTGAATTTCAAAGGTTTTTAAATGCTAATTTCTAACTATAACGTGTCTGAAACCTATGGTTTTTTCAGTGAATATATATATATATATATATATATATATATATATATATATATATATATATATATATATATATATTTCCTTGTTGCCCCTTCTGGAACTGAGGGACCCATGGGAGGTGGTGCGCATACTGGCAAAGCGTACCGGCTGGAAATCCGCTGCAAAAATTAGGTAGGCGCACTCTCAGGATGCAGCAAAAGTAGTCACAGTTATGCAGAAAGCTGTTTATTTCACACAACGCGTTTCGACTGCCCAGCAGCCTTGGTCACATGTGCTTACATCACCATTAGGGTGTCCTTAAGGATGCATGGTAGAAATAAAGAAAGGGACATATAGGAGTCCAATGTGTTGGCCATAGAAAAAAAGCTTCCTATCATGTTTGAATGTTTGCGTAATTTTAGGCTCACAGGAGGTACACAAACCTAGGTTTTGTCTAGATATCTCTATAATTTACACTCTTCATGCCCAGACTGAAAAATGTTTTAAACACAAATTTTGCAACACCTACTGAAGGGATTTACACAAAACCAGTTAAAGGTACTTCCATGAGTAAAGTTCTACTTACATGATAAGTTGGTACATTTAATTAAGCCTTTTTTCTGTATTAAGGAGCAAAGAATCCCATGAAAATTAAAATGGGAAATGTCACTTTTGGGACTCTATTATTTTCTTTTAGTCACCATTTGACAGATAGGTACGAAGCTTGCCATGAAAAACTCAACATGGATTTTTTGGGGGGGACGTTTTGTGCATGTATTTATAACGGCGTCAAAGTTATCCACCAAAATATATATATATATATATATATATATATATATATATATATATATATATATATATATATATATATATATATATATATATATATATATATATATATATATGCAAAACCAATCCACCAAGGCCACTTAACTGCCCTTGGCGCCGTGCAACAGGTGGTAGATGTCCACAAACGCCATCTTGGAAATATTAAGAAGACAGAGGCATTTCAGAGTTCCAAACTATATATTTGTGATAACATGTTTTTCAATGCTTTTCCTTTCTCAGATAAATGGTGAATGTTGAAACTCTGGAGTGACGGCTGCTTTCCATGGAGTATGCGTAGTGTGTGTGTGTGTATATATATATATATTTATATATGCTGCAAAAATTAGGTAGGCGCACTCTCAGGATGCAGCAAAAGTAGTCACAGTTATGCAAAAAGCTGTTTATTTCACACAACGCGTTTCAACTGCCCAGCAGCCTTGGTCACATGTGCTTACATCACCATTAGGGTGTCCTTAAGAATGCATGGTAGAAATAAAGAAAGGGACATATAGGAGTCCAATGTGTTGGCCATATTGGAACGTGGTTGTACACAGTTAAAAAGTGCAGTAAATGTCATGAAAAATATAGATCATGCCTTATGACATATGATTGCGTTGCCAGCAATGTCAAGCGGATTCTTGTAAAAAAACTGGGACATACTCAAGTGCGACACGACCATAGGCAACTACATTGACAATAGACCCAGAATTACCTACAGGAAAGGGCGCAGCCTGAGGGACATGTTAGTCCGCAGTGACATTACGACGGTCAGTGGAGGCAACATACATAATCTACAGGGCTTCTTTCCCTGTGGCCACTGTAAGGCATGCAAATACAGTCGGATGCGCAAGGACGAGGACCTACCACAAAAGTTATCTCACAATTTATAACCTGCAGTACCAACTTTGTACTCTACATCATTGAGTGTCCTTGTAAGCTTTGGTACATAGGTAGTACCACCCTGATGGCCAAGAAGAGAATCTTAGAACACATGAGGGCCATCAACAACAGGGATCCCAAGTATCCGGTAGCACGACACTTCCAAGACAAGCATTTTTCAGACTCAACCCAACTCACATATTGTGCCATTGAGCAGATAACCAATGATCACAGGGGCGGGGACAGGATCCTGAAGCTTAGAAAAAGGGAGTCCAAATACATAGTTGACTTCCAAACCAAAATCCCGGGAGGGCTTAACCAGGATGAGGAATTTGCAGTTCACCTCAAAGAGAAATGATCTTTTCACCCCTATACCCAACCTTTTCCTTCATCTACAGAGAGAATGAAACCTGTACAGTTTGTGTGTATTGACATACTTCAAGTGTTTTTACTTTGCACTTAGATATTAACTTTTCTTTTGTTTTCTTCTTTGCAGGAGGAAAGGAAGGGACCCATCACTTCAAACTCACCTGCGCGGGTCTCCGTACCCTTTTCTTCATCTTCACTTTCGGGATTCCATCACAGATAAGATGCATGCATGATATTATTTTCCATTCAGTTGTCATTTCAGTGGAACTTGAGACATTATGCAGTTAAGGTTGACTTGAGTCTGGACATTTGTCCAACACCCATGACACACTTTATTCAGAACCTAGCATTCTTCATTCTGAACATTGCCTAATAACTAGACCTATTCATATTTTATGTGAATTGATTGTGGAACACGGCACTATTATGGCACTATGCCTACAAGCCTTCGGGCTAGCTGGTTATTGCTCTCTGGCTCAGGGTGACATTTGCGCTGTAACTCTTTGGAGCACTTTGCCCTTGACAGCTAGCCCTCACCAGTAGGAAGTCAATTTTGCTATGAGCAATTTATTTAACTTTTGGCCAATTGTCTTCAATGTTGTTTTTACCATTGGCTTTGTTTATTTGCTATTAGGCATGATCTATATTTTTCATGACATTTACTGCACTTTTAACTGTGTACAACCACGTTCCAACATGACCGACACATTGGACTCCTATGTGTCCCTTTCTTTATTTCTACCATGCATTCTTAAGGACACCCTAATGGTGATGTAAGCACATGTGACCAAGGCTGCTGGGCAGTTGAAACGCGTTGTGTGAAATAAACAGCTTTTTGCATAACTGTGACTACTTTTGCTGCATCCTGAGAGTGCGCCTACCTAATTTTTGCAGCATATATAAATATATATATATATACACACACACACACTACGCATACTCCATGGAAAGCAGCCGTCACTCCAGAGTTTCAACATTCACCATTTATCTGAGAAAGGAAAAGCATTGAAAAAGATGTTATCACAAATATATAGTTTGGAACTCTGAAATGCCTCTGTCTTCTTAATATTTCCAAGATGGCGTTTGTGGACATCTACCACCTGTTGCACGGCGCCAAGGGCAGTTAAGTGGCCTTGGTGGATTGGTTTTGCATATATATATATATATATATATATATATATATATATATATATATATATATATATATATATATTTTGGTGGATAACTTTGACGCCGTTATAAATACATGCACAAAACGTCCCCCAAAAAATCCATGTTGAGTTTTTCATGGCAAGCTTCGTACCTATCTGTCAAATGGTGACTAAAAGAAAATAATAGAGTCCCAAAAGTGACATTTCCCATTTTAATTTTCATGGGATTCTTTGCTCCTTAATACAGAAAAAGGCTTAATTAAATGTACCAACTTATCATGTAAGTAGAACTTTACTCATGGAAGTACCTTTAACTGGTTTTGTGTAAATCCCTTCAGTAGGTGTTGCAAAATTAGTGTTTAAAACATTTTTCAGTCTGGGCATGAAGAGTGTAAATTATAGAGATATCTAGACAAAACCTAGGTTTGTGTACCTCCTGTGAGCCTAAAATTACGCAAACATTCAAACATGATAGGAAGCTTTTTCTTCTGGTAACCATTAATATCCTGGAAAATCCAAAGCCAGTGTCACGACTTGCTCCCTGTGTTCTCGTGTCCACCACTAGGGGGCTGAACTGTGGGACTCTCCAGTGTTCTAATACGCTTCTAGATACTCCCCTGCATGCATATCCTGACTTCCATCCATTTGGTCACTATTCGGGAATTGACATCCATTCCCAATCCATGCCGGGTTTTGTGAAAGCCAGCCTGCTCATGCTTGAAGTCAGCCTGCTAATGTTTGACACTCTGTTACCTATAATTCCCTGCTCACTGCTTCATCTCCACCCCTGCAGGCCAAGGATAGGTGGAGGAATTCAGCTCACCTGTGGCTGGCTGCTGCTTGCCTGCTCACACCTGATGCAGGTGATTACTGTGAGCACTTTTAAGCCCCAGCTCCCTTCAGGCAAAGGTTGGTCATTGTAGCTGTGTTCCAGTGAGACCAATCCTTGTTTCCTGAGCTTTTGCAATTCCTTGATTTCTGAGCTATAGTTAATCCTTGTTCCTTGATTCCTGAGCTATAGCTATTCCTTGTGTCTGAATTAGCACTGCCTGCAGTGCTACCTTGTTTCCTGAGTTCCTGAGCTATAGTTATTCTTTGTTCCTGAGCTTCAGCTATTTCTTGTTCCTGATTTACACTGCTTGCAGTGCTCTCTTGACTCCTTGTTTCCTGAGCTGTAGCTATTTCCTGTTTCCTTGAACTAGCACTGCCTGCTGTGCTACCTTGACTCCTGAGCTATAGTGATTTCCTGTTCCTGAACTAGCACTGCCTGCAGTGCTACCTTGACTTTTGAGCTTTTGCTCAATTCTTGTTTCTGCTCCAGCACAGCCTTCAGTGTTTCTGTGTTTTCTTGACTACTGATTCAACTCTATTCTAGTATACCCTTGTAGCCTCCCCTTCTGTATGTCCTTTTCCAGTTCCTGCTTTTCTTCCCATTTCCTTGGTTCCAGTTCCTAGTTTACAGTCTTTCTATTCCTGCTGTCTTGCTTCTATTACTTTGTTTGTTTGTTACGTCCTTTCTGCCAAGTGTGCCCTGTGATTTCCTTCCTTTCCTGTTAAGCACTCCTCCTTGCTAGCTCCTTGTCTATTGTGCTTGTATTTATTTCTACCCCCTTGCTGTTACTGCCTTGCGTGTTCCTGTTTGATCGCCAGGATCCATGGGCACAGCTGACAATCTAGGTGGTGTTTCTTGTTCACTGTCAGTATTGTCTTTGAGTTACATTTATAACATCACCATAGGTATCAGCTCCACAGACCCTGCCCTTGCATGCATATCCTATATGTTGGTATTTGCAGTCAGTATCTGTAACAGCAATTGTGGGTGAGGAACTTACTGAGCTTCAGTCTTACCGTGTGGAGCTCCTGAGTGCTTTACCCCACATTTCCTTTATTGTTAATGTTGTTTTATATATATGTCTTGCACGTCCATCCTGGGTGTAGTTAGTCTGAATGCTAAATTGCCTCGTGAGTGCCCTTCCTTTCTGAGTCTTAGCCATCTTGTTTACTTGTGCAGGCTTCTCCTTTGGATCCCTTTTCTCTTCTGACTTCCTGCGTGATCCTGGGTAGTGCGGTACTCCTCTTTCTGTTTACGTTTTCTATCCAGGCGCCAGTCCTTGCCCAAGTCCCTGATTGTGTCCCAGACAGTCCCGGACAGTCCCTGACAGCCAGGTTCACGGATCCAAAGCTCTCTGATTGACTGCCCGTATAGAGAAAAAAATGTTGCTGCCTCCTTACAGGACTTTGGTTCCTGCTGCCTGAAAAACAGATTCAAAATGGATACAGAGTAACATCCCTTGACTCCTAGGCTCAGGTGGAGGATCCTAAAAAGACCCCCAAAAAACAAATATAAAAAAGTAGATTAGGCCACCAGCAGAGGGTTGAGTGCAGGGCCTGGCCGACTGCCCCTGTGACCAAACAACACTGCTAATCACTGCTGCACATAGCCTAAGACCACGCGCAATGAGGGTTGGCTGTAAATAGGCGAATAGTGCAAGGAACAGCTGGATGTAGCATGTGATCAAAAACCCAAGATATTCTCTGAAACAAATGATGGTTAAAATCAAGTTATGTTTAGCTTTAGTTATAAGACCTTAACATGTGTTTAAAAAACCTTGGAAATACACTGGAAAAAATACAATGAAAGGGAAGTTATTGTTAAAAAACAAGACCGAAATAAAACACTGAAATTCACTAGTTATGGTTAGGTAAGCTAACGATAACTTGCATCCCCACCATGCACTGTATATGGCTTCAAATATGACATCAGTAATGACATGTTAAGTTACATCATTAGCATCACTGATAAGATCACTGATGACAACATCCAATGATACTGCTTTTGACATTAGTCTTGATTCTTCTAATCATGTGAATGATGAACTTAGATATAATGTGAATAAAAGAATAAAGTTGTAAATTATTGTTTTGGATCAAGTACTTTTCTGACATTATTTTTTAAAGTTTATAATAGATTTGTTTTGGCTATGTATGTTATTTTGCAAGATACTGATGCTACCTTGTTTGATAATGTGGTTATATGTTCCTCCTGTAGGTGATTTCATACTGACTTGGGGTATAGGTTTGAGAGGATATTTTTGTGTTTGTGTGGTGATGTGTATTGTGGTAGTATGATACCAGTGATATTGCATGGCAGCGTTTCGAAATCAAGGTGTGTTGCAGTATAAAATAGAATTCTTTTACTTTTTATGCAGTTATGTTGTATATTATGTTGGCTGTTTTATATTGTAATGGTGCATGTGTGGTAGAGAGACAGAGGATGTTTTTGTCTATGTTATCATTTTCATAGTCGTTTATGAGAGCTGCTGTCTGTCTCAAAATTGTTGCATGTATTTTAAAAGAACGTTTTTGGGCATGATGATAGTGGGTTAATGTTTGAAGGAGAGATATGTTTATGCAGTAGTATTAAAGTATTACTTAATGGTGTATTCATATGGAAATTAGGTGGGTTAAAAGTTCTTAAATGAGGGTATCATTAGTTATAACACCACTTTAATCAAGACATGTAGTGAATATTAATCCACTTAAAATAATTTTCCAATGGGAGATGAGCAGTTTATTGGTCCCAATAGACATTGTAAGCTGTGATCTTATCAGTGATGTCATCAATGATGTCATTCAATACATCATCAGTGATGTCATCAATTGTGTTTGCTTTGTTCGCCCTAAGTTGGCAGGGTATGCCCAGACGTGGGTCCCTTGCTCACTTTGCCACTGGATTCAAGCTAGCCTGGCTGATGAGGGCTGTTATCCCGAAACCAGTCCCAGGATGCTTGTTTCCGGTCCAGGGAAGACATGGCTTGGCAGTTCGGGCTGGACTGTTCCCATGAGGCACAGGGTCAAGACTGATTTGCATATAGCTGTGTCTGAACTGGGGTGGCGAAGTGAGCTAAAGAATGATGATGGATTCAACCCAGATCTGTGACTGGGGGTGAGTGTTTGAAAAGTTTCAGCACTCCGTCCATCATCTCCTTGTGTTTGCTTTGTTCGCCCTAAGTTGGCAGGGTATGCCCAGACGTGGGTCCCTTGCTCACTTTGCCACTGGATTCAAGCTAGCCTGGATGATGAGGGCTGTTATCCCGATACCGGTCCCAGGATGCTTGTTTCCAGTCCAGGGAAGACATGGCTTGGCAGTTCGGGCTGGACTGTTCCCATGAGGCACAGGGTCAAGACTGATTTGCATATAGCTGTGTCTGAACTGGGGTGGCAAAGTGAGCTAAAGAATGATGATGGATTCAACCCAGATCCGTGACTGAGGGTGAGTGTTTGAAAAGTTTCAGTACTCCGTCCATCATCTCCTTGTGTTTGATAAATATTGTGAGGTCATAAGCATTGCATTTGGTGTGCAAGTTATGATTTGCATGGTGGTGTGCTAGTTATGGATTGTGGCCCTAACCATTCAGTGTTTTTTGGTTTTAATTCATAACCACAACTGCACTTTACCTGTGATTTTAATTGAATTTTAGATTTTTTTTAACACGTTAATGATTTATAACCACAATTAACCATAACTTCACATTAACCTTTTGGTTTTTTTCAGTGAAGTTTAGGGTTTTTTGATCATATATCAGATACAAAAGTTCCCTGTGTCCAACCAACCATAAGCAATCAGCTCCTGCTGCTCATGGCCTTCAGTCGTGAACAACAGGGGTTGGCCACGGGGACTAGACTTTGGCCAGGCCCTGTGCTGAACCCACCATGCACAGCCAACCATGATTGCCAACTACCTTTGGCTATGCATAACAGGGGTGGACTGCAACGCATGGCTTTGGACCAGACTCAGGGCAGAATCCTCCTCACAAAACCAGTCCCATTTGCACATGGACTTAAGTGATGCACACCGGGTTTAAGCTACAGGCAGCCAGGCCCTGTATCCAACTTGCAACATGCTGCCTATTCCCACTGTGCAAGTGATGACTGCAAAGTGCCATTGTCAGGATTTGTGAGACTTGATTGTCAAAGTCTTATACGTCCCTCTCCGAAGACATAGACAAGCACTGAGAGTAGGACTAAACCCTTGATGGGAAGGGGAATAGGAGTGAGAGAGAGAAGAGACAGCAGAAATGGCACTTGCCAATCTCATACTTCTGGGAATTATTGATAGAATTTTCAAAGGTGAATGCCAAACATAAACTGAAGGTAAATGAAACAAACAAAGTTTTATTGTTTTTTTAAAACATTGGAATACACTGAGAAAGAGTGGTGCTGCTGTATATGCTTTCCACCTTCAAGTGACTGGCTGCAGTAACTTAAATCACGAATGTAGGAAGCCAATAACAGCAACAGAGGAATCCTGGTTTAATAGCTGACCTAAAATTCAGGGAACAAGAGGGAGAACAAGCACTGCAACCAATACATAATCTAGAGGCAAGACAAAGTTCAGGCAACTGTTCAGCAAACATAATCAAATCATGATTCAAGAGAAAAGTCAGGGTTCAGGCAACTGGTCAGCAAAAAGTCGTAAGCCAGAGGGCAGGTCAGAATTCAGACTACAGGGTCAAGGAACAAGGGGACAAAGAAGGGAACAAAACCACAAAGGTGAGGGATGCAAATAACAGTGAATGAACTAAGTGAAGGAGTCAATACAATACAAAAAAGTTGCCAGGCCTCTTTCCAAGGGAAATGGACTGCTTATAAAGCCCTACTACAACTCATAACGTGGAAGTCTTTCCCCTTGACCACCACCAGTGATGCTCCTGATGCCCCAGCCACCATAGACCAGTCCTCCACAAACTTCCCAGCTTCCCTGACCATAATCTATGGCCATCAGTCCCAGAAGTGTCTCCTCGAGTCCGCGTATCTCCAGTATTTCTAAGAGTACCCCCTTAGAGCACTCCTCTTGTGCTGCTGGTTTGTGAAGGACCTTTGTTGGAAAGCAGCCACTAATCTAAGGGTGTGAACCTTAACTTTCCTCAAGTCAAATATAGCCTCCATGTCAAATTCTAGAGACCCATCTTTGATGATTGGAGGAGGGGCATTATCTATTTGCATATTGCAGGTTTACCTCTGGAAATGTGGAAAACTGGATGTATCCTTCAACCCTTAGGGAGTTTTAATGCTCCTGCACTTTGTACCACCGTTTGTGATACTGAAATGTGATCCACAAATCTAGAAACCAGCTTGGGATGAAAACTGGGCCATGCCAGAAAACAGGTTAATAGTCAGACCTTGTTCCCTTTTTATAAATGGGCTGTTTTTGTTGATGACGGTAAGGAAACCATGTATTGTTGGCTTTGACTTCAAGTAAATGGAGTCGGAGTAGCGCAATTTAAACTCCACCCTTACACGGCACAGAAGTGCTATTTTTTTTATGTATACTTGACATCATACACTGTGTGTTTAACTTTATTACTGTGAAGTGAAGCACTTAAACGCATTATTGAAGTGTATTCACTGTAGAACCTAGAGATTCATATATGTGTGTATACTAATGTTTAGCTTAAACATGGAGAATTGTAATTCTCATTCACATTTATACTTGTTTCAAGTTGTACTGCATTTATTGAAAGTACATTGCCTATGTAACCATGAATTAATTGATTCACGTTTTGTACTTATTTTGAAGTTGTACGTGAACCTATAATCATGTATTCGAAGAGTACATTGAAATGGTTAACTAAAGTTAACTTGACTAGGTCTTAATTTGAAATGCATTTTGCTTGCTCTGCATGTTTTTCATTTGCAGGCATGTTCCCATGATTTCATAGCTAGAGCCACGAGTATTGTTGTACTATTGATAGTGAGGCCTCAGAAGAGAAAATCATGGCCGGAGCGTGTAGAGCTTACGAGCTGAAGAAGCCTCCTATTCATCGTGTATCAGGATTGGAGGGATACTCAAGGTTACTGTGACTGTCCAAGTTGTGTGATGTTGCCATTGCACAATATGGAGATTAACACCATTAGTCCCTGGAGGGGTGGTGAGAGATATGGCTGATGTTGAAGTATCTGTGTGTTTTACTTAATGTATACACTGTTAGAGTTTAGAACAGAACCATTTGGATTCTGAAAGGTGCAGACCTCGTTGCTTCTTTTCTTCTTGAGAGTGTATGGCTTTATGTTAAACTCTTGTTCCCTTTAGAAGATTTCTACTGAAATCTTCGGTATGCTGACACATTCCCTCTTTCCTGAATTCTTTGAGACCTTTCCCTATGATCAAAACAAACTTTAGATTTAGAAATCCATTCATGTTTAGGAAGGAGGAGCAGAGTTTCTTAAAGATACACTGATTCTTATTTCTTGGCATCTGTATTGTTCTGACTGCATGTATTGTGTGTTTCATGCTATCTAGTCAGAATTTGCTTCAATGCCTTAATTTACGTGTTATAATTCGTTACTTTTATAATACATTCCTGGTTTTTGTGTTTACTGGAATGATTATTAATTTGAAATAAACCCCTTAACTTTAGTCACCGATTCCTGATCCTTATTGTGTGACCAAATGGGCCACACAAACTTTTAATTGTTTTAATGAATGTTGACTCCCTTTTGCCTCTTAGTCAACCAAAACGATTCATCAGATGAGAACTGATAATCAATTTCCAGCACGCTGCCAGATAGGAGCATTTCGGATGGTTGGTTACTGAAGCAAAGGGAGTTAGTGTATCATATTCTAGATCTGTCCAAACCCAGCCTGAGTAAATAAAGCCCATGTCATGCATTGGAGAATTGGTGGAGTCCAGCAGTTTGGGAGACATTTGCAACAGAGGAAGAGTGAGTATCAATAAGGTTGCGCATTGCAATTGCTTGTGTCTAGCTTGCGGTCTTTTGCAGAGATTGCATGGTGTGATGCAGAATTGTTTTAAGTTGTTGTGTGAGGGTGGCACTTAATGTAAAGAAGTTTAAAGTTGCTATTTTGGGCTTGATATAGTCTTAGATCCCAGATAGTAATGAGTTAACGGTGTAGAAAACATTGTGTTGTAATTGTCTGCTGAGTTTTGTGGTGCTAGTCGTGAGACGTCGTTGACTGCACAATTGAGATAGGGACATATACTTTGTGTGAGAGTAAGGTGTGTTTGGTATAGTGGATCCTCTAGCGCAAGAGAGATGCTGCACTGATCTGGGTGATTCCCGCTTGTCAAGGTTTCACACGAGTGTGTGTCTGCGTAGGTGGGAAAGTGTCATTCTGAACTAACTCTTGTATGACTGAATACTTGGATTTCGTTAGTGGAGCAGACAAAGTTATTTGTTGAATTCGCTTTGCGTTTGTTTTGCATGATTAGTGTTGATAGAAGAGTGCGTACGTAAAAATTGTAAAGAAGGGTGAACTGCTGAGAAGAGTGAGAACTACGTCTCTGTGTGTTGTGTTGAGATTGGTCAGTTGGAGTGGAACCACTCTGTTATTGGTTGATTACATCATAGAGTGTTGCGCTGTTATTTTTGTTGATGCTGATTGAGAATTGTGGATAGAAAATTATTTCCTGATTTGAAACAAAAAGTCTGTTTGTGATTGTCGATATTATTTTTGGAAAATGAAAGTCTTTAAGACTGTATAAGATCAGATTTGGGGAGATGTGAAAATACCTGTTCGAGAGGGAGAAGAAGCACCACCTGAAGATACGCCAGGTTATTATATGACCATAAACGTGCGCCTTCACACATGTATTTGGCTCAATCAATTGCATAAGAACACTGAGAAAGAAGGTGCATTGATGTTTCCATACTATGGCATATTTAATTTGAGGATAATTGAAAATTTGAGAAGAGTGCTCTACAAAATGAAGCCACCTCCTAGACCTGCACAGTCCGAAGCTCTTAATGTTTGGGAGCATGCAACTCATGTTAAGCAAAAGGAAACGTATCAGGGAAGAGCCCAAAAGGCAGTGCATACTTTTGCTGATGCTAGGTGGGATGCAAAACAAAAGATGTGGAGAACTGACATGATAGAGGGAGATGGATTGTACCCTGCATTGACAAGTGGAAAAAATGAGAAAGGAAAGGAAGAGAAGAAGATGAAGAAGAAAAAGGGGGAAAGAACAGAAAACAAGGAGAGTGAGGGTGAAGTCAGTGATAATGATTCTAGTGATGATTTTTTGGATGCGTTGTTGTCAGTTCATCCACCCACGTACAATGAGGCCCAATTGGATGAAATAAGTAGTACAGAAGCCAGTGTAAATGCTGGAGTAGCTACTGCTCCGGTAAATGCAAATTTTAATCTGATGGGAGAGAGTACAGGGATTAGTGCTCCTAATAACCCTACTATTTTAATGCCCCATATGCACTCACTGTCCCAGTCACTATTGATCCCGTGGCTCCTTTGTATAAACCTGAATTAAAAGGAAAGCCAACACATACTTTGGCAGACCCTACTGGAGTAGGTATGGCAGCTAGTGTCCATGTGTGTTCAGGAATAGTAAAAGTTACCCTGGTTCCACCTCAAGTGAATGCTCTTTGTACTGCAAGTGCCGATACAGCAATGAGTCGGATGGGGTTTACCCCCACAGGAGGGTTTGCCCAAAGTTCACCCAATTTTGACTTGTCTATTAGAACACACCTTCAAGTGTTAATCACAGCACCCCCAGAGAAGGGATGGTGTCTAATGCCCCTGTAGTACAAAATCACCTTATTGTTAAGGAACTAGATGATTGCATTAAACTCATAAATGGGACCCCAAGAGAAGGTGAAAGTTCAGGATTGGGTAAAGAAATAATCCAGTCCCCAGTGAGAGACAATGCAGTGGATGTGGTTAAATGAACGTTAGAACTGGATGAGATGATACAAGGAAACCTTCAGCTTTCCTGATTAGATGGCTACCAAGAGAGTGAACTTGTATTCATGTGTGAAGATGTTACAAAATGTGCAGGACAAGCCCATGAAAAGCTGTCTAAAGGAGCTCCGAAGTATGAGATTGATCTCAATAGGACCAAGTCTCTGCAGAAAGGTTCCTGTGTATGCTTTGATGACAATGATATAATTAGCATGAGGACATCAGGAATGAAATCACATAGTAAAGAATTTATTTGTAATATCCGAAAAGGGAGTGAGTTAGATAAATGGAAAGGCAGATGGGCAGAGAAGAAAAAACAAAAGAAACCTAGAGAGGAACCGCTTCTGTCTACAGTGGTGGGAGAGGGAACCACAGCTTTTCCATTAAGGTAAGTGCCTGGTGGAGGTTATGTCCATGTGCCTTGAAGTAGAATTAATCTTGCATCATTTCCAAATGAGTTCACCAAGTTGATAGAAAAGCCAGTGGAATGGTATACACAGGTTAAGCGATTTATGAAGATTTCACAGGTCTTGTGGGTGGATTTGAATACCTTGTTTGATATTGTGGTTCCAAGTGGTTTGTGGGCAGAACACAAGGTGGCTATAGAATGGCCAGAAATGGAACCCCAAAGAAATACAGTATCAAATAATCCATCATCGTTGGTGATAAAAAAGTATTAGCAGGTGATGTTTTTGAAAGGGAAGATTCCAGCTAAAGATATTGATTGGGTTAAGATTAACAGGATGCCCCAAGAGCCCAAAGAGTCAGTGCATGCCTATTGCGAGAGATAGTTGCAGATGTTTAAACAGCACAGTGGAATAGAGACTCTCAAACCTAAAGATATGGGATATTTTGTGTCCCGAGTTGTAGTGGGATTGAGACCTAAGATTAGCATGATGATTCAACAGCATTTCATTTGTTGGCAGAACAAATCAGTGGATACAATTTTAAAATATGCAAAATATTGTAGTGATGAGTTGGAGAGGAAGCAGAAGAGATTAAAGGAAAATTGATGGTGCACAGATAAGAGCTGCACAGATAGGAAATCACAGCCAACCTTTTGTAGGGAATGTTGGGTCTATGCAAGGAGTGTATCAGCAGGGAAGTCCTGTGATGCAAGTTGGGAATGGTTTCCCACGGCAAGATAGAGATTGTGGTGTGCCGATTGACCTGAGTACTGAGATTGATGTGGCAACTTTGAAAAGAATGAATCCTTGTCATTATTGCAGTAAGTTGAGGCATTGAAAGCAGGAATGTCGTCTTAATCCCAACCGAACGGTGCATGAGAATCAGGTTCAGAATTCCGGGTTTACACAGCCCCAGGGTAATAACCCTGTACAGTCACAGAATGTACAGAGACCAAGAATGCAGAATTTTTCTGTGCCCCAAGCTCCAGAGATCAGGTTCCACAAGCCCCGGTGCCACAGCAAAATGTGAATGGTCCCAGATTCAATTTAAATCAAGACCAGAATATAAATCAGAATTTTTTCCAAAATCAGGACGCGTTTCAACAATTTCCTATGTTTGAAGAATTTGAGGATTACGGTTCTGACCAGTCATTATGACGGTGCCTGAGGGGAGAGGAAGATTGCGTCCTTGCTGCAGTCCTAGAGGTAGACCAGAGTGGTCCATTCATAGAAGATGAGGTGAATGGCCACCCTGTATCATTCCTTATTGATACTGGTGCTACCCACTCTACTGTTAGAACAGTGGAAGTTCCAAACCTACCCTTCTCGGGAAAAACAATCCAAGTTGTAGGAGTCACAAACAAGAAAATGACAAGCCCAGTGACAAAAGAAGTACCTGTTAAAATAGGTCCTTTGAGGAGAACCATGGGTTTGTGGTGTGTGATTCAAACCCTGTAAATCTATTAGGGAGTGACCTGTTGTGCAAAATGAACTGCACCATTTACTGTACCCCAAAAGACGTAGAGTTTCAGACTCATGACAAGGATGTTGCCTTCAAATTGGCAAGACAAGGTCCAGATATTGGATTGTACCCATTGGTGACAAATTATGATTTACTACCAGATCTTAAAGATACTATGGAGCCTGAAGTATGGGACTTTTCAGGAGAGCACACAGGCCTCATCAAAGGAGTTGAGCCTGTCCACATTAATGTAAAGCCCAATGCTGAGTAACCAAGAACCCCACAATATATTCTGAATCCTGAAACAATCACTTGCATCACTCCAGTGATTGACTCAATAATACAATAAGGCATTTGACGGAAATAATGGGGAGTCCATGTTTTTCACTCAATATGCGCTTACAGAAGCCTACCGGTAAGTACCACATAGTACAAGATCTGAGAAAGATAAACACAATAGTTGTTCCCTGTTGTCCCATGGTACCGAATCCAGCTGTGATTTTATTTTGAATTCTATGTGAGGCTGAGTGATTCACTTTCATAAATTTGTGTCAGGCCTTTTTCTCCATACCTTTGCATGAGGACAGTCACTTCCTCTTTGCTTTTTGGTTCCGGAACCATGTTTTGGCATGGTGCCGAGTCCCCCAAGCGTATACGGAGAGCCCCTCAATTTTCAATCAGATCTTCAAAAAGAATCTTGAGTCCTTGATTATGCCCTGTAACTCAGTTCTAATGCAGTACATTGACAACCTGCTGGTTGCGTCAGATACACAGGAAGCTTGCAAACAAGACACTATTGTCCTGTTGAACCACCTGGCTGAGAATGGGCATAAAGTGTTCTGAGTAAGTTGAAGTATTGTCATAAAGAAGCCCTGCATCTTAGACATCACATTAAGAAGGGAGTGAGGAAGGTGTCACAAGGAAAAATCTCAGCAATACTGAAAATGAATCTCCCAACTACTCAGAAGGAAGCCAGGATGTTTTTGGTAATGCTGGGCTACTGTTGTCAGTGGATACCAAACCTTTCTCTAGTGGACAAGCCTTTACAGAGGCTGACCCATAAGGATGTGTCAGATCTGGTGCTTTGGGATAAAAACGGCTTGGCTGCCTTCTTAGAGCTGTTAGAAAGTCTCTGTCGTGCCCCGGCACGAGGAATACCTCATTATAACAAAGCTTTTGCTCTGTTTTGCAGTGAGAGGGAGGGCTGCGCTCTCTCAGTGCTTACAGAGTTGCATGGAAGCACCCGAAGGCCAGTAGCCTATTTTTCTGCTGCCCTTGATCCAATAGCTGCAGTGTTGCCTGGATACCTTAAAGCTGTGGCAGCTGTAGGTGTCAGCATAGAATGGTGTGAAAGTATTATGATGTGTCCTCCCCTTACTGTGTTGGTGCCCCATTCATTTGAGATATTGTTGACATGTACCCATACCCAACACCTTACCAGATATGTGCAGATCATACTGGCAGCGGAGAATGTGAATTTGAAAAAATTTGCTACCTTGAACCATGCTACACTTTTGCACCTACCTGAAGTCAAGGGTGAGGAAGTGGAAGTAGAGCATGACTGTCTCGATGTCACTGAACTGTACACCAGGCCAACGCCAGATATTCAAGATGAGCCACTGCCTGAGTCTGATTCTGTACTGTTTGTTGATGGGTCCTGTCTACGGGACAATGAAGGAAGTCTGAGAGCTGCATACACAGTTTCCACAGTCTCAGGTGTAGTCGAAGCCTCCTGGCTATTTTCTGCACAAGTGGCTAAATTGATTGCTCTTACTAGGGTGTGCTGTGTTTCTTTACAGCTAAAAGTGATGATTTTCACAGATAGTCAGTATGGCTTTGGTGTTTTCACGACTTTGACAATTATGGTCACAAAGGCGATTTATGACTTCTTCTGGCTCTCCAATATGCAATGGGAAGAGGGTCATGAGGTTACTTGAAGCATTACAGTTGCCTGCCAAGATTGCAGTTGTGAAATGTTCTGCCCACTGCAGTGGGGATGATTATGTGACAGTCAGTAACAGATACGCTGATGAAGATGCACAATGCTGTGCCCTTGGAGCTAGCATATTCAATGGTGAATATTCAAATGAAATTGAAGATGAGACTGACCACCACCTTTTGTTAATAACAGCTGATACATTTGAGGAGGTTAAGGGGTTACAGGAAGAAGTGCCAGAGGTAGAACAGCAAAGTTGGGTCAGAGCAAGTTGTGTTAAAAGAGATGATGAGATTTGTGTTTCAGGAGATGGAAGACCTGTGTTGCCAGATAGTCTGTTGTCTCAATGGCTACACATTGCCATGGCCCGGCTCATGTAGGACAGGATGCTATGATCAGACTGTTTTGACAGACATGGTTTAACCCCAGATTCAGATTGATGGCTGAAGGATTCTGTCACACATGTGTTGTGTGTCAAGAAATGAACGTAGGGAAAAGAACTGCAGTGACATTGAGCCATGTAGTGAGATCAGGAGGTCCCTTCAACAGGATGCAGTTGGATTTGATCAAAATGCTTGTGTGCAACAGGCTGAGATATGTCCTTGCGGTTGTGTGCATCTTCTCACACTGGGTCGATGCCCACCCGACTAGAAGAAATGACAGTCTCATTGTAGCAAAACTGTTGCTGAGGGAGCTTATACCGATGTTCGGTTTCCCAACTTCTCTGGAGTCAGACCGAGGGACTCATTTCAATAATGAGATCCTGAGTGCACGGCATTACAAGTGGAGCAAATATTACATTGTAGTTACCAATCAGAGGCTTCTGGCATTGTCGAACAAGTGAATGGCACACTTGAATGCAGACTAGGTAAAGTGTGTGCTTCAATGTCTTTGAAGTGACCTGATGCTTTGCCCCCTGTGTTGATGAATCTTCGCAGTGTTCCTGATGGGAGCAAAGGATTGTCCCCTCACAAAATAATCATGGGTAGAGCGATGAGATTGCCAGCTGCACCTGTAAATGTGCTTGTGAACATTACAGATGACATGATTCTTGATTACTGCAAAGGACTGGCTGATGTGATGCGTTCTGTGTCTCACCAGGTTGGAGCGGTCACCACCCTGCCCCATCAGGGGCAGTGCCATGACCTCAGTCCCGGTGACTTGGTTCTGGTAAAGAAACATGTTCAGAAAGCGTGCCTGGAACCCCTTTGGTGTGGCCCTTACCAGGTTATCTTGGAAACAACCACTGCTGTCAAATATGGAGGTCTCCCCAACTAGATCCATGCTGCCCACACTTGCAGGGTTGAGTGTCCCCTTGACGATGTGACAGCACATCTCCCAAAAGCGCCAGTTGTAACTGAGCAAAATTGGGAGCAGGTTAGACAAGCTGTAGGGGACCAACAAGAGCCTGAAACAGCAAAGGTTCGGCCTGAGGGGGCTCTTGATGAGTCAACAGTTGAAGATGAGGCAGGAGAGTCTCATTCTGTGGCGTTGACTGAGCCAGATTTGAACCCTGACGAAGGGCCTAGTGCTGTGGTAATGCAAGTGGGAGCTGGAGAGCGTTGACCAAGAAAACAAGAGAGAAAGAGAATGATTATTAATGTGTAATAAACCCACTTAACTTTAGTCACTGATTCTTGGTCCTTATTGTGTGACTAAATGGGCCACAGGGACTTTAAATTGTTTTACTGAATGTTGACTCCCTTTTGACTCTCAGTCAACCAAAAAGATTCATCAGATGAGAAATGGTAACCACTTTCTAGTGCGCTCCAAGAGTAAAGTGGTAGTCCGTACTGATGCAATATTCTTAACTGTTACAGATGGAACTGAGGTGACCTTCATGACTTCAGGGAAAATTGTGGATGGAAACCAAAGGGACAGGCGGAAGGGGAATGGCCCCTGAGTGCAGTGAATTTTTATAAGCAATTTTAGCTATGGCTAGGCACAAAACCCGTTGATCTTATTGGTTTATTATGTTGCATTGGAAGATTGCTCAGTGCACTGATTATTATGCTTGTATTGACCATTTGTCTGGAGAAGGTGACTAGTAGACTTAAAATTGACTGTTCCCAATCTGTGCAGCACTGTGTTCCAGAATTTAGAAATTAACTGATTATTTCCAAAGGTAAGGCATGTAACCGTACAATTTCTTTAAGACATATCATGCTTAGTTATAGCGATGTGGGTAACTTGTTGAAGGGAATGAAGTGAGCATACTTTGTAAAATAGTCCACCACAACTAGCACAACCGTGTTTTTCTTGAACGTGGAAAACCCATGGTGAAATCCTTTGAGCTCTTTATCCAAGGTCACTTAGGAGTAGGCATTGGTACTAAAGGCTCCTCAGGTTTCTGGTAGAAGGATTTTATCTGGCACAGACTGCACTCAGTTTGACATATTTATTTAATATCTGTTCTTATTGTGTCCCACTAAAAATGTTGAGTAACCAAGTTATAGGTCTTCTTTTCCCTAGGATGTCCTGTGCAGTACATCCAGGCATCAGTAGAGAACCTTCTCCTTTAACTCAGATGATGGAACATATAATGACTTTTTCTGTAAATAGAGTCCATCCACTATTGTGCAATCAATGCTGTTTTCCTGCACTCAAATTTGTGAATCCCAGGCTGAAAGTTCTGTTTTTAGCTGTGCCAAAAATCCTACTGATAAGGATACATTGATGTTCTGCAAAGCTAAGTTATGAGGTTAATTTGTTGCAATTTTTTCAGATTTGATAAATGGTGATAGGGCACCCGCCTTTCCTTGCCTTTTCCTCGATCTGTACGTGATGTTACATTGGAATCTGTAAAAAATAACAACCACCTAGCATGCCGAAAGTTGGTACATTTCATGACCTTCAAGAACTCTAAATTCGTATGATCTGTCCATATGCTTACTGGATATAAAGCCCCTTCAAGATGGTGCCTCCAGTGAGGAAAAGCTTCTTTAGTTGCTAATAATTTCTTGTTGTATATTGTATAATTTTTCCATGCCATTGTTAAAGTGCTAGTAAAGAAAGCTAACGGAATGACTGCATGAGTCATCAGATCTCTTTATGATAGGATGGCTCCCAGAGAGAAGGCAGATGGATCAGTTTCCACAATGAAGCAAAGATTTTGATCAGCATACCTTAAAGTTGGAGCTGTAATGAAGGCGGATCTGTCGAATACCTCTAGCTGAGCTGCACTAGTGAACTGGAAATACTTTTCTGGTAAGATTTATAATAGGGGTAAACATAGTAGAGAAAGATTCAATAAAGTGACAATAAAAATGAGCGAAACCCAAGAACCTCAGTATCTTCTTCAAATTGCGAGGTCTTGACCATTCTCCACGGCTGCCACTTTCATAGGATCCATACTAATACCTTCATCTGAGAGGACAAGACTTAAAAATGTATTGTTTGGACTTCAAAGATGCATTTCTCTCATTTTGAATTCATAGTCATTGTGATACTTAATACATTTGGAAGATAGGGGCCCCTGCATACAAGGTAAACTTGCCAACCGCAGGGAATATATAACAAATAAGAAAAAACCTAGGCAAGTGTCAATGGATACATATGTGCAGGCAAACCAAAATTACACCATACAGATTTAATTGCAGTGCATCAAAATATCATACGTAACTGTTTTGTTGTTTATCACCAAAAATATTTTTTATTATTTAAATTATCACAAATCAGACAATAATAAATAGTTTACAATATAAAAACCAACAATATAGTTTTATACATTGTCTTTTATTGCAGTGCTTATGTAGAATAGTGCACTTTCACTTGTGCACTTATTAACCTTCTTTTCCTTTTGATATTTCCTTATGAATTTAAGTACACATTACAATCATACATCGGACCATAACATAATTGGAAAAAGGGGTCCACAGTGTGAATAGCTGCGATGAGCAAGATGGCTGGCGGTATGTTGACACTACGCGCGTTTTGGCTGAGATGCCTTCATCAGGAGACCGTCACTACATTCACTAACGGTAGATCCATCATAGATTTCCAAGGGAGTTCTAGCTCTGGATACTATAGCCCGTCAAGTTTGGGTCCTTTTATTTTTTGGGGGGTCCTGAGCCGGGGGGTGGGGGGAGTTTACCCCACCGTACTGGTTGTTCTTGAAGCTGAATATGTTTCCTCGTCAGGATACTTCAATGTAAGTACTATAGATGGAGCGAGAGACAAGTTATTCACATTCAATGGCGCAGGGATGATATTTAAATAGCAGAAATTCCTGAAGATGGGAGAATGGACTGCATATCACTGCAGAGTATATGTTGATTCAACCGTATTTCATCTTTGCGATACTTATACATGCTGTTGAAGGATTTATAGATCCTGTAAAAAATTAAAATACCATTTAAATAAATTATTTCAAAAGTATGTAACATTTTGCTGAAGGTGCAGTTCACAATATGTTGACTAGAAGCAGGCATAACCAAATGCTCGAAGGGAGCATATCTAGTATTGAAGGCTGTCTTCCATGTCTCTCCTGCTTTAATCTTGATGAGATTTTGAGCTCCCCTTACATCGTAGGAGTGCAGATTTACTTCAACAGAACTGAACTCAACAGTAAAGGGTAGCAATTCTTCACTGTGATATTACTGAATTCTCAATAGCCCGTACCTGGTCTCCGCTCCCCATTGGATACTGGGGCAAAATATATTTGAGTCTGTGCAAGTGATGTAGAGAGCCTAATGAAGCCTTTATACAAGTTCTCCACAGTGTATCTTTTTTAAGGTTCATGCTCATCTTCTACAAGAGTCAGAAAATATATAGGACCAGTCGCGGCTCCTGGAGGGAGTGCTGCGGTGCAGCGGGGCGGGGGAGGGGCAGGGTGGGGGGTAGTAAACTCCGGCATACGGCCGAACGGAGGTAAGTACATAAATAAAGAAAACGAATTACATTGTGCGCGCCGCATCGCCATTTGGCGTTGCAGCGCGCGCAATGTAATTAGTTTTAACGCCTGGTTATTGTCATTTTATTTTTTCTATTGAATGTAGTCAGTGGCCTGTGTGCAGTCTGGGGCGGGGCTGGCCAGAGCAGGGGAGGAGGGGTTTGCACTTCCAAAGTGCACATGAACTGTTTGACTGGCCCTCTTGGGCCGACCAAACAGTTCATGCGCACTTTGCATGTTCCTACCAGGCTGCATTACACAGACTGGTGAGGAACATGCACAGGCTCCCTGTTTGAGTCTGAGCGCCGATCCACGGCGCTCAGACCAATCACAACGCTGCATCGCAGCATTGTGATTGGCTCAGGGGAGCCTGTGTGCTGGGTGCTTCCTGCTTCTGGTCTGACTGCAGGAAGGAAGAGGACGCAGGGGAGGCGGCGGCTGGCCGTTCTAAGGTAAGTTTTTTTTGTTTTGTTTTGTTAACTAACCCCCCACATCCCCGGCCCACCTCCCCGTCCGGTGGCAGCTGCTACTGCTAATACTGCTTTAAATTGATCAACAAAAGTTCCATATAGCAGATGCTAAGGACTCTTATTGAGATTAGAAATGCGTAGCCCAAATTAAAGTGTCTTTTGACAAATAGGATTAAAAAGGCCATTTTAGCTGTATCTGTTGCAAATTATGTTGGTCGGTTAGGAAATGTACCTTTCATTGAGCTAAAAAGGACTGGGACATTTGGGGTCTCCAGTAAATTTATCAGGTGGTGCCAAATTGGAATTCCCAAAGTGGGATGATACAGGAACTGCCGGTGCCACTATGGGACGATGGGAGCTGGAAGAGCTGGGGACTGGATTCTCCCGTGCTGGGAGGAATCTGGTTCAAAAGGCTGAGCAAATGTTTGTTTATTAGGAACCATTTTAAATCCTCCTGACTATCAGAAATGGCCTGTGACATGAGTTGCAATGGACCAGACCAGAACTCATGATGAAGAGTATAGTGGCCTGGCAATCTGTCAGGATTTGTGAGTCTTAATTTACAGAATCTGTAGACAATCTGCCCTATTCTCCAGAATGTAGTTCTATCCATGGGTGAGCAAGCATGAGCAACAGAATTAATCCCAGGAGTGGAAGAGGAATGGGAGTGAGAGAGGGAAGAGACAGCTGGAATGTTGCAGTCTTCTCAACCTCATGTCTCCTATACTTCCCGAAATACTTGATAGTGTCTTCATAAGTGAATGGTATACTGAAGGCAAATAAAACAAAAAAAGTTTTACTATGCTCTGTAAACATTGGAGTACATTGAGAAAGAGCCGTATTGTTGAATATGCTTACAGTCTTTGTAATGGCTGACCGCGGGAAACCTAGGCCACAAACATAAACAATCCTGGAATTCAGGGAGCACGAGGGAGAACAAGCCCTGAAACCAATACCAATATGTAATCCAGAAGCAAGAAAGTTCAGACAACTGTTCAGCATACACAACCGAATCGTAATTCAAGAGGCAAGTTAGGGTTCAGGCAATCGGTCAGCAAACATGACTGCGGCCAGGCCCTGCTCCCACCTTGCCACATATGGCCAACACAACAGAATCTGTAGACAATCTGCCCTACTCGCCAGAATGTAGTTCTATCCTTGGGTGAGCAAGCATGAGCAACAGAATTAAACCCAGTAGTGGAAGAGGAATGGGAATGAGAGAGGGAAGAGACAGCTGGAATGTTGCAGTCTTCTCAACCTCATGTCTTTCATACTTCCAGAAATACTTGATAGCGTTTTCAAAAGTGAATGGTATACTGAAGGTAAATAAAACAAAAAAAGTTTTACTATGCTCTGTAAACATTGGAGTACATTGAGAAAGAGCTGTATTGTTGAATATGCCTACAGGCTTTTTAATGGCTGACCACGGGAAACCTAGGCCACAAACATAACAATCCTGGAATTCAGGGAGAACAAGCCCTGAAACCAATATGTAGTAATGTAGTCCACGCTGGTTTGATGTAATCCAAGTAGGTTTATTCAGGTAAGTTAACAGGTATCATAAATCCTCATCAGCAGGTGTATAAGTGCCTTAGGGCAGCCCCACCAGGAGCAGCCTGCTAGCTGCTCAGCCCCATCCACCAACTGTCCACCTCATCCAGTCACCCAAACATTCCACTCATGGCCCATTCACCAACATTCCATACACAGCACACACACACAGGCTGAGCATCTAGGAACAAGAAAACATAGGGCATGAATCATAACGCAAGAATACTACACAATACCAATATGTAATCCAGAGGCAAGAAAGTTCAGACAACTGTTCAGCAAACACAACCGAATCGTAATTCAAGAGGCAAGTTAGGGTTCAGGCAATCGGTCAGCAAACATGACTGCGGCCAGGCCCTGCTCCCACCTTGCCACATATGGCCAACACAACATAGGGCCCGATTCCGATCTCACTCGGAAAGCCTTCCGACCGACACGGATCGGGAATGGCTTCCGACCGACACGTACGCGCGCTGGCCGACCGACGTAGTATGATGCAATGCGTGTCAAATACAAACGACTCGCACGGAGCATAATTCCGACGACCAACACGTACGGAAATCAATCCATCTGAGCGAAATGTCCGGAAAAGAGCCCGACGCGACCGACTCGTACGCGAATGCTGCAACATACCTTAGCGTGAATGGGACAGACTCGGACCACCCCGCCAATACATGTAAAAGCATACGTTGCGGTCAACGGAACGTTTCCGTCATGCTCAACAAAATACACTAGAAACAGAAAGAAAAAGTCCAAACAAGCACTGTCAAAGGCAAAAAAGAAATGAAGACACACCCACTACTCCACCTATATAAAGGGCCAAATTCCTTACCATGATCCTTTGCAAATTCAACAGACCTGCCAGCAGATACCACTACTACACTGCACTGATACATACACTCACAACCCACCCACCACACAACCTGTACACTACTAGCACCTGTCAAACCACACTCACAAACATACACCTTTACTCATACTCACTCACCCTCAACTTCACACTCACCCACACATCCATCTCCACCACCACCCATCACCATGCCCCCAAAAAAGAATCCAAAGTTCACAGACAGTGAGTTGGAAGTCATGGTAGATGAAATTCTCAGAGTATGCTGGTAGTGATAGACATCCACCCCCCTATAGGTAGGGAATGCTGGTAGTGATAGACATCCACCCCCCTATAGTTAGAGAATGCTGGTAGTGATAGACATCCACCCCCTATGCGGTGGGCAATGCTGGTAGTGATAGTCATCCACCCCCTATGGGGTGGACAATGCTGGTGGTGATGGACATCCACCCCCTATGGGGGTGTTGCCTTTCGCGGGGTCGTGACGTTTTTGTGTACGGTAGATGTCTGACTTACCATCTGTGACGAACGCGTCAGTTACGGTTGTTGATTCGACCGTAGGCGTACAGTATGGGGATGACATGCGCGATCGGATACATGTCTGCTTCATCTCGTACGCAGTGATCATGTTGTGGCGCGAATCGGAGCTGAAATACAGCTCTTCTGGATGCTGTGACATGCTGGAGGTGGCTACCTGTTCGGCGCGTAGGAAGTACGCATCGTACTTGGCCGGCCGGAAACTGCTTTGGAAATGCCTCCGGACGACTCCATTCAGCGTTTACGGAGCCTGTTCGTACGGAAATTGGTCCTGGAATCGGAGCGTACGTGTCGCTCGGGAATTGGAGACACTTGCGCATCGTACTTCGTCGTTTGGATGGACCGGCTCCCGGAACGTGTCGGTTGGAAGGTAACGCTACGGACGGCTCTCGGAGGGCCTTCCGAGCGAGATCGGAATCGACCCCATAGTAGTGCACTGAATACTTTTTTCCATTTTTCCAGGAATTCTGGACTCTCTTTGAGTCCCACGGACCCAGGGAGGGGCTAAGATACGCATGTCCAGCTTAAGATTCACAAATCCTGTGATAAAAATAATTTTTTACAGCATATTTTATTGCCTAGGTTCCCTTTGGGCCCCCGTTTCCAGATGGGCCCGGTGGTCAGGGTTGGTTCACCCTGTCGCCTTATGCTTTTTTCTGTACCAAGTTGGGTAATGGTGGCTGCAACTGAAATTTTTCTGTGACGGCCAGTTAATCAGAGCAACCAGCTTTACGAATTCACAATGGGAGAAAAAGCTCTCTTGTCCAATTGCATGCCTTTAAATTTTGAACTGGATATGTGAATCCTTTGTGGAGAACATTCTGTGTGACAAATAAATAATTTGTTCTAGAATGAGATAGATGAACAGGGGAAAAAAATGAGAATTCTAACACATCCGAATGGGAGGTTCTCCATGCATCAATTAACCCTCTAGAAGATAAAGCCTTCTGATAGGTTTCATTAATTTTTATTAGGAATAAATCTAGCTTGAGATGGGCAATCTAAGAAAGGGTCCATTAAATGGTTGCAATCGCCCCCTACTATAAGGTTATCCAATGGACATACAGAAAGTAGAAATGCAAATCTATCCCAAAAATGAGGGTCCTCCCCCGTAGAGCCATAAACATTACAATGTGAAAATAAATTAATCTTAATATTCAATAATATCCATCTTCCTGCTTCATCTTTAACTTCATCCAGCAATTTAGTCTGCACCGATTTATGGACCAGGATTGAAACACCATTTTTGTTGCTAACAACAGGAGATTTAAAAACGGACCCTACCCATTGTCTACAAAAACAAACAATATACTGTTCTTTAAGGTGTGTATCCTGCAAGAATGAATTTGGCAATTCAATTTTGAAAGATGAGTTAGCACCCTTTGTTTTTTAACAGGGTTACGGAGGCCCTTGACGTTCCAAGAAACAATATGTAAATTTGCCATTAAAGAGGCAAACAGTAACCATTAAATAACAAAACATATATGAACTTACAGCATGTAAAAAAAATCCGTATTTGTAAAGCGCAAACTACTCAACCTTGCGGGTCTCAAGGCGCTGAGGGCCGTCGTGGAAATTAAGTGAGCTATTGCCCAGAGTCACATGGTGCTGAGCTGAGCTGCAGCCGGAGATCGAACCGTGAGCCCTGTGCTCCGAAGTCAGCTGCCCTGGCCACTGCACCACACCCTCCAGCATAAATGACATAGAACAATAAAATTTGAGTGAGAAAATGAGTGGTGGAACAATGAGTAAATACGACTGCATGCAGAGAAACAAAATCATCATTGAAAAGGAGTAGATGGGTGAAGAAGAATGAGACAAATAAGTAAAAGAAAGAGCAGGAAGAGAGAGAAAGGAGTGAATAAATCTCCTAATGTAAAAAGAAACTGAGAGATGACAAAAAGTCAAAGGACTTTAGTCATGATCAGCACTGAAGAAAAAGGGTTATTGATGATGAGAGTGGGTACGAAAGAAAAAGAGGCTGAATCCTGTAAAAGGATAGCCGAGGAATAAGATAATGTAAAAAACAGTTAATGATTGGAAAGGTGAGTAAAAATAAAATTAGTAGAATATAGAAACCGAATCAACAAATAAAACATTTAAACTTACCAGACACGAAAAAGAACTATATATCTGTGACAGAACATAAAGACCAAAACATGTGAACATTAAAGGACACGACAACTAGAGTCATTAGAACCGGTGTAAGTTAAGGAGCTGCAAAGAAACAATGAGGTAAAAGTTAAGATATTATATAAAAGGCATGTTAAGTTCCATTTCTTCAGCCTTGTGAGCATGTAGGAGCAACTTGAGATCCTTCGGTTCATCGAATATGGTTGTTTTATCCTTAAATGTGACCCTAAAACAACAAGCGTGAGTGAGTCCATACCTAGAGTTCATGGATCTTAGCGTTGGTCTTAAGTCCCGAAATTTTTTCTGTTGATTAGCAGTGGCTCTGGACACTTCTTGACTGGAAAAAATCTTATGACCAGACCAAAGCATTTGTTTGCGTTGTTTGGCAACTGTTAGAACTTCCATAAGGTCAGAGTATTGTAAAAAAAAAAAAAAGAGCTATAATCACCCTTGGTCTATTGGAGTTGGAAGGCTGTGAAGGACCAATTCATTGAGCACTTTGGATGTTCTGCGCGACCACAGGTTGTAAGGCAAACATTTTTGGGATATGAAGGTTCAGAAATATCCCCCCTCCGAGCCTTCCAGAATGCCGTAAATACGCATATTATTGCATCTATTGTGATTTTCTAAATATTCTGTCAGTTTTTTCAATTGTGTTCCTTCCTTGTTCAAGTAAGTCACTTTTGCGGCTACATTCTGAGTGTCCCTGACCCACTGCTCCACCTCTGTAAGCCTTGAGTCAAGAAGAGACAATTTTTCCTCGGGGTTGCGCTCATTTCAACAATAAAGGGTCTCATATTTTTTAGCTCCTCCATAATGTCCTCCAGTGTTAAATGTAATGGTGACTTCATCGGGGAGGAGGGGTCTTTCTTGATCTGTTTATTGACCCTACCTCCGGAGTACTCACGAGCATTAATGTTTGAGATAGAAGAGACCAAAGTCTTGGAAGAATGCGCTAGTTCCATTGTGGAGAAACTCAACGATGTAACAGAACCCCACCTGAGTACAGGTATGAAACTTGCTAACTGGATAGAGATGTGCCAAGTAGCAAAGAAGGAGGTAGCTAACTTTAACACAATGGACTGTGCTAAAAAGAAATTAAGAGGGGCTCAATAACATTGAAGGTATTCACCAAGAAGAGGTGAGCTAAGTGTAAACTAGGAATGGTTACCAATAGGCTCAGGGTCAGTGAAATGTATGTATGTATCAGTGTCCATCCATATTACAAATAGTTCAACACCAGTACTTACCCCCAAAAAAGGAAGAAGTAAAAAAGATAAAATGCCAAAGTTGAAAACATTTTGAGACTAAATATATAGCCACTTGTACGTTGTAGTCAACCACTTTCTATAGGCTGACATGATGAGAAAGAAAAACAGTCTGCGGGCGATTTAAACTGGCAGCCGTGCCTTTGATGTGACGGGAGTGGCAGGCAAAAACAGAAAAAACAAGTTAAAAGACCTAACACAGGTCTAAAAACGTACCCTGCCACTCCTGACACTTCCGATGTCATATGCGGCAGGTTGAGAAGAAATTCAGAGGGAAATGCCCTTTCCTGCGGGTACGTGATACCTCAGCTCCTCAGGAGGAGCTCTACCGAGCTGCCATCTTGTTTCGCTGCCGCCATCCGCTCTCTTCCATCATTCTTCTGATTAAATAATTTTTTCCATGTTTCATAAACTCAACTCATCTCCTTCCATTTCCCACTGAAGCATTTTGACTTTTGCTTATGTGTGCTTGTCCATACTCACAACGAGGCTGTCAGCGGAAATGCTGAGTAACTGGCTGGGTACTTCACTGGTGGATATGTGACTAATCGCATGCTTATCCTCTATATCACATCTCCTTTTACCGAGCTGTCCTACTGTTGAGCTTCACCCACGTCCTTACCCAACAATGCGGGGCTGTTTACAGATAAGGCATTCCCAGGGATATATCACTCGAGGTGCTCAGCATCAGCCTTCTTTTAGGACCCTGCTCTGTAGCCACACTCCTCTGAACTATCTCTTCAACTAACTCCCAGAACATTTTAGCCCCACCGATCTCAGGCACATTAATCCTTCTGATAATAACATTCACTCCGGTGAGCTAGTCACAGCATTGACTGGGCCATTCACTCTGTAAAGTGGACCCACATAATAGCTTCTAAATCGCTATGCAGTGGGGTTTGTTGGGCAGAGCAGATATTTAAGGGGATACATTGTAGGCATAAGATTATGGCAAACTCACATTTGAATTAGCCATGCATGGACACTGCCACTGATTTTCACTGGGTCTTTATGCTCCAGTCACAAGACAAAGTGATTTAAGTGTACCTTGCTGCACAGGAGTATGGTGTAATGAGGTGGGGCTATTCAACACATATTTTTAAGGTGAATTGGTTCAAATGAGTAAAACCTAAACTACTCCACCAGAATGCACTGATTTATTAATGAGATCCCAAGTTTGGAAAGGGTATGTCACAGTGACATGGAGACATCTATTTACCCTAGCTAGTCAACGTCTATGGTGTGAGAGTCTGATTTGTTCTAATGTCAGTTGTGGCCTCCATACAGGCGCAGAGCAACAATGGGCAATATTATGCAACCATCGCACCTGGTGACCCCTTGTATTTACTGCATTACTACCAGGAAAGTGACAGCAGCATAAACCTTTGGCCTTCCAGGACCCTAAAGACCCCCTACTGCCTGGGCTTCTGCCAGCTATTTTGTCCCATAAATTACAGTACCAAGATAAGTAAGTGCCAGAACAACTCACTGGGTATTCACCTCACACTTTGTCCTGTAATTTGTGCAACTGCCACGAAGCATGCTTTAGCTGCTGCCATAGTGTGCAGTAGTGTTTTGGAGTGGCTGCTATGTTGAGGAAGGGGCTTGTGAAATTTCCACCCAAACTTTTTATTTATTTATAAAGTGTTATACAATCACCAACAAATTCACAAGGGGAATCAGAGCACCTCACATTTATACAGTTTAAAATACAGTATATACATAAGAACACAAGCAATGGCAAAGCCAATAGGTCTTGCCTATGCAAGACCTATTGGCTTTGCCAATGTCTTTTAGCCATGTTATAGAGCACCACAGCTGCTGTGCAGCATGACTACAGGTTATTAAAAAAAGGCATTTTGGCACAACCTGCGTTGGTCATGCCAGAGTACTTTTTTCCTTATGGTTTGTGGGGGTGGGCAACACGGACAACGTAAGAGAGGATGGGAAGGAACAGGCAACACTGACAAAGAGAGGGAGGCTGGGAGTGAAAGAGCAATGGGACACAAAAGTGCTATGACGCTTCCATAGCATTTTGTTTCTTATGGCGGACGTGGGGGTGGGTCACATGGCCAATGGGAGGGTGGGGGGGCGGAAGGGGGAGAAGCAACACTGACAATGGCGGTGGGGGAAGAAGCAACATGGACAACGGGGGAGGAAGGGGGAAGAAGCAACACGCACAACTGGGGGATGGGCGTGGGAGGGGAAGAAGCAACACAGACAATGTGGGTGGGGAAGGGAGGGCAAGAAGTAACATGGACAGCAGTGGGTGGGAGGGGAAGAAGCAACACGGAAAATGTAAGGTGGCAGGGGAAAGCAGCAATACAGACATGTGAGTGAGAGGGCAAAGCAGCAATGAGGACATGGGAGTGGGAGCGAAAAATCAACATGGACAAGGACAGAAGGGGTAGAGGAAAAAATTAAAAATGTACCTCAATCACAGCATGGTCAGTGGAAGGACGGCAATCAAGCTGAACCAATTAGTACTTCATCCATGCTCCAGCCAATAGAAGAGGAAGTGAAGAAGGCACGCACTGGCCAATTAAAAGGCAGCAAATAAGAGTGACAATGAAGCCAATGAATTGTAAGCAATGGGCAGGCTGCAATTTTCTTACAAGTGAGAGTGCATGCAACGCATGCGCTGTTGCAGGCGAGACCTAAAAATGAACTGATGGCAGAAACTGGTCATTGGCATTGTTTCCACCACATAATTGCAATATTTAGAGCAAACAATCTACCTGCAAACACTGTTCACCTCTTCTTGGGAGCAGCACTGTGCATTTGTTACTGTTGTCCTTCATGCAGTAGATGGTTGTGAATTGCTTTTCTTCTATTAGTTTATAAATGCGCTTTGTAGAAGTTAGGGAGACATGGGACTGCTGCTCGGGAGTATGGTGCAGGCTGTTTTCAACCTTTGTCACAGACATTTAAATTGAAATTTAAAGCCCCATTCTGGGATGATATGGAACTTTACAGCATGGGTCAATTGGTTTAGGTGTCATTGAGCAGTTGTCAGGCTCTTGGGTGGATTTCCTTTGGCACGATGAGTAGATGCCTGTTCAGTCTTCCAACTATACTGCAACTAAACTTTTCTAGTCATGCAGAGAAAGAGCTGAAAAGTGTGATCACAGGTTCTTTTCCAGTTTTTGATACTGCGAGGCATAGTAATCTAGGATAACCTCCCACTCTGTCTGAAGAGGCAAAGAGCACGTCTTAAGATTTCTGATCTGATGCTTTTAAGCGTGATGAGTATGTTTTCTTTTCTATTGCCTCATTAGCCTTCTCCACCACACCCTGGTTGGCCACTTATTGAGACATATCCTCTTCATTTGTTTGTTTATATTTACATATGCATTTTAAAAACGGTCAAGTACCTTGTCACAGTGCATTATAAGATAATTTATACATGCACCCACCTGTTGGTGGCCACTATCTTTAAGAAACTAAAGAGTTGGATATCTCCTTGTTAATGCAGTGCATCAAAAAGGTCCCTGAAGTAACCAAATGCAACATCTACACAATCCCTAAATGGATAAGTACACTGTAGAAGCTGCTCGAAGTGGAGTACTTTCTTGCACCTGGAAGTTAGATAGTTTTTAGTGAGCGTGCTACAAATGACTTGTGTAGCATTATACCTTTTTGTTGTTTATTTAAAGAAATTGTATGCTGAGTAGTCCTGCCAGCTGTCTGTTTTATATTATGTGCAATAAAAATAGTACCTCAATCACTGCGCGATCAGCGGAAGGACACCAATCAAGCTGAAGCAATCAATACTTGGTCCACTCTCCAGTCTAAAGAGGAGGAAGAGTAGCCAGCATGCAGAGGCCAATTACAAGGCATCAA
The DNA here is from genome assembly GCA_963921515.1 of Calotriton arnoldi. Classification (NCBI taxonomy): domain Eukaryota; kingdom Metazoa; phylum Chordata; class Amphibia; order Caudata; family Salamandridae; genus Calotriton; species Calotriton arnoldi. The sequence goes on from CAWUFW010003972.1 coordinate 1,412,558, forward strand.
ATAAGAGTGACAATGAAGCCAACAAATGATAAGCAATGGGCGAGCTGCAAGCCCATTGCTGTATACAATATCTCTTGCAAGCGAGAGCACATGCAGAACATGCTCTATCACAGGCAAGTCCTAAACATTATCAGTTGTTAAACTTCGGTTAATGTGTGTTGTACAGAGTGAGCTTGCATTATCAATAAACCAACTACTTAATGAGCTAGAGAAGGTTATGGGATACAGATATTGCAATTGTATTTTTCAAAAGGCATATCCTTTGTGTACATCTATTTGCATTGATGAACAAAGATATATCAAGGTACAAATAATAATATTGCTTCTTCATAAAAGTAATTCCTTGAACTAGGCATATTTACTTGGAAACACAAAGAGAAAGCCACTTAGACAACGATGGAATATCGAGTATTTCTTAGGTAAGCAAGATTTCAGGCAACGCTTAATTAAGTTGTTTTTTTACGGAGTTTTATATAGCGCGAACTTGACCCGATTCGGGTATCAGATCGTTCTACACGAGCAACAGTTGCGTTACATGAGGACACATTCATTTTTTTTTGTTAGGCAGGGGGAGATTAAGTGATTTGCCCAGAATCACAGGATGTTGTGCGTCCCTGCCGAGACTCGAACCTGGTTCCCCAGCTCCGAGGTCGACCGCCCTAGCCGTTAGGTCAACTCCTCTCCCCTAAGTTAAAGGACTTCAACAATCTGATAGACACTGGTGGGACATTCCCTATCTTAGGTGAGAAGGAGCAGGCAGTGGATTAACTTTTCTTAAAGCGTTAGCTCCTGGTGGCGAAGTGTAGTGTCTTTTAGGTAAAAAAGAGGTTCTCTAAATACAGTTTGACTCAATGAGGGGCCATTTTAATGAGAAGAGGACTGGTAAGATATGATGGTATTTGCAAGAGATTAACACTTGTCTGGCTGCAGCATTGTTAGAAATGGGGGTCTCTAGTTGGCAAGGGTTTGCACCTTTGTCCAAGTAGGGACCCTTCCTTCTAGAGAGGGTAAGGGAGTTACACTCCTAAAATAACCCCTGCTCAACCCCTTGGTAGCTTGGCACGAGCAGTCAGGCTTATCTTAGAGGCAGTGTGTGAAGCATTTGCACATAACCAACAGTAATGCAGTGAAGACACTACAAAAGGACACCACACCAGTTTAGAAACATATCCAATATTTTTATATATCCAAAACAAGACCAAAAACGATAAAATCCACCATACAGTTCTCAGAAATCTTCAATAATCAAAATAGACTTGAAATACAGTTCCTTGAAGTCGATAGCTCCGTCTGGGGCTATCACAGCATCGTGAACAACAAATCCAAACAGTTCTGGCTGACCGCGGCGTCGCGAGCCAACGAGGGTGTCGGGAAGACCCGCAAAACAGTACCTTTAGAAATGTAGGGCGTCAGTGACCTCTCGATGAGCCCCAAAGGGCCGGCATCCACAGGCTTCGGTTCCGGAGGTCGGTGCAGGAGTCGTCGGGCCCTTGAAGTCACACGCATTGCAGATCAAGCTGCTCGCGGGTTAAAGTCGGGAGTGCCGGCGTCGGTAGGCGCCGGGGCTGTGGTGCGAAGTGCTGCGGTGCGGCGTGCGGTGCCCTCAGGTCGCGGTGCAGGCAGCGGCTCGGTGACGGTCGTCCAGCAGCGTCGGTGAGACCAGGGCTGCAGTGCAAAGTGATGTGGTGCTCGTCGCGGTGCTGGCAGGTCACGGTGCAAGCAGCGTTGTCGTCGTCGTTGAAGCGCTGTCATCGGCTGATGAACTGGAGTCGATGGCGCCGGCGTCGGTGGGCCAAGGCTGCGGTGCGGGATGAGGACAATGCGTCGTGTAACTTACGAGCGGTGGCCTCGAACCACGGTGCAAGCAGCGGCGTCGATGTCGGCGTGGAGAGGCGTCATCGGGGATACCAAGGCGACAGCGTGAAGCAAGGCGGTGCGGAGTGCAGTGCCCACAGGTCGCAGTGCAAGCAGCGGCTCGGTGGCAGTGTAAGGTGGTGTTGTCGGTGAAACCAGGGTTGCGGTGCACCATGCGGCGGTGCCTTCAGGACACGGAGTCAGCAGCGGTGTCATAGACGGCATCGGGTTGCTTTTTCTTCTGTTGCAGCACAAAACACACATCCCCAGTGCTGATGGCAGAATAACTTGAAGTCTTTGCTGTTCCTGAGACTTCTTGAACAGGGGGCACGCTCTACCCCAAGCCCTTGGAGAAACTCCCAAAAAGAAATTGCAGAAAGTTCAGTCCAGTCCTTTCACTGCCCAAGACAGAAGCAGCCACTGCAGGCCAACACAGCAAAGCACACAACAAAGTGGTAGTCCCTCCTCACAGCTTCTCCAGCTGTTCTTCTTGGCAGTCTTCTTGGTTCCAAAAGAGTTCTAAAATTCTGGGGTCTGGGCACCAATATTTATACCGCAAATTCCTTTGTCCTCTCAGGCAGAGAGTGTCTGTGCTTAATCCAAACCAGTTTGGTCCTCTCTGGCCCAGCTTCCCAGCAGGAGGCAGAGACAGCATTGCCCAAGGCAGACAGGGCCTATTCAGGTGCAAGGAAAATCTCCTCCCACTACTCTAAATGCAGACCGGGCCTATTCAGGTGCTAGTGAAAACTCCTCCCACTACTCTGAATGCAGTCCAGGTTTATTCAGCCCAGCCCTGACTCATCCAGGCTCTCTGGAGTCACTGCACATCTCCAGCCCCTGTCACTCCAAAGCCAGACAGTCAATACATATCCTAGCAGAGGCACACTGGATGGCTAAGCAAGAAAATACCTACTTTTTAAAAGTGGTATTTTCAAACACAGATTGTAAAAATCACCCTCACTAAAAGATGCATTTTAATATTCTGAGTTCAGGCATACTAAACTTTATCTTCCTATCTGGTCCCAATGGGAAGTTATATTTATAAGATGTTATAAATAAACTCCCATTCTATTCTATGGGATAGATAGCCTTTCCATAGTGAAAAACGAAATGCACTGTAATTCACTACCAGGACATGTCACACACACCAGTACATGTCCTACCTTTAACATACACAGCACCCTGCCCACAGGGGTACCTTGGGCCTACCTTAGGGGTGACTAATATGTAAGAAAAGGGAAGATTTGGGCCTGACAAGTGAGTGCACTTGCCAGGTCGACATGGCAGTTACAAACTGCGCGCAGACTCTGCACTGGCAGGTCTGAGTTAACTTTTCAGGGCTACTCATGTGGGTGGCACAATCAGTGCTGCAGGCCCACTAGTAGCATTTGATTTACAGGCCCTGGCACACTCAGTGCACTTTACTAGGGGCTTACCAGTAAATCAAATATGCCAATCATGGAAACACCAATCCATAATACAAAATTCACACAGAGTATGTGCACTTTAGCACTGAAGAGCAGTGGTAAAGTGCCCAGAGTCCTAAAACCAACAACAGCAGGTCAGGAAAAAATAGGAGGAAGAAGCAAAATGTTTGGGGATAACCCTGCAAAAAGGGCCATTTCCAACAAGCATGCAAAACTGCCTTTAGAGGTGTAAGACTTTTTTTTGGTAGTCCTGTGAGGAAAGGATTTTCGTATTCCAGGTGAGAAAGGAGAAGGGAGTGCACAGCAGTTTATAAGTCATTTGGTGGGTCAAAAGATTTACACTTACAGAGAAGCATGAGTTGGAATTGAAGCCCTCTTTGCCAGATTCTTGATGTGGACTGCAAGGTTGAGTTTCATGTCCAGTATGATACCTAGAGATTTAGCGGATTCAACCATTTGAGGTTAAAAGACTGCAGATCAAATCATATTCATTAATTTTCCTTTCATCTGAAAGTCAGGTTTTGAAAAGAGTAAGAGAAATTCCAATTCTTTTAGTTTTAGGTGTTGACCACTTAGCCATTTTTGAATGTTGGAAAGGCATGAGAATAAAATTGTGCATTCAGCATCGGCAGTGAGTCTAAATTATACTTGTTATCATCTTTATAGAAATTATACAGATTCAGTAGATTAGTTAATAGTGATCTCAAGGCTTCAATGTAAACTTTGAAAAGTAAGGGTGCCAGTATTGAGCCTTGGGGTATGCCACAGGTTAAAGGGTTAAGTTGAGAGAAAGATTCCCCAATTTTGAATCTTGGGCCCATTTAATGCATAGGTTTCCTGCATTCCCATTTTTCATTCATTAGATTTTACTATATGAATTGCAGCATGTTTGGTACACAATGAAATATAATTGTAAGCTGCATCTCAGTTGTCGGCCTTGGGTATCATGTGTTTTTGGACAACCAATAAACAGTATATATCCAAGTGACCAGACGAGTCTTACGAACCTAACAGTGTGGTACTTTTATAAATGAGCAATCGGTGCAAAAGTACAGATAAAAACGTCACCAATTGCTATTTTGTACTGCTAATTTTCATTATTTTTTTATTTAATTTCAACTATATGTTTCTTTGATAAAAGCAATAGTGATCTACATCTATTACCCCTTGCTGAATTCAGAAATGTGTCTAGTTATCAGAAATGTATAGCTTTCAGGGCTCACCCATGGGTTTCACTTCTATTTCAACCGCAAACTGCAAGTAGGTAGAAATCACAGAAAATAGAAAAAATCAACAGCCATTTAGAAAAAGGTAAAAACGTTATGTAAAAATTTTCTTTTTTACTCAACTGTGCTTGTTCCTGAAAGTTGAGAATATGATGATCTCAGTACAGTATACCTCTAGTTAATGCAATTTTTAGTATCCTATGCTTTCTTGTGCAGGACTTTTTTGCCATTTTTTAAATTTTGCTACATTTTGGATATTTTCTCGGTTCAATCCAGGGTAGAATATCCAATATTCGAAAAAAGGATGCAAATTTGGCCTAGATACCTTTTGTGGAAAAAAAGTTTTCAAGGCTTACGCTTGAAGTGCCCCAAACAAAAAACAGCTCAGCACTGTGGCAGAAAAAGCCTCTCTAGCTAAGAGGGTAAACGAGTATGAAAAAGAGTACTATAGGAGAGCTACTTCACATTTTCCAAAATTCCTTTGTAAATAGACCCTACAGTAGTTTACATTTGAAACCTCCACTACATCAGGTAGAGCAATAAATGCTAATTTCCCAAATTTGAAAGTGTGATGCGTCTAACCCTGGGCGTAGCAGGCGTAGTGCCCCCACACGTATTTCCACGGAGTTTAAAAAAAACTCCGCGGAAATACGCTCCACTCCCTCCCCCCTCCCAAAGTCTTTAAAAATGTAAAAGAAGCCACGTACCTGTTGTCTGCCGCCTCCCCTGCCTGGCCGCTCTCCGTCCTGCTCCTCGCGTCCTTCTGTAATTAAAAAAACACTAGGTTGGACGTCTGACGCGCGGGTTAGATGTGTCACATCAGATGGAGTAGCCTAATAGAGCAATTCATGCCTGTGAGATAGATGGGTCACATGGGTCACCTTAAAACAGTGATGAAAAACCCAGAGTGTGGTCAACTAAAATCAATAATGTACTTGTATACATAAACAAAGCAGCCTAAGATCCTTCTAGTCTGCTGACTTTACCTATACTCTTAGTCGGATTTTGACAAGACAGTCTGTTCCCAAAGACAGAGCCCAAACATTGTCAGGTGTATTGCAATGACAAACACAAGCTAAAAGAAAACACGTCGTTACAAATAAATAATACAAATTGATGCGAAGTCATAGTAGCACCTTTTGCAGTCGAACCCCATTCATGTGCTTTTCAATAATTCATGTGATATTGCTATTGCGGATGTGACACTCCTGTCTACGTCTGGAGGATGAAATGTGACCTTGTACGGATTAGTACATATGACCCTGAGGTCAGACGCATCTCTCACTGGTGCATTAAGCAGCTCAACTGTCAAGAGGCTTGAAAAGACTATCCGACAGGGAGCAAAATGGAGTATTTTCCCACAGAAGAATGAATGAAATGCGAAAAAAGGAAAATTGTGCAGCAATTTACACTTGTGTTTCTTCTCACTGGCGTAAAATGATTAAAGTAAGCCCTTTTCCTGAAACGAAGCTGAAAAAACACGCGTGATTGTAAAATGATGAATGTGCTTACACGCCTGATAATAAAGCTAATTAGGATTGCCATGGTGACAGGGAGGCGACATAATTTGCATCTGTGATTAACGCTCAATAGAGATGTCAATGTATGTTTCATTTGTGCATTCGTTTTCATCATAACATGAAGGAAAAATTGCAGATAGCCAATTTTAAAGGACACTGGTTCTGAAACCTTGGCAAAAGCAAGCATGCTATTTTATTTGACAATTCCCAAAGGAGCCCGTTTACGCTACTGATGCTCGCCTGTGCAGCTGTGCAGAAGTGGGGGCCGGCGGGTCATGATTAAGGTTTCAAGCTCGAAATTAAGATGGAGCGCAGCATTCATAATGTCATTTGTGCTGTAATTAAAGTGAAATAAAAAGGTACGATAAGGGTCTGGACAGAGTAAACAAGTTGGTTACATTTTAGAGATGTCATCGTGATCAAATGCTATATTCTACTGATTTGGCAATCATATCATTATGTAAACTCGAATGTTGTGTGTAAATCTGAGATATTTCATGAAATGTGTCCTTGGCCGCCTTATATAGCTACATTCTTCAGTCACAGCCTCTCCCCAATTTAGACGCTGCTCTCGTAGCAGCATGAAAATACCAATGCATTATTTTTGAACTCCCTCCAGTTCTTCAATAGAGCAGCAACAAAAGGTGTAAAACTCAGTATTTACCTATCAGGCTTTCACGTCATAGCATTATGTAAAAATCAGTGGCAACATTTTATATGTATTGACCACTGTCACCAGATGCACAGTTGTCTGCTGTCAAATCCTATTGTCTCTAATACAATAAAATATATACATAGTAATGGCGTTGGCACGGTCAGCCCCAAGCTCCTGGTTTGAAGGCTTTCTTGACAATGTCATTTTCCTGATTATTATTGGATATCTTTCCTCACCTATTCGTTGTTTGTCCCACCTTTGGAGTGTTGCTTCTTTACCATGTGTTTATTGCATGATTTGTATCCTTCCACTGTTTACATTCAGCAAAATACTGTTTTGATCTTCTTTTTGCACTCCGGGGGACTGCATGTGTTTCCATGTTCTCTCACCCTCTTACTCTCCCCTGTCAATAGTTCGCCACACAGTTTTAAAAGACTAGACTGATTGACTTTGCCAATGCCTGTTTATGTATTTTTTAACTCCATAAGCCTAGCTTTACCACCAGAAAAACATGGGGGAATTGCAAGGGGTGCCATAGTGCTGGCCAACACACATACTTAAATTGTCCTTTGATAGGCCTCTTTTGGATGAAGTTATGACTAACCAATTAAGTCTATCACCAATATACAAATTATACACTGTAATGCCGAATCCATCAACTCTTAAAATAGATACACCAAGAAAGAGTTGAGAACTGGGGACCGTTTTCATAGCAAAAGTCATCAAAACTATCACCACCAGCTAAACGAATGGGGAAAGGTTTGTCAACAAGAAGTTAAAGAATAGTGTTTGGTATCTGCACAGGAAGGGAAAGTCATCTGCACAAACTCCTGCATAATTAATCAAATTAATAAATATATGATCTGAACTTGAACACTCGTTTGTAATGCTCCAGCGAACTTGTCATCTGCACTTTCAAGTGGCAAGGAAATTAGTCAACCCTGAATCATTTGTAATATACATATATTCATTTATTTTTAGATGAATTTAAGTCCTTTACAGTTCACCTTTAAAACTTGTGATAACAATGTGGAAAACATTGCAATGAAACTAAATACGCATATCTTTACGAGACAAGCCACTTATACACTCCTTTGTGTACTCACCCGACATTTTCCATTTTCCAATTATGTGTCATGTGACCCAATGAGAGGTATAACTCACATGCACTGTGACAATTCTGATTAAAGAGGGCACTCCCATTTGCAACATGGGTACAATTCATTTTGTAGCACTTCAGTTTTCTGTAAATACATAGGTAATGTTGTAAAATAAGAATAATTTGGTGCTTACCTGATCATCTCATATAGTAAAAACGTTAAACACAAAAGAATGAAGCAGCCTTGTTTTACAGTGATTGGGTGCTCTGTGGACAATCCAGTTCATTTCAAGAGGTAATGATATTGCTTGTAGTATCCAACTAGAGAGAAATCAAACAGGCTCATGGATCGATGTCACAGTGCCAAAAGAAATTGGCTTCTCTAGATGGAAATTAATTGGTCTTTGTAACTGGACTTTTATTTGATTTGTTCTGTTGGTAAGAGAACTAAAAGAGTTTTGAGCTGCTGGACCTTTATCTTAATTATTTGTTATTGCATCAGAAGAAGATACCAATATTTTCATAGCTGAAGTGGTAAGTTATATTTTATATCTGAACATTGAGATCTGAATTCTATCTAATCATCAGAGTGAACCATAGAGGTTTTCATTCCAGAGAAGCCACAAAATGAAGGATATAGTAAGCAAGGCATCAATTAGGGGTGAAAATAAAGAGAGAACACTGGTAGGAACGAAATTCAGCATATACCCTTGTCTTAATGGCAGTCATTGTATCTTCGTAATAGGAGGAAACATTGCACAGCACACAAAAAGTGGCAAGAAAGTTAAGATTAAACATTTCTCAACTTGCAACATATCCAACTGGATAAAGTATACTTGTGGAAAACAATGTTAAATTAAGATAATGTTGAATGAGCACAAATGTACAGTATACAAGAAAAATGAAATGTTTTCGTGGGCAAGCACTTGGTGGAAGCCAGACACAACACAGACTAAATGAGATTTCAAATTGTAAAAGCATTACCCACAAACTACAAAGTGATAAAAAAACATTTTTGTTCATATAGAGGAACTGTGATAAAAAAAATAGACTGCAGCAAACTCAGGGGACTCAATGAAAGAAGTGAATAACGTAGTTTTGTGTAAATTGTTGAACTCATTTACCTCACATAACAACAGATTATTTAAGTGAGAATCCAGGATGTTATTTAGTTCAGCATATTTTTACTCAGTAAGAAAGAGAAGAGAGACTCCATCAGCTTTCATCCAAATGCTTTCATTGAGCATCAATGGTAAAGAAAGCATTACATCAATTTTCCTTTTTGGAAAGAAAAGGCTGTGGGGCCTATTACGATGTTGGGTGGACTTGCGTCCGCCCGACACCGTCTTGGAAACGGGACCGACTGACCTCCGGTCAGCGGTCCTGACCGCCTGATTAGGATGCGACCGAACACTGTTCGGTCGCATTTTGACATTTCCCTATGGGAACATGTGTTACGGCCGTAAACAGGCCGTAACACATGCTCCCATAAGGAAATGGGAGGTGGTGTTAATCCCTGCAGGCACCTCAAGGCACCTCGGCCACCAACCGGAGGCCTCAGAGGCAAGGGGCCCGACAAGCTTACCATGTCGGAAAGCCCGGCATGGAAAGTCTGCCAGATACCGAGTATCGTAATCTCAAGGGCGGAAAGGCACCCTTTGGGATTACGGGCCGGCCTTTGACTGGCCAACGGGCTCCGTGAGCCCGTCGGAAGCCAGCCAGAATGACCGGCTGGTTTCAATTCCGACCGGCTGAATCCTAATCAGCCGGTCGGAATTAAAACCGACGATGAGGCCCGTAAAGCCACCGACCTGTGGTCGGAGGCTTTACGGGCCTCATCGTAATCGGCCCTTAAGTGTGACAAACAAACATGTGAACATTACACATGTTTGACAACGGGACACAACAGGGATGAAAGACTACTAAATAGGAAAATAAAGCTTGTACATTGTAAAAAAACGATGGATGAATAGTGACAGTGGCAGAAAGTAGTGGCACGAGGGACACTGCAAAGGGAAATTAAATATCACCATAAGGATATTGTAATACATTTTTGACTTTTGAGGACTCAGGTCAAAATATAAATATTACTCTGAACGTTGCACTGAAACACTTATTTCTATTTAATTTTTAGTAAGAATGTATTGAGATTAAGATTTCCTCCTGGCAAAGCATGCAGGCAAGCTTTGGAAGTGTATGGGTTTTTTTGTACCCAAATCCTAAATGAGAATATCAACAACAAGTACAATATAAAGACATTAACTAACCACAAAGTTTTATTGTATCAGAAACTGTCCAGTAATAATATAAATATGCATCAGACTAACCAAGCATATGCAGTAAAATAGAATTTAACAGATTGCAGTGTGATCAGTAAATAATACAAATATCAAACAGATAACCCAGAGCAGTGTTTAAAGATTCCCTGAGCAGTATTCCCCCAGTGCATTTTTGATAGATGTATTTGAACATCTGGTCTGTCTTTCTGGTGGGTGAGGGGTGTCATAATGATGGAAGATATGGGGATGTCCTTGGCTCATGTCATGTTATGCTTTGTATAAGTCACAAGCCATTTCTTAGTCTATTGCATTGGTTCCCAAACTTTCTAGAACTACCAACGACAAACATTCGTGACCCACCTACATTTAATGGACATGAGGAGGGGTGATTTTTTTAATGCAACTAATGCATCGTGTGGTAGTGCATTGTCATTTACAGAAAGCACATTTTCCATTGAATTGGCCACTAACTTTCACGGTCATACAGCTTTACTGATTAAACCACATAGCATACAACAATATGCAGACGATACTATTCTGTTGAGCCAAACCCCAATAGGTTTACAAAGATTGATAAATGCTTTTGATGATTACATCTTAATGAATGGCTTGGAACTGAATGTTAAAAAGACTAAAATCATGAAAATTGGCCCGGTTAAACCAAAGACTAACACATGGAGGGCCAGAGGAGGGCAAATTGAAGTGGTAAAAACATATGAATATCTAGGCATTTTATTTGATAATAGAGTTTTGTTTAAAAATCATTTTAAAGATCTAAGGGCAAAAACTGTAACTCTAATCCATGCCTTCAAATGTCTGTATAAATCGTTAAGATGCCAATCATATGATCATCTTCTTAAAGTAATGAGAGCAAAGCTACAGCCAACTATTACATATGGCTCGCCTATCACCAGGGGGAAAGACGCAAAATTATTGGATCTACTAGTGATCAAGGCATATAAAACAATTTTTGGGATCCCCAGGTCAGCTGGCCAAGCAGAAATAAGACTGGAGTTTGGTCTCCAAAGACAGTCTATGGTGTCACAAGGGTCATTTGTTAAATGCATGCACACTATGTTTACATCTGACCCTGTTTCCTTAGGGAACATCTGTTGGCTTGAAATAATCAATTCTGCCTATACTGTTTCCTGGCGATCCTATATTTCATCTTGCCATCAGAGTTTTGGTCTTCAGATAGAGCTCACCGAATTGACAATAACCAATTTTAAACAATTTTTAAAAAAAACAAATCAAAGTCAACTCCCTTAATGCGGATAAAACAGCTTTAGCGGCAAAAACTCATGCATGGCTTGTGATTAAATCACATCAATCTCTGCAAATCCAGCCATACCTGAATGCTTATTTTTCGGCTCAAATAAAAAATACATTTCTAAAAATTAGATTGGGTATAAACCCAACTAAGGAAGGTACGCCGACCTGGATTCAGCAGTGGGCAAATATTAATTGTAGACTGTGTGGGTGGCCATGTGAAACTCTATTGCACGTAGTATGTGTGTGTACTAAACTGCTCAAAATATGTCACACATTTTTAAAACCCCTATTTCTTAAGGTTGGGGTAAGATCGGCTCGCCAGGCCCTTATTTTATGTCGATCGGGTGAGTCGATTCCACTGCTATGTCAATTGAGTTTTTAGCCATTGCTGAAAAATTCCTGGTATCTGCTATTTAAGGGTTTCCTTAATGAATCAAGAATCTTTTAGGTTGTTTTAAGGTCCCTGACATTCAGTTTGACTTAGTGTCTATGCTGCTATGGTAATTAGTCCCAATAGTGATTATGAAAACTCGGATGCACTTTCACAGCTTATTTGCACAATGTGGACATTTTGAATGATTTAGTGCCTATGCTGCTACGGTAATTTGACCCAAGAGAAATTATGAAAACATTGATGCACTTTCATAGCTTGTTTGCACAATGGAATTCATTGTGCATAAATTCTATGAACTGGGACTGCCCTAGATAACAGGTTCTTTATAATATATTGAGACACTATTCTGCTCACTTGCACTTTGAAACATAATGATACAGCTTGTGTTCATTTGTATTTTAGCATATTTGCACAAAGTTATATAAGATTAACTGTTTTTTATCTTATATTCTTGAAAGACACTATAATTTGTTAATAGATTTTATCGCATTTGTTTTAAAGGAAGATTTTAAGTGGTTTCAATGTACCGGTACAACATGTAACCTCAGACCCATTCATTTTGTACAGGCGCTTATTGTGTAATGAAACTGGAACAGTGTTTCTTTTATATTATTCTGTTTTAAAAGTTTTAATTGCAATGATTTTTGTTAAGCAATAAAGAATCAATCAAATCAAAAAATCACATAGCATATAGCGCTCAAATGATAATGTGTGGAAATGAGGTAATTTATGCATCACCAACTAAAGTGGTTTTATTTGCTTTAATCCTATTAAAATCTCGCTTCCAGGAAACTTTAGAATTACAAAAACAAACATGTGCTTCATTTTTGCTTTCCTAACTGCTCAATGCATACAGTTCATTTACTGGTATTTACATTTTGTGTGTGGCAAAAAACGTCATTCTAAGATTGTTACATAATTCACTTCAAAAACTCATCTCACTTTACAGTCAGAGAATGAAGAGCAAACACCAATCCCATGTTAAAAGAATAAGCAGCAACTTGTCAGAATACATAGCCTGACATTTGACCTTTGCAGTTGAAGCAGTACAAATATGACAAGATAAACACAGAATTTAAAGGCATTTATTGCTCTGACTTTCCCGACTCACCAAAAACTGGCTTGCGACCCACGAGTGTGTTGTGGCCCACAGTTTGGGAAAACACTGGTCTCTTGTTTAACCCTGCTATCCACACTCAATGTCCATGTAAAGTTATATTAGTCAGAACAATTGAGCACAGAACTGCCAAAAGATTAGGTCCCGCTATTAAAAAGTATCCATAAAAGTGCAAACGTTCCTAAGCTCCTAGGACTAATGGGTGAGCAAAAGTAGTTATGAAAGCTTATCTTTTAGAGTAGTTTCAGATTCTTTATCCATTGTATATTCACTTGGTAATTGGTTCTGGAAGTGGCATGTGATCATTAAAAAAGGGCATGAACTCTGATGCAGCTTTCTACAGGGTGATTGATATGCTCAATTCATTAGCAGAAATATTTGCTTAAAGGATCTTTTAATATCTAAAACTGTGGGTGAATGAAAACAAGATTGCTTCTGTCTCTCAATCTGACCTTCCTATGTCTTCCTTCTATAGTTAGTAATTTCTCTGCTTTAGTTTGTATTGACTACAAGGCAGTCCACTAAAAGCAGGACTTGATATTTTGTTGTCATATAGTGTTTGTTTGTAGAAGTTCACAAGGCTCAGAGCTAACTACTTGTGATGTCATTCAGTCTTTTAACTCTCAATAGATTATGTGTGTCTTGGTAATGACCAAGGAACATAACTCTTTCCCACACATTCTGGCCTCAATCAAGGGTAAAGTACTGCAACAAAACAGTTTAATCCTTATATTTCAGAAATGCCAGTAGTCATAACATAAGCCTACTTATTTCCATTCAAAATTGGCTCTATCAACTTTCCACTGTCAAAACAAACCTGTTTGGCTAACAACTCAGTGTGTTTCCAGCAAGCTCGTGATGCTCAATAGACCTACACATCTAAGCACAGCTAAATGTTCTTGTGTCATAATTTAATATCAAACCAACTTCATGAATTTTGTCAAGAGTCTTGGAAAATCTAAGTGGTCACATAATGGCCACGAGTCGAACCAGTTTAATCAGTGTACTTTTTTATCACTTACTGCAGCTGACTGCACCTTTGCCCTATAGATCTCAATGACTGGGACAATGATTTCGGTGTAGAATCTTCATAGTGCTTTATTACTGTTGAAGCCCTATGGAGCAGGGTGAGTTCTGATTTTAACGTTTGGGCCTTCCATTTGGTGGTTTTGTCGTACCTCACTTTCAGAGAGTCAAACTGATCTACCTGCTGGAGTTTTGTTTCACACATGGAGAACCCCCCCACCCCTTTAAATGATTTATTGGATTTTAGGACCATGTTCTTGGTTTTGGAAGTGTTTAGTTCCATACCACTAATATCGCAATACTCGGCGAAACTGTTCAACAGGTTCGGCAGCCCAGATGGAGTGCGGGAAAGTGGCATGGTATCGTCCGCAAATAATAATGCAGGAATTGACAGCTCCCCAAGCCTGGAACAATCATGAGCACAAGTTGATAAATGGTCCACCAAGTCATTGATGTGGAGGAAAAACAGGGTAGGGGCGAGCACGCAGCCCTGACTCACACCAAGTGTGATAGGTATACGGTCTGTGAGCTCCCCCCTGGCCCGCCATCTCACTTGAGCATAGTTCCTTTCATGCAATCTGATAAGAACGCCCAGTAAGCATGGTTCAAAACCCATACTAGCCAAAGTGGACTGCAAATGAGGTATTATAACCATCGCCGCAGCACTATGCTGTCAGAAGGTGTTATTCCACACTTTATTATGAGATCAGCACTTGCATCTCACCTGTAGTATTACTTTTCCTTCCACCGTCCATTGCTCACGTGTGGAAGAGCTAGACTTGCAGCGTGCTTTTCTCTCTCTCGTTTCCCTGCCTGATCCTCCTTTCTTTTTCTTTTTCCTTCTTACGGTTTCTTTCCTCTATCTTCTTTCTTCTATGTTCTTTCTTCACAATACATCGCCTCCTTAGTCTTTTCTTTCTTTCAATTCTCCCAGTCTCACCCTGGCATCATTCAGGCATTTGTCAAGAGTAACTTTACCTTGACTAGGGGCATTACCGCATTATTATTATACCAGTTGCTTTGTTATTCGGCAATTTTTGTGTCATTTCAAAAATTGATTACTATCCGCACTGTCACTGCCATATTGTTTTACTGCTTTTCTGTTCTACTATGTTATTACAGTAAGTCATGTCTTGCAATGTCACTGCCATCTATGTCAATTACCGTAAAGCACTTGCATTCGTGATGTCACTAACGTTTGCAACACACCCTCTCCACCTGCCTTTATATTTTGCTATCAGCACGTAGTGTGTCCCATGTGATCAAGGCCGCAGGTCGGCAGCCGAAACGCGTAATGTGGACCTGTTTATGCATTAAATAAACCTACAATTGTACCTGCTGCTGTGGTCTGTGCCCGTGTGCTTCTTGCTGCCTGCATCTGCTACGGAATTTGTTGCTGATATATATATATATATATATATATATATATATATATATATATATAAATAAGTATATATATATATATATCACAAAGTCAGTTACTCCTTCCGGAGATCCTCAGCCCATAGAGGGGTGGCGCGATGCTGGTGGAGAAAACCGGTTGTCAAAATCAGATAAGAACGGAGTTCCAATCGCGCTCTCGGGTCTTTGCAAAAACCACCAGTACTCCAAAGATCAATGCAAGGGGGTTTATTCACATCATAAACCCGCCGTGACGCGTTTCAACCTCGAAAGGTGTGAACAAGACCTTTCGAGGTTAAAACGTGCCACGGCGGGTTTATGATGTGAATAAACCCTCTTGCATTGATCTTTGGAGTGCTGGTGTTTTTTGCAAAGACCAGAGAGCGCGATTGGAACTCCGTTCTTATCTGATATATATATATATATATATATATATATATATATATATATATATATATATATATTCAATGAAAAAACCGTAGGTTTCAGGCACGTTATAGTTAGAAATTAGCATTAAAAAAACCTTTGAAATTCACTGAAAAAACCATAGGTTTCAGACACGTTATAGTTACAAATTAGCATTTAAAAAACCTTTGAAATTCACTGAAAAAACCATAGGTTTCAGACACGTTATAGTTACAAATTAGCATTTAAAAAACCTTTGAAATTCACTGAAAAAACCATAGGTTTTAGGGACAGTTTTAGTTACTTGGACATTGCACTCGTACAAAACCCGTGAAATTCCCCGTTATAGTTAGTTCAGCTAACTATAACTCGCGCCCCGCAATGCACTGCTGATGACGTCACATATTACATCACTCATGACATGGTCAGTGACATCACTGATGACATCACTGATGACATCTCAAATGACATCACTGATGACATCATCCAGTGACTGTGTGTTTCTGTAAAGTTTAAATATTTTTAATATATATAGGAAAAGACGTATTGAAGAATGAGTGGGTGTGTAAGTGTCTGTATGGATGATTTAGTAGGTGCGTGACTGACTCTATAAGTGAGTGATTTAACGTATCTTACTGAATGCATGGGTTAGTGACTAAACTGGGTGAATGTCTGTATCCGTCTGTCTGTTGCTGTGTAAGTGGCTGCATGTGTTTGTGAATAGCTAAATGAGTGTCTATATGAGTTATTGAATGCTTGTCTGAGTATCTGTATGGGTGCCTGAGTGTTTGTGTGGGAGGGGTGTGTGCAACTCTGTGCATAGATGTGTGAGTGGGTGATTCACTGGGTGGATGGTTTCAAGAGTGCATCTGTGATAGACTGTATGGGTGGGTAAGTGTGTGTAAGAGTGTGTTAGTGAGTGAATGTATGTCCCAGTGGTACATGTGTGAGTAACTACATATGTGAAAGGCAGTATATATGTGTGTTGGAGTATATAAATAGCTATAAGCAAGAGTGAGTGATTGTGATAGTGGCTGTATGGATGAGTGTGTGCTTGTATCTGTGATTGTATAAGAGCGTAACAATGTGCTACTATTTGTATGAGTAAGTGAGCTGGTGTGTGTATAACTGTATAGGTGAGTAAATGGCAGTGTGTTTAATTATTTGCATGACTGACTAGGTGTGTGAGTATCTCTATGGATGAGTGGCGTTGTTTGAGTGTCTATATAGGAGTAAGAGTGCATATGATAGTCCTGTACTGAGTGACCGTACGGGTGAGTGAGTGGATGTGTGTGTGTAGACCTAAGAATCAGTGAGTGGGTATGTAGTTATTGGTGTTGGAGTGTCTATGGTTTTGCGAATGGCAGTGTGTAATTTAGAGTGGGTGTATCAAAGGTTATATTAGGGTGTGAGGAGGTGCATCAGATTATCACGTGGATGATGTCATCAGTGATGTCATTTGAGATGTCATCAGTGATGTCATCAGTGATGTCACTGACCATGTCATGAGTGATGTAATATGTGACGTCATCAGCAGTGCATTGCGGGGCGCGAGTTATAGTTAGCTGAACTAACTATAACGGGGGAATTTCACGGGTTTTGTACGAGTGCAATGTCCAAGTAACTAAAACTGTCCCTAAAACCTATGGTTTTTTCAGTGAATTTCAAAGGTTTTTTAAATGCTAATTTGTAACTATAACGTGTCTGAAACCTATGGTTTTTTCAGTGAATTTCAAAGGTTTTTTAAATGCTAATTTGTAACTATAACGTGTCTGAAACCTATGGTTTTTTCAGTGAATTTCAAAGGTTTTTTTAATGCTAATTTCTAACTATAACGTGCCTGAAACCTACGGTTTTTTCAGTGAATTTCAAAGGTTTTGTAAATGACAATTTTTAAATGTATTAATTGTTATATTAATTTTTTTCATACTGATTTACTACATTTTTAGAAACAATTTTTTTTACATATTTTATTTTTTTAATTACATTGTAATTACATTATACATTACATTACAAAAAATACTTTCTCAGAATGAATTACTTTAGTTTAAATACTTTGCAGATAGGCAATAGACTTTTAAGTACAGTAGTTACAGTTGTTGCAATGGGCAACACATTTTCAAACACAATGCGACATTCAGCTCAATGTGAATTTCTAGTTAAATGCAATTAGTTACTTTATGGATTACTTTTGTAACCACAGGACTGGATCCTAGATTCAGTCCTGGTACATCTCCTGTAAACAGTTGAGTAAAAGCGTTTTGGTTACAGTCGTGATTTTTAAGGAATATTATTGTATTTTAAAAGTTGACACTTAGAAACTTTTTCTCATAGAATCACCAATGTTATCCTATGGAAGGAAATTCACTTAGCAGGTAAAAACTGTTATCGTTACTTTTTCTTACTCAGTGTTGGATCCTGGATCCAGCACTGGTGCATCTCCTGTAAACAGTTGAAAAAATGCGTTTAAGTCATACAGGCGATTTTTAAGGAATATTTGTAGTTTGTGAAAATCAACACTTTGAAACTTTTTTGCTGAAAACCAGTCAATCTTAGCCTACGAAGGAAATTCAAGTTACCGGTAAGTACGGTTAAAATTACTTTTGAGGATCAGTACTGGGCTGAAAGATGCAGCACTGAGGTCTCTCCTGATAACAGGTGAGTAAATCGGAATTCGTATTTCGGCTGATTTTAGAGGAATATTTTAAAGTTCCAAAACTCCACACTTAGAAGAATTTCCAAGTGAAACCAGTCAATGTTAGCCTATGGAAGGAAATTCAAGTTACTGGTAAGTACGGTTAAAATTACTTTTCAGGACCAGTACTGGGCTGAAAGATGCAGCACTGAGGTCTCTCCTGATAACAGGTGAGTAAATCAGAATTCGGATTTCGGCTGATTTTAGAGGAATATTTGTATGTTTCAAAAATCAACACTTAGAAACTTTTTCAGCAAAAAGCAGGCAATGATATCCTATGGAAGGAAATTCAAGTTACTGGTAAGTACGGTTAAAATTACTTTTGAGGATCAGTACTGGGCTGAAAGATGCAGCACTGAGGTCTCTCCTGATAACAGGTGAGTAAATCGGAATTCGTATTTCGGCTGATTTTAGAGGAATATTTTAAAGTTCCAAAACTCCACACTTAGAAGAATTTCCAAGTGAAACCAGTCAATGTTACCCTATGAAGGAAATTCAAGTTACCGGTAAGTACGGTTAAAATTACTTTTCAGGATCAGTACTGGGCTGAAAGATGCAGCACTGAGGTCTCTCCTGATAACAGGTGAGTAAATCGGAATTCGTATTTCGGCTGATTTTAGAGGAATATTTTAAAGTTCCAAAACTCCACACTTAGAAGAATTTCCAAGTGAAACCAGTCAATGTTAGCCTATGAAGGAAATTCAAGTTACCGGTAAGTACGGCTAAAATTACTTTTCAGGACCAGTACTGGTCTGAAAGATGCAGCACTGAGGTCTCTCCTGATAACAGGTGAGTAAATCGGATTCGTATTTCGGCTGATTTTAGAGGAATATTTTAAAGTTCCAAAACTCCACACTTAGAAGAATTTCCAAGTGAAACCAGTCAATGTTAGCCTATGGAAGGAAATTCAAGTTACTGGTAAGTATGGTTAGAATTACTTTTCAGGACCAGTACTGGGCTGAAAGATACAGCACTGAGGTCTCTCCTGATAACAGGTGAGTAAATCGGAATTCGTATTTCGGCTGATTTTAGAGGAATATTTGCACAATGGTGAAGGGAGGGGGCGGGGCCTGAGGTTACATCTGTGCAAACGCGCCCCGTGGCGCGTTTTAAGTTGGGGGATTAAGTCCCCTTGAATCCTGAGGGTCCCTAGGGGCCAACTAGCCCACCAGGAACCTCCAATATGCGCTAGGGGCTGCGTTGCAGAGACGTGTAGAGAGGCCACACCCCTTTTACACCTCTCTGCAACGCAGCTCTGTGGCGCTTTCTGGATGTACCTGTTGGGCTAGTTGGCCCTCAGGGACCCTCAGGATTGAAGGGGATTTAATTCCCCATCTTAAAACGCGCCACGGGGCCTGTTTGCACACATGTCACCTGAAGCCCCGCCCCTCCCTTCACCACTGTGCAAACGCGCCCGTGGCGCGTTTTGGGTTGGGGATTAAGTCCCCTTGAATCCTGAGGGTCCCCGGAGTCCAACTAGCCCACCATATACCTCCAAAAGCGCCACAGAGCTGCGTTGCAGAGAGGTGTAAAGGGGTGTGGCCTCTCTACACGTCTCTGCAACGCAGCCCCTGGCGCATATTGGAGGTTCCTGGTGGGCTAGTTGGCCCCCAGGGACCCCCAGTATTCAAGGGGAATTGTTCCTCTCTGCAAACGCGCCAGGGGCGCGTTTGCAGAGTGGTGAAGGAAGGGGCGGGGCCTGCGGGCCCGATCGTTTAAAAAAAAAAAAAAAAATTGTCCCCTGAAGGGGGCTGTGTGGCCCCCTTCCTTTTTCCTGTTTTTATGCCCTGGGGACCCCATCCCCCAGGGCCTTACCCCTTTTTTTAATAAAAAAAAACGGGAAGGTGGCCGCGTGGCCCCCTTCCCTGGGCCTGTATTGGCCCCGGGGACCCCATCCCCGGGGCATGGCCTCTATATTTATTATTTTGAGGGGGCAGCGTGGCCCCCTCCTCTGGCCATTTTAAGGCCCCGGGGACCCCATCCCCCGGGGCCGGCCTTTCCATTTTTTTTAAAACTTTTTTCTTTCTCTTTTTTGGAGAGGGGGGCCGCGTGGCCCCCCTCCCGGGCCACTACTTGCCCCGGGGACCCCATCCCCCGGGGCTGGCCCTCTCCGTTGGGGACTGTGGGGGGTCCCCAATCCCCTCACAGTCCCGCCGTCTCCCCACGTCCCTTGGGAGCCGGCATTGCTGTTCCACATGGGGAGCAGCTGACATGCTGCTCCCCATGTGGAAAGCAATCGCTTTGGATATTGGAAGAGAGAGCAGGTTTCCCTGCTCTCTCTTCCAATATCCAAAGCAGTTTGCTATGGCAGGACGGGAGCCGCGAGGCTCCCGTCCTGCCATAGCAAACTACAGTGTCCCGGGGGTAGGCACCCTGGGACACTGCAGGAGCCGGCCCTGGGGGTGGTGGTCCCCAGGGCCATCAAGGGCTTCCAGGAGGGGGCCGCGCGGCCCCCTCCCATTCAGTACACAGCCCCGGGGAGGTGGTGGTCCCCGGGCTCTGGGGTCCGTAACGGACCCCCATATTAAAATGTTTAGTGCCCCGGGGAGGTGGCGGTCCCCGGGCATGTGGGGGCTGCAGCCCCCCCCACACTGGTTTTATTTTTAATTTAAAAAAGCCCCGGGAGGTGGTGGTCCCCGGGGCTGCGGAGGGCTCAGAGCCCTCCCGCACCATTTTTAAAAAGCCCCGGGGGTGGCGGTCCCCGGGCTTGGGGGCCCTTTGAGGCCCCCACACATTAAATTATCCCCCCACCATGCCCCCGGGACTTGGGCCACCCGGGGCCACTAACATCGAGCGCGGGAGACCGCGCTCGATTTTTTTTTTTCGGCAGGATTCGCGCACCCTGAGCGCATCCTGCCGATTTTTTTCTTTAAAAAAAATGCTTTTTTTGCCCAGGGGGTCCTTGTGGGACCCCTGAGCAGGCCTAGGGGTTAGGGTGTTTCTACCCTGCCCCCTTTGTGCGTTTTGCGCACTTGTTTCTTTTTTTTTTCTCGGCGGGATACGCGCACCCTAAGCGCATCACGCCGATTTTTAAAAAATAAAAAATCTTTTTTCTGACCAGGGGGTCCTTGTGGGACCCCCTGAGCAGACCTAGGGGGTCAGGGTGTTTCTACCCTGCCCCCTTTTTGCACTTTGCGCACTTGTTTCTGTCCCTCGGTTCTACCGAGGGACAAAATGGCTGCCAACACTTCTTGATTTGGAGTGTTGACAGCCAATTAGCATGCAGCTCGTGATCGGGAGGGTACGCGGATCCGACGCGCCCATAGATATATATGTGATTTTAATTGTGAATTTCTCAGGAACTACTGAACGGATTTACACCATTTTAGCAAAAGGCACCAGTCTGAACCAAGGGCTACCTCTTTGCCAAATTTGGGGTAATTCCGTTCAGCAGTTCGGGCTGTAGCTGCGACTAAAGGTTCCTATGGAAAAATGATTGGGGAAAATGCGTTTTGGGACCCCCCTTTTTTCTCGGCCCCCGCTTGACGTATAACCCCGAGACTTTCAGGGTAGGAGCGGACCGGAGCGCCCCAACAAGTTGGAAGCTTTCGCGAAGATTCGTCAACCGGCGCCAACGTTATTGCAAATAGAATGTCGCGGATTTCCTATGGATAATAGGTTGTAACTATAACTATCTACTGGCGACCGCCAGTAGATAATATATATATATTTATATATATACATATATACGCACACACATATATATACAAAAACAAGAGTTGCCCCCAACCGAAGTGCACTCTTCAAAACTGGCCATTTATTTGCCCAGCACGGCTTCGGTAAGTTATACAAAGACAGTCTTTCATTGCCTGACACGTTTTGGATAACATATCGTTTCTCAAAGGCAGCACGCACAAAAAGCAGCATATTTTATCCATCAAATCACTCCCACTCTATACATCATTGTCCTCAGGTGAGTGAAAACAGCTAGTGCAGAGAATCATGGGATTAGTAGTTCCATTTTACCCACGTGGGTTGCCAAAGTTGTGCGTGCCCGAAGATAACATTCATGCCAGTGTAACTGTTGCCAAAGTCACCCTCAATTACTGGCAGCCTGTTGATCCACAAGTTGCTGCCCAAAGAAGCAGCTGCAGCCCGCATTAATCCACGGTGGTGCACTTCACGGCCGGGCTGGCCGTATTTATAGAAAAACAAGAGTTGCCCCCAGGCGAAGTGCACTCTTCAAAACTGGCCACCTGCAATTTCATGGCAATATTAAAAATAAAAAGTACTTTTATGCACTTGCAGGCTTCCAGGGGACCCCTCCACCAGGATTAGGGGGTCAGGGTATTCCTACCCTGCCGCCTTTTCTTTTTTTTTTACTGTTTTTTTGGGACTCGGCTGAGTCCGAGTCCCAAAATGGCTGCCAATATTTGATGGTTGAAGGGTTGGCAGCCAATCAGATCTCAGCATGAGACCTCGCAGCTCTGCGGAAGGTCCCCGTCTCCAGATATACAATTTTGTTTTTCTGTTATTAACTCCGCAACTACTAAATGGATTTACACCAAATCCCAAAAAGGGCTCTTTCTGGACCAACGGCTACCTCTCTTCCAAACATGGTGTAATTCCGTCCAATAGTTCGGGCTGTAGTCAAAGGGGGGCCACATGGCTCCCCCTCCTTTATTTGGCACGGGCCGGCCCTGGGGAGGTGGTGGTTCCCGGGGCCCGGAGGGGTCTGCAGTCACCCCTTTAATATTATTTAGCCCCAGGGAGGTGGTGGTCCCCAGGGCATATGTAAGTCCCAGGAGGGGGTGGTCTGTGTGGCCCCCCTCCTTTATTTTATTTGAAGCCCCGGCGAGGTGATTGTCCCCGGTGGTCTTAGAGCCCAATGGAGGGTGGTCCATGCAGCCCACCTCTTTAATTTCAATAAAGCCCCGGGTGGTGGTGGCACCCGGGGATCATAAGAGCCTCTGGAGGGGAGCCCCATGCGCCCCCTCCTTTATTTTTTCAATCTATGTGCATGCCCCCGGGGCCCAGCCCACCCGGGGCTTTTTATAAAAGAAGTGTGCGTTTGTTTTTTATTTTTGCCGCAAATTCGTGAATCTGTCGCAATTTCTGCTGCAAAAATGTAAAAAAATGCTTTTTAGCCAAGGCTAGAGGGTCAGGGTAGTCCTACCCTGCCCCCTTCTCTTATTTTTTGTAGGTTTTTGTTTGGGACTCGGCTGAGTCCGAGTTCCAAGATGGCTGCCAACACTTCCTGGTTGAAGTATTGGCAGCCAATCAGATCACTACACAAGATTGGGAGGGTTCACCCCTCTAGATATATAAAATTGGATTTCTTTTAATAACTCTAAAACTACTAAAACTACTAAGGGTATAGGATGGTAAGGGTATATTTAGGGTTTAGTGGTGGGTAGGGGCATGGAGTATTAAGGGTATTTTTACAGTTTAGTGGTGGGTAAGGGCATTGGGGGATAAGGGTATTTTTAGAGTTTAGGGGTGGGTAAGGGTATCAGGTTGTAAGGGTATTTTAGTGTTGAGGGGTGGGTAGGGGTATAGGGTATCTTAGGATTTAGGGGTAGGTAAAGACATAGGGTAGTAAGGGATTTTTTAGGGTTTAGGGGTAGGTAGGTGTATAGGGTGGTAAAGTGGTAAAGGTATTTTTAGGGTTTAGGGTGGGTAGGGGTATGGAGTATTAAGGGTATTTTTTAGGGTTGAGGGGTGGGTAAGGTCATTGGGTTGTAAGGGTTTTTTAGGATTAAGGGGTCGGTGGGGTATAGGGTGGTAAGGGTATTTTAGGGGTAGGTAAGGGCATACGGTCATAAGGGTTTTTTAGGGTTTGGGATGGGTAGACGTGTAGGGTGGTAAGAGTATTTTAGGATGTTGGGGTAGGTAAGGGCATAGGGTAGTAAGGGATTAGGGGTAGGTAGGGGAATAGGGTGGTATGGGTATATTTAGGGTTTAGCGGTGGGTAGGGGCATGGAGTATTAAGAGTATTTTTAGGGTTTAGGGATGGGCAAAGGTATTGGGTTGTAAGGGTGTTTTTAGGCTTTTGGGGTTGGGAAGGGCATTGGGTGAGAACGGTATTTTTAGGGTTTAGGGGTGGGTAAGGGTATCAGGTTGTAAGGGTATTTTAGGGTTTAGGGGTGGACAAGGGCATTGGGTTGTAAAGGTATTTTTATGGTTTAGGGGTTTGTAATGTATTTGGTGATAAGGTCTTTTTAGGGTTTAGGGGTGAGTAAGGTATTTGGGTTGTAATGGTATTTTATGGTTTAGGGATGGGAGGGGTATAGGGTGGTAAAGGTATTTTAAGGTGTAGGGGTTGGTAGGGGCATAGGATGGTAAGAGTATTTTTAGGGGTTAGGAGTGGGTAGGGGCCTAGGGTGGTAGAGGTATTTTTTAAGGTTTAGGGGTGAGTAGGGGCATAGGGTGGTAAGAGTAATTAATAAAGGGGGATTTGGGGGTTCTCCCCCAAAATAACTGTTTAAAATTATAATATATATATATATTACTTACTGGTGGTCGCCAGTAGGTAGTTTGACGAATCTTCGCGAAATTTTCAAAACTAATGGTTCACTCAGGTCAGCTCCTGTCCTGAAAGTTTCGGGGTGATTCGTCAAGCGGGGGCCGAGAAAAAAGGGGGGGTGCCAAAACGCATTTTCCTCATGTTAATTTCCATAGGAATTTTGGAACAGGCTACAGCTTGAACTGCTGAACGGAATTACACCAAATTTGGCAAAAAGGTAGCCCTTGGTTCAGAAAGCGACCTTTTTTTTAAATGGTGTAAATCCGTTCAGTAGTTCCAGAGAAATTCAAAAAATAAAAATATCGATATCTGAGCACCGAGGAGGAGTCGCGACTCCTCCTGAGCACAAGCTGACTTCTGATTGGCTACCAACACTCCAAACCAGAATATGTTGGCAGCCATCATTACCAAGTCACAAGAAAACAGTAAAACAAAGATAAAAAACAAGATAAGGGGGCAGGGTAGAAACACCCTGACCCCTTAGGCCTGCTCAGGGGGTCCCACAAGGACCCCCAGGGCCAAAAAAAGCTTTTTTTTTAAATTGACCGAATTCGCGCTGGGTGCGTGAATCCGGCCGAGAAAATAATAAAAACGAAGCGCGGACTCCCGCGCTTCGTTTTCTAAAAGCCCCCGGGTGGGCCAGGTCCCGGGGGCAATGAGTAAATATATAGCGGGGCCCCGCGGGGGCCCCCGCAGACCCAGGGACCGCCACCTCCCCGGGGCTATGCTAATTATATGCGGGGGACATGCGGCCCCCTGCAGCCCCAGGGACCGCCACCTCCCCGGGGCTTGTAAAAAAATGCATGGGGGGGCTCCTGCCCCCCCACACTGTCCCGGGGACCGCCACCTCCCAGGGGCATTGTTCATTATATGCGGGGGCCTCACAGCCCCCCCAAGCCTCGGGGACCACCACCTCCCTGGGGCTTAAATTAAAAAAATGAAGTGTGGGGGGGCTCCTGCCCTGGACCACCACCTCCCTGGGGCACTAATTATTTAAATGCGGGGGTCCGTTGCGGACCCCCGGGTCCACCACCTCCCTGGAGCCCTTGATGGCCATGGGGACCGCCACCCCCCAGGGCCGGCTCCTGCCATGTCCCGGGGTGCCCACCCCCGGGACATTGCCGTTTGCTGTGGAAGGGCGGGAGCACGGCTCCCGCCCTGTCATAGCAAACACTGCTTTGCTTAGTTGAAGCGAGGGCAGGAAACCTGCTCTCGCTTCAACAAAGCAAAGCAGAATTGCTTTTGGGCAAGGGGAGCTGCATGTTAGCAGCTCCCCTTGCCCAAAAGCAATGCCGGCTCCCGCAGGAGGCAGGGAGCCGGCAGGGACCGTGGTGCCATTGGGGCTCCCCCCACGGTCCCCAACGCTGAGGCCAGGCCCCGGGGGATGGAGTCCCCGGGGCCATTATTGGCCTGAGGAGGAGGGCACGCAGTCCCCCTCTTTTTTAAATAAAAAAAATAAAATAGTGGCAGGCCCCGGGGGATGGGGTCCCTGGGGCAAATATTGGCCTGAGGAGGGGGGCCACGCGGTCCCCCTCTTTAAAAAAGAAAAATAGTGGCAGGCCCCGGAGGATGGGGTCCCCGGGCCATTATTGGCCTGAGGAAGGGGGCACGCAGTCCCCCTCTTTTTTAAATAAAAATAAATAAAATAGTGGCAGGCCCTGGGGGATGGGGTCCACGGGCCAATATTGGTCTGAGAAGGGGGGCCACGCGGTCCCCCTCTTTTAAAAAAAAATAAAATAGTGGCAGGCCCCGGAGGATGGGGTCCCTGGGGCCATTATTGGCCTGAGGAGGGGGGCCACGCGGTCCCCCTCCTTATTTTTTTTTAATAATAACTGGTGGCAGGCTCTGGGGGATGGGGTCCCTGGGGCGAATACCGAATAATGGAAGAGAGGTGTTTTTTCTTTTCTTTCGAGTTTGGAGTCGCGACCCTAACGCGGTTCTCAGCGCGGCCCCTTGTGTAACGTTGCGTTGGATTCACGAATTTACCTTAAATAAATAATTAAGTAGTATATAATTTAGAAGGTAGTGTTTTATTTGTGAAGTTGTTTTAAAGAGTTACTGGGATTGCAGTTAAAAACAAGATTACAATGTATAGAGTTGTTAAAAATATATAAAATTTTAAATTAATAGTTAAACTTGAAAAGTGTATTGTGTTGTAGTACATTGAATTCCTACTTTTTCAGATTCGTGTCGGGTGCGGTAATCCACAAGTAATGTAAAAAAAATATGTATGTGAATTTTTTTTATATTTACTATTATGTTATAGGGTGGCTCTAAAAAGAGTCCTTGTTTTCATTATGAGTTTGTTGTAGTTCCATGTAAGTGCGGATGCACAGCTTTAGGTTGTTGAGAAAGACTCTGTTTCCTTGATCTGTGAAGTGTACTCCAACACTTCATTAGATGTCATCCATATCAAAACGTAGATTGTTGTTGTAGATGGACCCCATTCTATGATCTCTGAGGTATGCAGAAACAGCTTTATTGACATTCTTTCTAGCTTTCTCAAACTGAGGACATTTCCAGACCTACCCCAGTCAATTTGCCTAGGTCATTGCCACCAGAGTGCACAATCATGAGGTCAGGGGGTTGGAGATGCAAAAAGGTTTTAACCAAAGGCATCAATTGGTGCCACTTTAATCCTCTCTGTGCAATCCATTTAATATCCACATTTTGCAAAGCTATGTCTTTGTCAATACCTCTGCGTTCAGCATACCTTTTGCACCAGAAAACATAGGTGTGCCCAACAATCCATACTGTAAGCATCTTGAAGGGATGTCTGGAAGTAATGAAAAAATGTCTGTAGCTGAGGTAGTCAGTTGGTAGAATGAGAGGTATCTAAAATGGTGGACAAGATGCTGTTTTAAAAAAAAGAAGAGAATTGATTGGCTGTTTAAGAACATTGTACATTCAAAAATAGGGTGCATGTTACTTTCTTTAAAAAGCATGTTTCTTATTGGTTAGTAAAAAATGTTTGAAAGGTACAGTAGATAGGATAAGGTCATTTTTTGCAAATGTCAACCACACCTGCTGTTTGCATTTGTAACCTTTTGTGCTGAACTTGAAAATATGGTGAACTTGTGACCTGTCAGTTCAGTTGAATGTTCCATGAACTGTTACTATGCAAACTGGCATTAGGCAGAATGGGGGAAGGGTTGAAACTTAACTGTGGACTTAAAATGTGAAATTGTAATTTATATATATGTGATATCTTATTAAAGTAAGATTTCCCAAGTCAGTACTATCTTTAGAAGTGGTGTGTTCTTAAAAAATTGTGGTATTTTTCTTTGTAATATATTTTTGAACTCCCGTATGGATTCGCGGCTCCATCGCGTTGGTGCACGGTGGAGTCGCGACTCCAAAAAATTCCAGAACCAGTTTGGGCACTCTTAGAAGTCAGTTGGTAAGGGTTAATATGTCTAACCAATAGAAATGTGTTTTATCATTTGAAATAATGTAGGAAGCAATGTGATTTGTTACTTACATGTATTTTTGTGGAGAAAGAGAGGGAAAGTTTGCCATTACTGGTTTTACCTTGCTGAGAGTGGTGCATTACATTGATTGTGTGCATAAGAAAATCTTTTATGAGTTTGTGATATTTTAAATTCCACAAATCAATTTGGAAGGTGTTATAAATTTGTGAGGTGTATTATGTATTAGGTTTATTTTTAATCTTTAAAAATTATTGATGAACTGTGATATTTGAAATATATTATTAAATGTAGAGATGTGTATTGTAGTTTGTTTTATTGTAGTTAAAGGTTGTTTGAAATAGATTCTGTATAGTAATATGTGTATATTGGAAGATGGATTAGTGATTATGGTAGTTTGTTTTAGTGTATTGATATGTACATTTGTAGTATACCGCATAATTTTAGCTGTTGCTTTAAAATTGGAGGTGGAGTCTAGTTTTAAGGTGTGCATGGACTTCTGTCTCAAGTATGTTTCTACTTGTATATGTATTTTCATATGTCTTATACATTTGAAGGTGCATGATGTATAACAAAGAGGTATTGTTGCTTTTTATGTGGTAGTCTCAAGACTGTGAGTAGTAGTGGAATGGTGAAGATGCAGCATAATAGTGTGGTTTGAAAGATGTTGACATAAGGTATTATTGATTAGGGTTCTTTTTTTAAGGTTCTAGAGAGGTACAGTAGAAATATGCCACATAATTGTTGGTGTTTGCTTGAAATTGGAAGTTTGTTCTGTGAATTTTTAAGGTCTGGATAGTGTTATGGTACAGACATATTCATGTATGCTTTTAGGAATATGGTGAGACGTTTAGTAAAGACATGTGAAGGGTTCCTGCTTTGTATTTGGATAGGTGTAACATTATAAGTAGTTGTAGAATGGTAAAGCAGCAGCCTGAAAGTGAGGTTTGAGATGTTTGTAGAGATGTTATTTATTAGAGTAATTTGTATGATGTGAGGAAAGTTAGATTTTATATATACCGCATAATTTTTGGTGTCTGTTTGAAAACTGAAGTGTAGTCTGTGAAGTTTTGAGCTGTGGATGCTGTTGTGACTGAGATATGTGTCTATTTGCACATATATTAATGTATGTGTTATGTGTCTGAAGATGATAGATGTATAAAACGCAGGTATACATTTATCCGTGTATTCCTTTTATATATGATGCTGCTAGCAAAAGGTACAGACATATGCATACATGGTTTTAGAAATATGGGGAAACTTTCATGAAAGATAAGTGAAGTGTTGCTTTGCTGTTCGCTATGCTCCATACCTGATTACTACTAGAATAGTGAAGCAGTAGTAGTAGAAAAGTGATGTTTAAGATATGTTGGGAGAGGAATTATTAATTATGGTACTTTATAAGAGTCTGTGTAAAAGTTCACTTGAAATTTGCCACATAAATCTAGGTGTGTTTGAAATGTTAAGTGTAATCTGTCAAGTTTTAAGGCCTTTATGGTCTTGTGATTGTGGTTATGTTTCTACTTGCACATGTATTTTAATATGTGTAATGCTTTTGGCAATAGGTATAGATAGAAGCATGCATGCTTTTAGGAATATGGTTAGAGTTATGGTAGAGACATGTGATAGGTTGCTGCTTTATGTATGACTAGGCCCAATATTCGTAGAATGGTGAAGCTGCAGAACAAATGTGAGTTTTAAGACATGTTGGCAGAGGGATTACTGATTAGGCTACTTTCTATGAGTCTGGGGAAAGGTGCACTTGAAATACACTGCAGAAATCAGGCAATACTCATGCACTTATAAAATCACCCAGGCACTACCTTTGCACTCCTGTAATCACTCAGGCAGTACCTTAGTACTTCTGTAATCACTCAGGCAGTACTCATGGACTTATAAAATCACCCACTCACTTCCTATGTACTTTACAGCTGCAATCATGCAATCAGCCAGGCATTACTTATGTACTACTCCTGCAGTTATAGAATCATGCAGTCTCTATGTATGCACTCATGTAATAACCCAGACACTACCCTTGCAGTCATAGAATCACCCAGGCCCTACTGTTGCACTCATCTATTCACCTAGGCACTTCTTAGTGAGTCATCTATGACTTCAGGTGCTATTTATACACTTATCCATGCACTGAACCTTTATGTGTGCACTCATGTAATTAGCCAGTCACTAACCATCTTCTCCTGCAACTACCCAGTGACTACCTTTGGAGTCATACAATCACCCAAGTACTACCCATGGTGTTTTGCAATCACTCAGGCAGATCTATTACATGTCTCAGTTTCTAGGTTTCACTATATTTCAGAAATATTGTAAATATATTTCTTTTAGATATGATGATGATTTGAAAAGGTAGAGACATATGTCTGCATGCTTTTAACGATATGGAGAGACTTATGGTTGAGTCATGTAATAGTCTGCTGTTTTATATTTGGCTAGGCCCAACACTCATGCAGTTATAAAACTCCCTAGTACTACCCATGCAGTCTTCCAATGATCCAAGCAGTACATATGCACTGATGCAATCACCCAGGCATTACCCCTGCAGTCATGCAATCACCCAGACACTAGCTATGCACTCATGCAATCACCAAGGTATTACCAATGCACTCTTTGAATCATGTAGCCACTGCTCATTCACTTATATAATCACTCAGGCACTAACGTTATACTCTTTCAATCACAGAGGCACTAGCCTTGTACTTATGTAATCACTCAGCCAGTAGTCATGGTATTATGAAATTACCCAGACACTACCTTTGCACTCATTTATTACTCAGGCGTTATCTCAGTAGTTCTGAAATCACACAAGAAGTACCCATGCTCTTATAAAATCACCCAGTCACTTTCTATGTAGTTATGTAAATCACCAGATATTACTCCTGTAGTCATGCAGTCACCCAGGCGTTACCTATGTACGTCTTTAATCCCCCAGAGGTTACTTCTGTACTCATTCAATCACCAATGCATTAGCTATACAGTGCTTCAATCACCCAGGCACTATCCTTGCACTCTTTCAATCACGGAGGCCCTATTCTTGTACTTATGTAATCACTCAGGCAATACTCATGCACTTATAAAATCACCCAGGCACTACCTTTGCACTCTTGTAATCACTCAGGCAGTACCTTAGTATTTCTGTAATCACTCAGGCAGTACTCATGGACTTATAAAATCACCCACTCACTTCCTATGTACTCCAGTAATCCTGTAGATATTACCGCTGCAGTCATGCAATCAGCCAGGCATTATTTATGTACTACTCCTGCAGTTATAGAATCATGCAGTCTCTATGTATGCACTCATGTAATAACCCAGACACTACCCTTGCAGTCATAGAATCACCCAGGCCCTAATGTTGCACTCATCTATTCACCTAGGCACTTCTTAGTGAGTCATCTATGCCTTCAGGTACTATTTATACACTTATCCATGCACTGAACCTTTATGTGTGCACTCATGTAATTAGCCAGTCACTAACCATCTTCTCCTGCAACTACCCAGTGACTACCTTTGGAGTCATACAATCACCCAAGTACTACCCATGGTGTTTTGCAATCACTCAGGCAGATCTATTACATGTCTCAGTTTCTAGGTTTCACTATATTTCAGAAATATTGTAAATATATTTCTTTTAGATATGATGATGATTTGAAAAGGTAGAGACATATGTCTGCATGCTTTTAACGATATGGAGAGACTTATGGTTGAGTCATGTAATAGTCTGCTGTTTTATATTTGGCTAGGCCCAACACTCATGCAGTTATAAAACTCCCTAGTACTACCCATGCAGTCTTCCAATGATCCAAGCAGTACATATGCACTGATGCAATCACCCAGGCATTACCCCTGCAGTCATGCAATCACCCAGACACTAGCTATGCACTCATGCAATCACCAAGGTATTACCCATGCACTCTTTGAATCATGTAGCCACTGCTCATTCACTTATATAATCACTCAGGCACTAACGTTATACTCTTTCAATCACAGAGGCACTAGCCTTGTACTTATGTAATCACTCAGCCAGTAGTCATGGTATTATGAAATTACCCAGACACTACCTTTGCACTCATTTATTACTCAGGCGTTATCTCAGTAGTTCTGAAATCACACAAGAAGTACCCATGCTCTTATAAAATCACCCAGTCACTTTCTATGTAGTTATGTAAATCACCAGATATTACTCCTGTAGTCATGCAGTCACCCAGGCGTTACCTATGTACGTCTTTAATCCCCCAGAGGTTACTTCTGTACTCATTCAATCACCAATGCATTAGCTATACAGTGCTTCAATCACCCAGGCACTATCCTTGCACTCTTTCAATCACGGAGGCCCTATTCTTGTACTTATGTAATCACTCAGGCAATACTCATGCACTTATAAAATCACCCAGGCACTACCTTTGCACTCTTGTAATCACTCAGGCAGTACCTTAGTATTTCTGTAATCACTCAGGCAGTACTCATGGACTTATAAAATCACCCACTCACTTCCTATGTACTCCAGTAATCCTGTAGATATTACCGCTGCAGTCATGTAATCAGCCAGGCATTACTTATGTACTACTCCTGCAGTTATAGAATCATGCAGTCTCTACCTATGCACTCATGTAATACCTCAGGCACTACCCTTGCAGTCATAGAATCACCCAGGCCCTACTGTTGCACTCATCTATTCACCTAGGCACTTCTTAGTGAGTCATCTATGCCTTCAGGTGCTATTTATACACTTATCCATGCACTGAACCTTTATGTGTGCACTCATGTAATTAGCCAGTCACTATCCATCTTCTCCTGCAACTACCCAGTGACTACCTTTGGAGTCATACAATCACCCAAGTACTACCCATGGTGTTTTGCAATCACTCAGGCAGATCTATTACATGTCTCAGTTTCTAGGTTTCACTATATTTCAGAAATATTGTAAATATATTTCTTTTAGATATGATGATGATTTGAAAAGGTAGAGACATATGTCTGCATGCTTTTAACGATATGGAGAGACTTATGGTTGAGTCATGTAATAGTCTGCTGTTTTATATTTGGCTAGGCCCAACACTCATGCAGTTATAAAACTCCCTAGTACTACCCATGCAGTCTTCCAATGATCCAAGCAGTACATATGCACTGATGCAATCACCCAGGCATTACCCCTGCAGTCATGCAATCACCCAGACACTAGCTATGCACTCATGCAATCACCAAGGTATTACCCATGCACTCTTTGAATCATGTAGCCACTGCTCATTCACTTATATAATCACTCAGGCACTAACGTTATACTCTTTCAATCACAGAGGCACTAGCCTTGTACTTATGTAATCACTCAGCCAGTAGTCATGGTATTATGAAATTACCCAGACACTACCTTTGCACTCATTTATTACTCAGGCGTTATCTCAGTAGTTCTGAAATCACACAAGAAGTACCCATGCTCTTATAAAATCACCCAGTCACTTTCTATGTAGTTATGTAAATCACCAGATATTACTCCTGTAGTCATGCAGTCACCCAGGCGTTACCTATGTACGTCTTTAATCCCCCAGAGGTTACTTCTGTACTCATTCAATCACCAATGCATTAGCTATACAGTGCTTCAATCACCCAGGCACTATCCTTGCACTCTTTCAATCACGGAGGCCCTATTCTTGTACTTATGTAATCACTCAGGCAATACTCATGCACTTATAAAATCACCCAGGCACTACCTTTGCACTCTTGTAATCACTCAGGCAGTACCTTAGTATTTCTGTAATCACTCAGGCAGTACTCATGGACTTATAAAATCACCCACTCACTTCCTATGTACTCCAGTAATCCTGTAGATATTACCGCTGCAGTCATGTAATCAGCCAGGCATTACTTATGTACTACTCCTGCAGTTATAGAATCATGCAGTCTCTACCTATGCACTCATGTAATACCTCAGGCACTACCCTTGCAGTCATAGAATCACCCAGGCCCTACTGTTGCACTCATCTATTCACCTAGGCACTTCTTAGTGAGTCATCTATGCCTTCAGGTGCTATTTATACACTTATCCATGCACTGAACCTTTATGTGTGCACTCATGTAATTAGCCAGTCACTATCCATCTTCTCCTGCAACTACCCAGTGACTACCTTTGGAGTCATACAATCACCCAAGTACTACCCATGGTGTTTTGCAATCACTCAGGCAGATCTATTACATGTCTCAGTTTCTAGGTTTCACTATATTTCAGAAATATTGTAAATATATTTCTTTTAGATATGATGATGATTTGAAAAGGTAGAGACATATGTCTGCATGCTTTTAACGATATGGAGAGACTTATGGTTGAGTCATGTAATAGTCTGCTGTTTTATATTTGGCTAGGCCCAACACTCATGCAGTTATAAAACTCCCTAGTACTACCCATGTAGTCTTCCAATGATCCAAGCAGTACATATGCACTGATGCAATCACCCAGGCATTACCCCTGCAGTCATGCAATCACCCAGACACTAGCTATGCACTCATGCAATCACCAAGGTATTACCCATGCACTCTTTGAATCATGTAGCCACTGCTCATTCACTTATATAATCACTCAGGCACTAACTTTATACTCTTTCAATCACAGAGGCACTAGCCTTGTACTTATGTAATCACTCAGCCAGTAGTCATGGTATTATGAAATTACCCAGACACTACCTTTGCACTCATTTATTCACTCAGGCGTTATCTCAGTAGTTCTGAAATCACACAAGAAGTACCCATGCTCTTATAAAATCACCCAGTCACTTTCTATGTAGTCATGTAAATCACTAGATATTACTCCTGTAGTCATGCAGTCACCCAGGCGTTACCTATGTACTTCTTTAATCCCCCAGAGGTTACTTCTGTACTCATTCAATCACCAATGCATTAGCTATACAGTGCTTCAATCACCCAGGCACTATCCTTGCACTCTTTCAATCACGGAGACCCTATTCTTGTACTTATGTAATCACTCAGGCAATACTCATGCACTTATAAAATCACCCAGGCACTACCTTTGCACTCTTGTAATCACTCAGGCAGTACCTTAGTATTTCTGTAATCACTCAGGCAGTACTCATGGACTTATAAAATCACCCACTCACTTCCTATGTACTCCAGTAATCCTGTAGATATTACCGCTGCAGTCATGCAATCAGCCAGGCATTACTTATGTACTACTCCTGCAGTTATAGAATCATGCAGTCTCTACCTATGCACTCAAATCAAATCAAATCAAAACGAGCTTTATTCGATTTTAGACATTAAAATCATAAAAGCAGACAATTAAAACATATCATCTCACATCTAAAAATTACATTAAAACACATTAGCTAGGTACAAATTCATAGAAAATTCATTTAACAATAACTATTTTTTTGCATCCGGGAAATAAAATGTATTATGCTGTGCTTAATATATACCATCTCATATCTATGTTTCTCTCATATATTTTACATCTGGCATTCAAATATTTAGAGATTTTCTGGCTCTATATACACTTTTTAAAAAACAAACCATAGATCCAATACAGTAACAATTTCCCAACATCTGCAAATACAAAAAAGCAGGGCGACATTGTCTCCATCCCCCTGTTTTAATAACGGTAATATCCATCTTCGCCTTTCATTTTTGTAAAATTTGCAGAATAGAATTGCGTGAATAGTTGTTTGTGGTGAAATATTATCACAAGGACATCGACAAAGTTCCCTTGACCAGTTGTTAATATCTGGATGGCTAATCAAATGGTGGAAAGTCCCAAATCTAAAACGTGTTAACATATACCTGTCATATCCCCCCAATATGCATGTCAAGTATGGTTGAATGTTATACGTTATGATAATTAATTGATGTTCAACCACCGTAGGTTTATTCATTTCCAAGGTTAACCTATTTTCTTCCAGATGGGTCATACAAGTTTTTTTAAGTTCCTTCCGATTAATACAATTCATATTTTCAGGTAGGAAGAAGTACTCTGGACGCCCGATATCCTGCATAAAATTTCTTACATACTTCAACCAGGGAATCTTGCTGGCGTTATCTAATTTCATTGCATTAGTTATTATTTCCCTATTTAAACCTGTGCTAACAGAGGTCCAAATTCAGTGCCAGAGCAGCACCGGTTGTACCTTAATTAGATCAGAAATATATGTTACTCCTAATTCACTATGGCAGTTGAAAACTGAAGCACTGGCCGGGACTGCCAATATAAATTTTAAAAAGGCATTTTCCACGTGTTGGATTGATGTACAGTCATAAAAACCCCAAATACCTGCCCCAAAAATTGCTATACTCGCGCACTTAGCTTGATAGATTTTTAAGAGGATTTCTGGTGGCCTTTTCCCCAATTTTTTAGTAAAATTAATTAAGGCCGCGGTGGACTTCATAAACAGGAGGCTCCTAGTCTTTATCGCTTGGACCCAAGACCCAGTGCGGTTAAAAAGAACACCCAGGTAACAAAAGGAGTTAATAGATTCCACCCTACTTCCCCCAGCTTGAAAACTTCTGTTCTTATGTTTCCCTCTCCCACAGGTCATAATGAAGCTTTTCTTTGCATTCATTTTTATTCCAAGGTTGTCCATAAAACTTGTATAAAAAGTGAGAGCCCTCTGTAGGCCAATCTGGGTACGTGCCATGAGTACCGCATCGTCGGCATAGAGGAGGGAGACTATCGGGCATTTATTTATGTATGGCGGATCCCCAGCGTTTGACACCAACTCCTGTCCCAAAGCATTTGTGTACAGGGTGAACAGCAGTGGTGCCAAAACGCAGCCTTGCCTCACTCCTCTCTTGACTTTAAACGGCACAGTACACTCTCCCTTGAGTCCATACCGAACTTTTGCTGTAGTGCCAGAGTATAGCTGTCTTAAAAACTGGATTAAAATGGGATCAACCTTTAAATCACTAAGAACGCCCCACAGCTTATTGTGAATTACACAATCAAATGCAGCTGTGAAGTCGACAAATGCCAAATAAAATTTCCCGTTTTTGCCTGCGTGTCCTTTCCAATTAAAATATTAAGGTTAAGAATCTGCTCGTTAATACCTAGACCTGGTCTAAAACCATACTGTACATCACTTAAAATACTTTTTTCTTCCGCCCATGTTTGCAACCGGTCTAAAACAATCCTGCCCGCTACCTTCATAAGGGAGTCTAACAAAGATATCGGACGGTAGCAGGCAGGATTTTCCCGATCCCCTTTTTAAAAATGGGGACAATAATTGATTCAGACCAAGTACCTATAAATCCCTTGCGCAGCATGCTTGTAAAACCCGTGTTAAAATTGGGCCCCACATTTCCAAATTAAACTTAAAAAGGTCGATTGGTACCCCATCCGGGCCGGGGGCCTTGCCGCTCTTGCTTGCCTTTATAGCAGAGGTAACGTCCTGTAAAGTGATATGGAAATCGATGGGCGTAAAATTCTGATGTTTCCCCTCTGTGTTTTGCCCACAGACTGCTTCCCTCTCACTGGCCTTCTGTAGGGAATAGACACTTGAGAAGAAATCCACCCAAGTTCTTTCCTCTATTGCTACCTCAATTGACGGTGCATCAGGTCTATTGTTAAGGAATGGGGCGTTCACAGCTGACCAAAATTGTGAACTATCCCTGCTCGATGCTGCATCACTTAAATTCTTCCAAGCCTTCTCTTTTAATTCATTCATTCTATTTTTCCTAGCTATGGTGTACAACTTTCTACAGATCCTAATCTCCTCTTTATCTCTTACTGTTCTATGTAGAGCATTCTTTAAATTGGTATAGCTTTTTGTACAATTATTATCAAACCATCCCTTACTGGTGTTACAGGTACCTTTACTTTCCACTTGCAACGTGCTTTTAACAATCTCAGTAATACAGGTAAAGGCTTTTCAAATATTGTCATGCGTCGGACTGTCACTTAAACATATTGAAATTGGCACATACGCATTTGTGATTATTTCTTTACTTAGCTCCGCAGGGTCCCGACTTGACCAGCGAATTGTATAACCATTTTGTCTTCCCAATTCTATATTTTGTACCCATGCTACTTTATTGCAATTTCTCCTTACTATATTTGTTGGGGTTGCTATTTTTACGCTTATCGCCAAGTGATCACTCATTACATTTCGATGAATATTGTACCCAATAACATAACTTGCATAGCGGTTTGGCATGATAATAAAATCTATTGTCGAATCAGCTCCTCTGCCAATAAATGTATGTCCAAATTCCACCTTAGGGGTACATAGGCAATTTGTAAAACCAAAATCGTGCTTATACAGAATCTCATTAAACAACTCTACTTTATCTGTATGAGAGAAATGAATCGGTGGGTCGTCTTCCTCCAATGTTAAACCACATTTTCCTATTTCAGCCAAAGGACACAAACCAACATTAAAATCCCCACCCCAAATAGGAATGATTTCAATCTCTTCATCTGATTTTAAGTTAGTAATATCCTCGCTGAGCTTCTTCAGTATGGCGCCCAGTTGCCCTTTTTCCACGTTGTTATAAAAATTAATCACAGCTAAAATACAGTTCACATCCAATTTGATAGTAGATTTCAGAGCTAATCATATTAATCTTTTGAGCCCCGAGCAGATTGGAGACTGTGACGAGGCAGGGTCGGAACGGGACGGAGAGGGGACTATGGCGGACTGGTGGACCGCGACACCCCTATCTTCCCCTCTTGTTTCCCTGCAGCCGGAGGACTGGACTTCGTCATCCTACCAATCAGAAGAAAGGGTAGCAGTAGAATGCAGCGGCCCCTTTAACTGGGAAAGCCTCGAGGAGGAGGCCTCTCCCCCTTTCAGTGACGTCGTCCCGCCAGGACCAATAAGTGGCTGGAGTTCCACATCGAAGGAGTGTGCCTACACCGGAGAGGAGAGAGCGGAAGTCGGTGAAGACGCCAGGGACGAGGAGAAGAGGCGTGTGAGGAGAGAAGATTGGAGCCGTGCTGTCAGGATATCGGACGCCCCGGGAGAGCCAGGAGGCCAACGGCACCGCGCTCCGCCCAGCCATGCTCCAGGAGGAGCGTGGCTCACACAGGTACGGGACCGCCTCACGGGCTGGGTCGGGAGGAGGGAGAAGCCTGCGCAGTAGCACGGGACCCCTTGTTCGTTATACACCCCAGGGGTACGCTCCTGTTCCCTTTCACTCGCACTCCCTCCCCTAAGTCGTGTGCACCCTCACTGCCTTAGTAGATGTGTATCACGCGTGCCTTCCTCACTCCTTTACCCTTAATAGAGACAGGCTGTTATCCAGCACTTACGTCCCCTTTTTCCTTCTCTTCCTGATACGGCCGCGGAGCAATTCCCCTGCAGACGACCCCGGGAAGAGAGGAAGACCCAAGACCCCACGGAGACGCGCCCCCTAAGGAAGGAAAGACGGACATTATAACAACTGTTGATCTGTGACCCTGGCTTCCAATAGAAGGCGTGTATTAGGGAAAATAAAACCCTCACTGCCACGAGTCGGGCTGCGTGTACCTTATTCCGTCCCCCAACAAGTGGTGGAGAATGCGGGCACTCTAACATCACCCATCAGTAACCCTATGATGGACGCCCTGATACAACACCTAGTAAAAGGACAAGAGAAACTAGAATGCGAGGTCGAGAGACAGATGACGTCGGCGCAG
This sequence comes from Calotriton arnoldi, assembly GCA_963921515.1. NCBI lineage: Eukaryota > Metazoa > Chordata > Amphibia > Caudata > Salamandridae > Calotriton > Calotriton arnoldi. The sequence goes on from CAWUFW010003972.1 coordinate 1,452,454, forward strand.
GCCGATCGCGACGTCTTCAAGGACACGATTGCTGCGCAGTTGGAGGGGCTGCAGAAAATGATAACGGAAACACCGGTCCCTATGCCTAAAGACTATCGAGGTACCCACCATGGACCATCCGGGGTGTCACTACAAAAGTACATACACGGGGAGGACCCCGACGCCTTTCTCTTGAATTTTGAGCGGGCCGCTCGAGCATGCGGCTGGCCTGAGGACAAGTGGCCCTTCTTCCTTGCCCCTTTACTAACAGGAGAAGCACAGGCCGCATATCAGGTCGCGAACGCTGCTGGTGATACCCCCTATGCGGAAATCAAAGATGTTATCCTGGACCACCTCGATCTTGACGCCGAGGCATACCGGGTTCGGTTCAGGAAGGAAAAGGGACTGGCCGGGGAAAATCCCAAAACGTTGTACTTTCGCCTCAAGATGGCTGCGGATAAATGGCTACGCCCCTCCACAAGTACCAAGGAGGAGATTATGAACCATATATACTTAGAACAGTTCCTCGAAGCCCTCCCGTATAATACACAACGATGGTTGAAGCAGCAGTCCCATCTTACACCAGAGCAAGCGATTGAGATGGCTACAACTTATGCGCGAGCTCAACCACATACCCCTGTGTGGGAAGTAGAAAAACCCCAGCGCACTGTCCCCTTGCGGCCTGAGAGAAAAATACGTTCCTTAACCGAACCTGCTAAACCCAGATCCGTTAAACCTGATGTTCCCACATTCCGGGGCCCACAATGTTTCGACTGTGGGGACTGGGGCCACATCGCCCGCCTCTGTCCCCGGCTTAAACCAACTGAGGAACCCATGGAAGTGGGTTATATCCCAAAGGCCATCCTATATACCGCTGAGATGGGAGGCACATTCCACGTAAGTGTACAGGTGAATGGGAGGGAGGTAAAAGCGCTCCTAGATTCCGGGTGTAAACAATCCGTCATACAGCAGGCTCTTTTACATCCTTCTCAGCTTATCCCCGACGTGCTGGTGCACATCAAGTGCGTACATGGGGACATTCGACAATATCCTCTAGCCTCAGTGGTCCTGTATCCCAAATATACCCCCCCCTGTAGAGTAAAGGTGGGAGTGCTAGGAGGTTTGCCAGAGGATCTGATCATAGGCACACACAACCCTGAGTTCCTGACCCTGTTTCGACACACCTTGTCCACACACCAGACAAGCTCATTTGATCCCCAAACCGCCCTCCTTACCCCGGAGCCTTGGTTGATGGATCGAAGTTTTAGGTTCGCCCAGGCAAACGATGCTACGTTGCTCAACGCCTGGGAGAACGCCCATCAAAACCAGGGTAATCCCTCTTCAACATACCCCCAGTTTCTAATACAGGAAGGACTGTTGTACCGCAAGGGCAGGTCCAACGACCCGCCCCAACTATTGGTCCCCAAAACCTTTAGGGATCAGATACTTTTCTTCGCTCATTCACACCTCACAGCAGGGCATACAGGAACCGAAAAGACCACGCAAAACGTATTGAGGAACTTCTTCTGGCCAGGCATCTACAAAGACGTCCAAACCCATTGCCAGGAATGCGGAGTGTGCCAAAAAAAGAACTTACAAAGGCCCCCAGCCGTTCCCTTACAACCACTGCCGATAGTAGGAAACCCATTCGAGAGGGTCGGAATGGATCTCATCGGACCCCTCCCTAAAACCCAGAAAGGGAACCAGTATGCCCTCGTCATAGTGGATTATGCGACCCGCTTCCCGGAGGCCTTCCCCCTAAGAGCGCTTACTACCCGGAACATCGCCGACAGGCTGGTGGAATTCTTCGCTAGGGTGGGTTTCCCGAAAGAGATCCTCACGGACCAGGGCACCCCATTCGTGTCCCGCCTGATGAAGGAAGTCTGTCACACCCTGGATCTTCGGCATATTCGAACATCCGTCTACCACCCCCAGACAGACGGTCTTGTGGAACGATACAACAGGACATTGAAGACTACATTGAAGAAAATGCTCTCTGTAGAAGGCAGGGAATGGGATCAGTTGCTACCTCTGGCCTTGTACGTAATCAGAGCCCAAGTCCAGAGCAGCCTGGGGTGCTCGTCATTCGAGCTCCTTTATGGAAGACAGCCACGGTCATTGATGGAGATGACGAAAGACGCGTGGGAACAGGAAGAATCCGCAGAGACCCGAACAGTGTTGGAATACACCCAACAACTGAAAAACAAAATAGGAAAACTTCGTGAGATAGCATACTCTCACCTGGAACACCGCAGGAACCAGCAGAAGACCTTCTACGACAAAGGAAAGAAATGGAGAAGACTTTCCCTTGACGATTGGGCCCTAGTCCTCCTACCCTCTTCGACCAGGAAGTTCCAATCCGAATGGTTGGGTCCATACAAGGTCATACGGGTTATAGGAAAAACAACCTACCAACTACAGATAACCCCTACCAAGAAACAGACCTATCACATAAATATATTAAAAAAATGGTTGGGTCCAATACCCAAAACTGCCCACCTGACCTTACCAAACCTCGAACCACTAGGGAACACGATGGAGCAACTGGTCATTAATGAGGAACTAACAGGGAAGGAACAAACCGAACTGTTCACAGCTCTAAAGCCTTTTTCTCCGCTGTTTTCGGACATCCCTGGGAAGACGAGTCTAGCCGAACATTGTATCGAAACAACCCCGGGGAAGATCATCAAGCAACGCCCATACAGAATACCTGCAGCCAAGAGGGCCATGATACAGAAAGAGGTACAGGATATGTTGCAGTTGGGCATCATACAACCTTCCAAAAGCAACTGGTCATCTCCAATAGTGATGGTACCGAAACCCGATGGGTCTACGCGTTTCTGTATGGATTTCCGCGCCTTGAACGACATCTCCACCTTCGACGCCTATCCCATCCCTAGGGTCGATGACTTGATCGAGAAACTGGGGGACGCTAAGTATATAACCACCATAGACCTGACCAAGGGTTACTGGCAGGTGCCCCTGAGGGAGGAAGACCGTCGCAAAACAGCCTTTTCCACCCCAGACGGCCTGTATGAGTTTAACGTGCTCCCTTTTGGGCTTCATGGAGCGCCTGCCACATTCCAACGGCTAATGAATACTGTGTTACAAGATCACCAGTCGTTTTGTTCGGCCTACCTGGACGACATTGTGGTCTTCAGTGATACGTGGGAAGCCCACATCAAGCATCTCCAAACCATCCTTCATGCTCTCGAGCAGGCCGGGTTACGCATCAATTCCAAGAAGTCCAGAATCGCATTTCACAAGGTTAGATACCTAGGCTATCTACTAGGACACGGAGCGATAGCGCCCCAGAAGGAAAAGATTCGTGCCATCGCTGAAACACCGTTTCCCACTACCAGAAGAGACATGAGGGCCTTTTTGGGACTGATCGGATATTACCGCCGTTTTATCCCTCGGTTTTCAGAAATCGCGACACCCCTAACAGACACCCTGAGAAAAGACATAAAACCCCAGTGCCTGCTAAACCCGACCCCACAAATGGTAGAGGCATTCCATACACTGAAAAACGCCATCACCTCCAGTCCAATATTATCTGCACCCAACTTCCACAAACCTTTCATTCTACATACGGACACTTCTAATTATGGCTTGGGTGCCGTGTTGTCCCAGTTGGCAGATGACGGGGTTGAACACCCAGTGTTGTACATAAGTAGGAAGCTGTTCCCGAGGGAGACTAAATACCCCACCATTGAGCGAGAGTGCCTGGCCATTAAGTGGGCCATAGATAAACTCCGTTATTACCTCGAGGGCCGACCATTCACCTTGTACACAGACCATGCCCCGTTACAGTGGATGGCACGGAACAGAGCACAAAATCCCAGGGTCCTCCGTTGGTTCTTGTCACTACAGCCATTTTCGTTCAAAGTCCTACACAGACAGGGGAAGGACAATGGGAACGCTGATTATCTGTCCCGGGTGTTCCCTCTCCCCGATCGGGAGAATCCTGGTGGGGGGGACTGTGACGAGGCAGGGTCGGAACGGGACGGAGAGGGGACTATGGCGGACTGGTGGACCGCGACACCCCTATCTTCCCCTCTTGTTTCCCTGCAGCCGGAGGACTGGACTTCGTCATCCTACCAATCAGAAGAAAGGGTAGCGGTAGAATGCAGCGGCCCCTTTAACTGGGAAAGCCTCGAGGAGGAGGCCTCTCCCCCTTTCAGTGACGTCGTCCCGCCAGGACCAATAAGTGGCTGGAGTTCCACATCGAAGGAGTGTGCCTACACAGGAGAGAGCGGAAGTCGGTGAAGACGCCAGGGACGAGGAGAAGAGTCATGTGAGGAGAGAAGATTGGAGCCGTGCTGTCAGGATATCGGACGCCCCGGGAAGCAGGAGGCCAACGGCACCGCGCTCCGCCCAGCCACGCTCCAGGAGGAGCGTGGCTCACACAGGTACGGGACCGCCTCACGGGCTGGGTCGGGAGGAGGGAGAAGCCTGCGCAGTAGCACGGGACCCCTTGTTCATTATACACCCCAGGGGTACTCTCCCGTTCCCTTTCACTCGCACTCCCTCCCCTAAGTCGTGTGCACCCTCACTGCCTCAGTAGATGTGTATCACGCGTGCCTTCCTCACTCCTTTACCCTTAATAGAGACAGGCTGTTATCCAGCACTTACGTCCCCTTTTTCCTTCTCTTCCTGATACGGCCGCGGAGCAATTCCCCTGCAGACGACCCCGGGAAGAGAGGAAGACCCAAGACCCCACGGAGACGCGCCCCCTAAGGAAGGAAAGACGGACATTATAACAACTGTTGATCTGTGACCCTGGCTTCCAATAGAAGGCGTGTATTAGGGAAAATAAAACCCTCACTGCCACGAGTCGGGCTGCGTGTACCTTATTCCGTCCCGCAACAGAGACGTATACACAAACTCCACCCTTAGATCTTCCACTAGATGATTGGATAGCTGGTGTATGAAATGTCTTAAATCCATTAATAGTTATTTCCTCAATGGCCCAGGTCTCTTGCATACATAAAATGTCAAAATTATTAATAAAATCCAACCAAACTGTATCATTTACTTTGTCCTTTAGACCCGCAATATTCCAAAAGAGGACTCTACAGGCTTTTATTTCCTGGTCAACTGTTTCAAACACAGTTACAGACTGATTTATAAATTCGCCCTCAGATTGCGGAACAGGATCAAAGTCTCCCATACTACCCATCAATATGCAAGATCTGCTCATATAATCTGTCTCGTTTAACTCCTCACATTTAGGATTACTTTCCTCCTCGTCCAATAACTTAGCCTCTGTTAGACTAAACCAAACTGGTACACATGGGGTTTCTGCACTATGATTGATTTCATTCCCTGATGAGTTCAACCTATTTATTAGTCAATTATTTTCATCTAAAGTTGTTTGATGTTACTAAGTTAAAGAGTGGACCATCTATGGGCTGTCTACGTGGGCCGCGATTTTTTGGTTTAGTGAAACACGGAGGTTGATAAAAAAAGCCCAAAGGGAGAACTTGTATATTTGTGTAGATAGGGCTAGGCTCTTGTGTTCTTAATAGGATTTCCCTTACCAGTGTGGGTGATCCTAATGAGAGGGTGATACAATCACCTTCAAAGAGTTTGTTGTTATTTCCCACCAAATCAATTCTCCTCACCATCTTGAATTCCCTAAAATGGGCACTAGTCAGACCTGTTCTGTTTCCCAACCAGTAAATGGTTTTATTTCTTAGGGCAGGCCAAGTTTCCGTATCGGCTAAAGGCAAGGGCGGAACATTTGCCAAAATAATAGTATAAGGTGTAGCTGCCGGCGGCAAATTTAATGTTTGTAAGCTATGCATTACCGCTGGAGCATAGCTGTCTGTTGGGGTCATTCTTGTACTTTCCCCTCCCAGCATTCTTTCAGCTATTTTGTGATCTGTCCTTCCCATCTCATTTAATGTATGCACCACTCCCTTTTGAGGAAAAATATTTTTCGTATTTACAGGTGTATTAGGGTTTAATACTTGTCCCTCACCCTGTTCTCTCACCCCATGTGATGTCTTTACTGTCAGAGGGGTTGCCTTTTGGGCTACCTTCTCAGAGTATGTACTCGTACCCAATAATTTCTGGGGTTCTGCACCTCTTTCTTGAATGGCCTTATTCTGAGCTGTTAAAATTTTCTCTATGCCTACTTCTATTTTGTCCAATCTACCTGTAAGGATATTAATGGCATGTGTAACAGACTCAGTTAAATCTTTAATTGCCACGGACAGACTTACAGATTCGCATGAGGTTGCATCGCATTTTGTTGTTTGCCTGTAATGCGTTAATAGTACCTTTTTCCTTATGCAATTTATTTTTGGGGCCCTGAGATTTTCCCTGTAACTTTCTTAAATGAGTCCTAATTGGTCTAGGAGTAAGTTGTGCTGTGTGCAATCCTTTAGATGTAATATCCAATATCCTTAAATTTGGAGATTTACAGGATTTTTTGGGGGGAGGTAAGTGTTCATTATCTAATTCCCCAAAAGAAATGTCCTCGGAAATTACCTGGATACAGCCATTTTTTGGTGCTCAAGGGGAGTGTCACCCGGGATAGCATGCTCAGTAGCCTCTACACCCTTTGGAATAGTATTTTTATCCTTTAGCTTTAGGGGTAGTGATAATGGATCCACTGTGTCAATATTTAGTGTTTCTTCCACGGAGATTATCTGTCTTTCGATATCTCCAACTGCCCCAGTTAGATAGTTAAGCAAGGTCATATTAGCTTTCTTATGCTTACTTGATGTTTTCGGTGTATGACTCACTGTCTGCTTTCTTTTTCCCATGGTACTAGTCAACTAATTGGCTACTGCAACTAGAAGGTTAGAGCTCAATATCCTCAATGAGCTCAACCCGTTCCCTAACTCTCCCACACAAAATATAAAGTGCAGAGTGCTAATTCTATAATAATGTCAGGCCCCAAAAAGAAAAGTGCAGGTGTAGTTTGTTACCGCAAAATTTCAGTTGCCATCAGGTTAAAAATAAAATAAAATAACAATTTTAAATGACAGTACAAATATTTTAAAATACTATTAAAAATACAGACAAAGTGCAATGTGCAAAGTATAAAATTCGAAAAACAGTTCAAGAACAAGAACTGTAAAATGCAAATTATTCAAAGTCACGGATAAATGTCAAGTAAGTGACTATGGGCCTTGCCTCGTTTGGTAATGTTTATATCCAAACCAAAGAACGTCCATATTTAAGGAAAGGTTTTAATATTGCACAACCATCTGGGCCACGAAGCATACACTTTCAAGAGATGTAAGTGGGGTGTAGATAAGTATGACACAGCCGAATACGAATAATGGAGCACTCAGGCTTGAAAAGTCACAGTACCTCTCAGTCAACTCCTGTTGGGGGACAGAATCCTAGACGTTAGGGGGATGGCCCTGCCCTGCCTCTTCCTGTCGATGATGGGCAAGGACGGGCCCGCCCTTGGCCCGGGCTTCGCCCGCGCGCGTCCCGGCTGCGGGAGGTGCTCGGTGCTTTTATTGCGCCTCCGGGTGCAAGTGCAGCATCAGGGAGGCATTGAGGCTGCTGGGAGCTGCTGGGGAATGTAGTTTTCCTAGCCGTTCCCCTCACAGCGCATAGAAGAGAGTATCAGCCGTTCCCCTCACTGCGTCTGTTGATGTGGCAAGGAGCCGTTCCCTTCACGGCATTCAAGCGTCCCGCGCTGCGGGAGGTGCTCGGTGCTTTTATTGCGCCTCCGGGCGCAAGTGCAGCATCAGGGGGGCGTCGAGGCTGCTGGGAGCTGCTGGGGAATGTAGTTTTCCTAGCCGTTCCCGTCACGGCGCATATAAGAGAGTATCAGCCGTTCCCCTCACGGCGTCTGTTGATGTGGCAAGGAGCCGTTCCCTTCACGGCATTCAAGCGTCATGCAATCAGCCAGGCATTACTTATGTACTACTCCTGCAGTTATAGAATCATGCAGTCTCTACCTATGCACTCATGTAATACCTCAGGCACTACCCTTGCAGTCATAGAATCACCCAGGCCCTACTGTTGCACTCATCTATTCACCTAGGCACTTCTTAGTGAGTCATCTATGCCTTCAGGTGCTATTTATACACTTATCCATGCACTGAACCTTTATGTGTGCACTGATGTAATTAGCCAGTCACTATCCATCTTGTTCTGCAATTACCCAGTAACTACCTTTGGAGTCATACAATCACCCAAGTACTACCCATGGAGTTTTGCAATCACTCATGCCGATCTATTACATGTCTCAGTTTCTAGGTTTCACTATATTTCAGAAATATTGTAAATATATTTCTTTAAGATATGATGATGATTTGAAAAGGTAGAGACATATGTATGCATGCTTTTAACGATATGGAGAGACTTATGGTTGAGTCATGTAATAGTCTGCTGTTTTATATTTGGCTAGGCCCAACACTCATGCAGTTATAAAACGCCTTAGTACTACCCATGCAGTCTTCCAAGGATCCAGGCAGTACATATGCACTGATGCATTCACCCAGGCATTACCTGTGCACTCATGCATTCACCCAGGCACTAGCTACGCACTCATGCAATCACCAAGGTATTATCCATGCACTCTTTGAATCATGTAGCCACTACATATGCAGTTATACAATCAGTCATGCACTAACGTTGCACTCCTTCAATCACGTAGACACTACCCTTGTACTTATGTAATCACTCAGCTAGTAGTCATGCTGTTATAAAATTACCCAGGTACTACCTTTGCACTCTTTTATTCAGTCAGGCACTACCTCATTACTCTTGCAATCACTGAAGCAGTACGCATGCAGTTATAAAATCACTCACTCACTTGCTATGTACTCCAGCAATGCCCCAGATATTACCCCTGTAGTTATGGAATCACCCAGGCACTACTTATGTAGTACCTTTGCAGTCATAGAATCATGCAGTGTCTACCTATGCAGTCATGTAATAACCTACACACTACCCTTGGAGTCATATAATCATCCAATTGCTACTGTTGCAGTTATCTATTCACCTAGGCACTACTCCATGGCTCATCTATGCCTTCAGGTGCTATTAATACACTTATCCATGCACTCAATCTGTATGTATGCACTGATGAATTAGCCAGTCACTATCCATCTTCTTCTCTAATTACCTAGCGACTACCTTTGGAGTCATACAATCATCGAAGCACTATGCATGGAGTTATGCAATCACTCAGGCAGATCTATTACATGTCTCATTTTCTAGGTTTCACTATATTTCAGAAATATTGTATACATATTTGTTTTAGATATGATGATGATTTGAAAAGGTAGAGACGTATGTATGCATGCTTTTAACAATATGGAGAGACTTATGGTTGAGTCATGTAATAGTGTGCTGCTTTGTATTTGGCTAGGCCCAACACTCATGTAGTTATAAAAACACCCAATTACTACCTATGCAGTCTTCAAATGATCCAGGCACTACATATGCACTGTTGCAATTACCCAGGTTATTACCCCTGCACTCATGAAACCACCCAGGCACTACCTATGCAGTCATGCATTCACCCAGGTATTACCTATGCACACTTTCAATCACCCAGACACTATCAATGAACGTATATAATCTTTCAGGTACTACCTTGCACTCCTTCAATCATGCAGGTATTACCCTTGTACTTATGTAATCACTCAGCCAGTACTCATGCACTTATAAAATCACTCAGGCACTACCTTTGCACTCCTCCAATCACTCAGGCATTCCCTCAGTACTCCTGTAATCACCCAAGCAGTACTCATGCAGTTATAAAATCACCCACTGATTTGCTATGTACTGCAGTAATCTTCCAGATATTCCCCCCTTAGTTATGCAATCACCCAGGCACTAGTTACGTGCCACTCTTGCAGTTGTAGAATCATCCAGGTCCTTCTGTTGCACTTATCTATTCACCTAGGCATTACTCAATGTATTTCTTTATTTATAGATGACAATATTTGTATATAATTATTTTAATAATATTAAATAATTTTTAGAAAGGTAATAAACTTTTTTTTTTTAATTCTTCATAATTGTTGAGAAATATTCAGTATGACAAGAAAAGATCAAAAGAAAAGACAACAAAGGAAACAGAACTATTTAAGGATAGAAAAAAGCAGAAAGTAGATGAAGTACAACATGTGACGTTGAAGAAAAAGTCTTCTGGTAAGAGAACAAAAGAATTTGTTAAAAGTGTTTTTAAAAAAGTAATCGATTTTGAAAATGGGGAAAAGAGAAAGAAAAGTGCTACAAGCAATCAGAAGGAAAAGAAAAAAGAGAAATTAATGCAAAATCAGGTTATAGGAAAACAATTCATGTTAAAAAAAGGATGAAACAATATAAAGACCTTAGGAAGAGACTGTATAAAAGTAGAGTACTACAAAATTTATTGAAAGATTGCAAAAAAAATAAAAGAAGATCAGCATTTTACAAAAAGAAAGAACAGATTGAAAGTGTAGTCGAAAAGGCTTTTGAATTGAAAAGAAAATTGTTTATATTAGTATTGAAGAGAATGAAAACATTGAATAAAACAATGCACTTTATGAAGCAGAAAAGTAAAAGAAAACGACTGGTTAATAGAACTAACTTTTGCAAAAGATTTTCGGGTGAATCGAAGCACACTTCTAGTACGGAGCCTTTTTTATTGAAGAAAGCTATTTTCAACAAATTACATTAGTTCATGCAGTTGATACCAGTGGTCATTGTTTTGAAGTTAAAAACGGTTGTCCAATTGAAAAAGAAAAGATGGTTCCTAGAAATGTGGAAGAAGTAATAGCTGAAGAAGTTCAGGGGAGACGTACAAAAGCTCCAGTGTATAAGTGGGATTGTAGTAGTATTTGTAGTATACGACAGGAATCTATTGATATATTACGAAATTTCTTACGAGACTATGGCAAAAAAAAGTGTTAAACAGAAGATTAAGATGTTGCAAGGACTAGATCCTTGTAAAGTGAGAAAATATAGTAACTTGCAGGGTCATTCTCTGGCTTGTCTTTCTAGAAAAGTGTGTCGAAGTACTTTTATCATTTAAGAATGTTAGCAGTACATCATTCAGAAATGCGGAAGTTAGTAAGAAGATTATACTACGTAAAAAGTCCTGCATTATCTCTAAATTAAATAAACACATGGTTCAGTGTTGGATGTAAAAAGGTTTCTGATGATATAGAGTTTCGTTTCTTTGGTCCTCAAGAGGAGTGTAGAGAAAGTGAGAGTTTGATAAGTGTAGGTGTTGAAGAAGAGATGGAAGATACTACTACTGTGAAGTTTGCAGAAGAAATTACAAAGTTTAAGGTAGTTTCTGGTGAAAATCCAAACTATGGGGGTCATTACGATGGCGGGCGGATCGCCCCCGCCGGGCCGGCGGGGGTGATCCGCCCGCCATCCACACAGCAAAGACCCCCCGCCATATTATGATGGCTGGGGGGTCCGCGGGGGACGGAAAGACCGTCCGCCGCTTTTCTGCCGGTCGACTCGTCGACCGGCGGAAAACAAGGTTAATATGGTGGCGGTGTCTGCAAGACACTGCCATCCATATTACAATGCCCGCGGAGATCAGCCTTTCCATGGCGGCGTTGCCGCCATGGAAAGGCATACGGTCTTCGCTGTTGGGGGCCCGTAGCGGGCCCCCAGGATGTTGGGGGGTTGGGGGGTGCACATGGGGGGTACCTGTGGTACCCCCCTGCATTTGTATTCACAAGGTGGCAGGCACCGTGCGGTGCCTGTCACGTTGTGCATGCAAATGCACGACGTGCATTCATAGCATTGTGGCGGGCGGTGCGGTGAGCACCGCCCACCACAATGCTGGGAATAGGGTGTCCCACCACCACGGTGGCGGTGGCATCCTAATGTCAGGTGCGGGACCGCCGCACCCCTTGCGGACGGTCCCGCATTCCGTTACGGTGGCGGGCGGACTTTGTCCGCCTGTCATCGTAATGACCTCCTATGTTTGTATTTGTTGTCGACGTGCTCACTATAGAAGTCAAACTTGATGTGTATTTAAAAAGTGAAAAGGAAAACAATGATAAGTGGGAGCAATTTGGGCCATATTTGTTGGTGGAAGGTCGTTTTGAGTTGGGTACTGATCAACGTATTTGTAAATATTGTTACAACAAATTAGAAGAGAACAAAATGCCAGCTAGAGCTGTACATAACAACTTAGAATTGGTAGCTATTCCTCCGGAACTGGTAGATTTAAATGCGTATGAGTCCATTCTTATTCAATCTGTGCACCCATTTCAGGCTATAGTTCATATGGAGCCTAAAACAGGTAAGCTGCCTCCAACAGATTTACAAAGAGGTTTAAAAGAAAGGGTTGTGTATTTACCTTTAGATTTTAAGAAAAATATTGAAACTGTTGGTGTAGAGAGAGAGGAAAGTGAACCTGTAGTCATTCTAGTTAATGATGTACCAACAAAGAGTCAGAAAATATGGCAAGAGTTAGTAGATGTCACCAAACTTCAAAAGTCGACATGATATCTTGTGCAAAACAATATTTTTTATAAAAATGTATATGTGGAAGAAGAAAAAATATCTTTAGAAGATGAAAGAGAAATTTCAACTGGCCAAATAGAAAAAGTAGATAACTCGAGGAGTGAAGAAGTTTATGAACATTATAGTATACATCCTCTACATTCAAAAGAAGTGATAGGAAACACTATTGAATTATTCCAAATGAAGAAAGCGAAGGGAACTCCCATGAGTGTATAGGAAAAAAGTTTGGAAGCTCATTGTTTTCCACAGCTCTTCCCCACTGGAAAAGGTGGACGATATGATGAACGACCAGTACAGATTCCTGCTTCAGAATATCGTACAACAAGATTGTACTCAGAAGATCCAAGATTTCGTCAGTGTCTTCCATATTTATTTCATCTTCTGTTTGAAAGTGACTTGTCTGGACTTTCATATGCAGTGAACCACATATTAAAAACAGGAGTTCATCTTACTCATCTTTCTGCAAAGGAATTTTTGGACAAAGTTAAACAAAGAGACGATCATTCAGAATCTCAGTTAATTAATTTAATGGTGTGTCAACGTGGTACTAATGAGTATTGGTATCATTGTCACGGAGAACTTAAATGTATGTTAAGGAACTTAGGAACCCCTACGTGGTTTGTTACGCTTAGCTGCGCTGAGTACGCATGGGACGATTTACTTGAGTTTCTACGACAAGCAAATTTGAATGTAAAAAACATTGAATTGAAGACAGCTGGAGAACTGTGTTCCTTGGATCCTGTAAATATGTGCAGATATTTTAATCATAGGTTTCAAGCTATGATGTCTTTTATCTGCAATAAAAATAATCCACCTCTTGGAGAAGTTATTGATTTCTTTTGGAAAAAGGAGTACCAAGCCAGAGGTGCTCCTCATATACACATGTTACTATGGATCAAGGATGCACCAAAATTTGGAACTGATACTGATGAAAGTGTTTTGTCTTTCATTGAAAAATATGTTACCTGTGCCATTCCAAAAGAGGGAGGAGAAAACAACTTGAGACAGCAAGTTTTACTTTTTCAAAGTCATCGATGTGGGAAATATTGTCGACGGAAATACAAATCAAAGGGAAGATTTTATACAAAATGTCGTTTTGGATTCCCATGTCCAGTAATTTCAAAGGGAAGAGTCAACAGTTTCATGTCAGCAGTAAGGCATACTATAACTCGAAAATCTCCAAAGAATACTTACAACATAAAAAGAACTGAAGATTCAAAGTATATTAATGACAACAATCCAGTGATTTTGACAATGTGGAATGCAAATATGGATATCCAGATGTTGCAGATAATTCGATTGCTGTTGCTCGCTATGTTACGTCATATATAATCAAATCTGAAAAGATGGAGTTAAAAGAAATGTGGGAAGAAATTTCACAAGAGAAGACTCTTAGTAACAAATTGTACAGCTTTAGTTTGAAGATGCTTTCCCATCGAGAGATTGGATCCTACAAATGTTCGGATCCGTTGACCTCTGCAAGTTTATATTCAAAGTCAAGAGGAATCATTTGGGTAAGTCTAGGTCTTGCTGCAACACGAAATCGAGTATTGAAATCTGTACAAGACATTGAATACTTAGCATTGAATGAACCAGAAAGTACAGATATTGTTAAAACGAATATGTTGGATACGTACTATCCTAAAAGAAGTCCACATCTGGATAACATATGTATCTATGAAGTACTGCAACATTACAGCTCTAAGAGAAATGTTACAGAAAATATAAATGAAGAAAAATATGCAGTAATTGGACCTGAAGGATGTTTGGTAAAACATGCCAAAGGAAATCTTATTAACCACAGGAAACTCAGTTGCAAAACTCCAGATAAAAGGGAATTTTTCTATTTGGCACTTCTGTAACTTTTCAAACCTTGGCGTTGTGAAATGGAATTACTTGGCGATTTTGACTGCTATGAAGATTCTTTTAATGCATGTAAAGATAGCATTCAATGCACAATTTTTCGAAATTATCTACAAATGTTAAATGAAGAGATTGAACAAGAAACTACTATTGCAGCTGAAATAGCTAGAGACAGTTCTCAAGATAGTCAAAGTTCTGCTCCACTAAGTCAAGATCCATTAGGACAACCAATTCTTGAAAATGATGCAGCAATAGCCATGAATGAAGTAGAAATGGCAATGCAAGAAGCTCAACAGGATATTATTGAGTTGGGAAACTTGGAAGAACAACTAAATATTGAACAAAAAGAAATATATCAGGAAGTGACAGAACAGCTACAGCATGGTTTACTGCATGAAAAAAAAGAATGCCAATGCACATCATTTAAACCTATTCGAATGTATATCAGTGGTCAAGCTGGAACAGGAAAAAGTTTCTTAATTAACGTTTTGACCAGTTATCTACAGAAAACCACTGAATCACATTTATCTTGTGTTGTAACCGCTCCAACTGGGTTAGCAGCACACAACATTAAAGGGATTACATTACATCGATTACTCATGCTACCAGTTGAACATGAAAATAAGTTGGAATATCACAAGCTATCTGGAGAAGCTTGTTATGAAGACTCAAGAGTACTAAAGAAAATGAAACTTCTTATCATTGATGAGGTGAGCATGGTCTCAAACTTAATGCTTGCCTTTGTACATTTAAGAATGCAACAGATTTTAAAAACAGATTATGATGTTTTATTTGGAGGAAAACATGTAATTGTATTCGGCGATCTACCACAACTTACTCCTGTGAAAGGACAACCAGTTTTTAAAACACTTCTCCATGAAGAAACTAGGAAATCTTTGGGAAGTATTGGAAATATAAACATTTGGTCTCTTTTTGAATATAAAGAACTTATTAAGAATATGCGACAAGCAAGTGATGAACATTATGGAAACATTCTTCAAGATATTAGAATTGGTGTTTTGACAAAACATGGTAAAGAAGCTTTAGAAAGTCGGCTACTAACAAACTTGTTTCCAAATGAAAATATTGCACCTGAAATAATGTACAAAAAAATTGGAGAAAAGAAGTCTATAGTTTGCCTAATGCCAACACTGCAAGAGTGTTCTACATTCAATCAAGAACTTTTGAAACTGGAAAAACAACCAATAATGAAAATGGAAGCCATTGATAAAATGGAGCACGAAGGAGTTACTATTCTTCTCTCTGAGAAATTACAGTCAAAATTGGATTCTTTGGAGAAGTCTGTATCTAAGACTGCTGGTTTAGAAAAGACTTTATATGTATGTGTAAACTGTCGGGTAATATTACGGCGTAATTTGGATGTAGAAAAAGGTTTAGTAAATGGAGCAATGGGAAAAGTTGTTGATTTTGTTAATTATCAGAAGAGAGATGGAATTGAATTTTTGAAGATTACATTTGATCAGATTGAAGAGGTAGAACAGATTGGACGTTGTGCTGTTCGTTTTTTGCTTGTAAAAGACTTGTATGTTCGTAGAAAACAGTTTCCTCTTTCTTTAGCATATGCAGTGACCATTCATAAATCTCAAGGTTTAAGTGTGGACAGTGCTTTGGTAAATATTGGAAGTACAGTGTTTAAAGAGGGCATGGCATATGTTGCATTGTCTCGAGTAAGAACATTATCTGGTTTGTATTTGATTGATTTTGATGAGAAAAAAGTTAGTGCTGATGCAAATTGTGTAAGAGAGTATAATCGGTTAAGAAGACTGTATGCTCCTAACTTAGGTGAATATCCCATATATGAGAAACATGTAGTATGTCCAAAACGGAAATATGAGAAACATTCTAGTCAGATTAAAAAAAGAAAACAATTCAAGAAAATGATGAAGCTGGAAAGAAAATGAAAATGGACAGTGTTGATGATATTGTAGGATACCAGTTAGAAAATAGTTCAGGTATCAACTACTATGCGAATGTAATTGTGAATGTTGTCTTTTACCTAGAAGATCTTCATCATGAAATTATGGAAAATCGAGAAAAAAGATTCTGTTCTTTATTACATTATATTTTTCAAAAGTTGATAACTGATAGAAGTAAAATCCATACTGTTTCTGGCATTCGGCATCTTTTGGATATATGTACTGGTTCTTCGCAATTTACACTGAATATACAACAAGATGCACAAGAATTTCTTGTGTTTATACATGCAGTATTCGAAGATGAAGGAATAGAAATTGAAAATCTGTTTGGCCTAAGTTACAGATGGGATCATAAATGTGAAGAGTGTTCATTTTCTTATACTACTGAAATAGACACTGAATGATTCATATATTTGACAATACCAGACAACATCTGGACAACATCTACAACATCTGGACACTATACTGTGTATTTAAAGTGCAATAAAGGATGGACACATTGCAATGATGCCCATTTGGAATTCAAATGTAGGTTGCCTTACAAATTACCAAATTCATATCTGATATTTTTGATGCCAAAATTTTGAAAACATAATTCGGCCTATCGGGAAGATGTGAACACGAATTAACGAGTTTATTTTGGATATTTTTAATGCAAATGGATTTGGAAACATTATTCGGCCTATTGGGAAGATGTGAACAATTACTGTTTGGATTTTTGTTTGTACTATTTCTTATTGCATTTGCAAAATGGTGTTTGAAGGAACTAGTTTATATATTTGATCTTTATATTATACGTGATGTAAATGAGAGTGTATATTTTAGAAAATGTACTTCAGAGAAATAAATAATTTAATGTAGTTGAAGAATATAATTTAGAAACTGTAGATAGGTAAATAGATAGTTGAATTTGTTGTAAATATTTTTGACGCAGATTTGTTTTTTTTTTACAATCTCATTGATTGTATTTTTTTCCCCGCTGTTATATGATGATCTACATTGAAATCACTGTGTATGGTGAAATTCAGTAGAATCCGAGAGCAGCAAAAAAGGGAAACTGAATATGTTATGTAATTGTACAATTATGTTGTGTTCTTAAAACCATATTATTATATGTAATAACATTTTTCCTTCTTTTTTATTACAGAAAGTAATAGTACACCTTGAAAAGATTTTAAATTCAGTTTACAACAAAACAACTGTAAAATAGTTTCACTGAGTTTAGTATGTACTTTAATAAAGAAGGTAAGATGAAATAATGTAATAAGCATAATAATATGAAGTAATGTTTACAGTTATTTTTATTGCACAGATCCATTTTTTCAAATAGTACCCATGCACTGATCTTTATAATTAGGTACTATTCTCACACTGCTGCCATCACCCATGCACTATCCAAGCATTTCTCCATTCACCTAGCCTGAATCCATATACTTATAATATCACCCAGACACTACCTATGTACTCTTCCAATCACCCAAGCACTACCCATGCACTCCTCCAATCACCCAATAACTACCCATGTGGTCCTACATGCACCCAGGCACCATCCATGCGCTCTTCCATGCACCCAGGCATTACCCATGCACTCCCCCAATCACCCAGATATTACCCCTGCACTCATACAATCACCCTAACATTACCCATGCACTCCTCCAATCCCCTAGACATTACCCCTGCACTTATGCAATAACCCAGACATTACCCATGCACTCATACATGCACTCAAGCGCTTCTGCAGCACTCATGCAATGACCCAAGCACTACTCATGTACTCCTCCAATCACCCAAGAACTACCCATGTAGTCCTACATGCACCCAGGCACCTCTATGCACTCTTCCATGCACCCAGGCAATACCCATGCACTCCTCCAATCACCCAGATATTACCTCTGCACTCATACAATCACCCTAACATTACCTTTGCACTCCTCCATGCACCCAGGCGTTACCCATGCACTCCTTCAATCACCCAAACATTATTGTTGCACTCATGCAATCACACAGGTACTAACCTTGCACTCCTTCAGTCACCCAGGTAATACCCATGCACTCCTCCAATCACTCAGCCACTACCCATGCAATCTTTTAATCATCCATGCACTACTCCTGCACTCATGCAATCACCCAAGCACTACTCATGCAGTCCTCCAATCACCCAAGAACTACCCAGACAGTCCTACATGCACCCAGGCACCATCCATGCACTCTTCCATGCACCCAGGCATTACCCATGCACTCCTCCAATCACCCAGATATTACCCCTGCACTCATACAGTCACCCTAACATTACTCATGCACTCCTCTATGCACCCAGGCGTTACCCATGCACTCCTTCAATCACCCAAACATTATTGTTGCACTCATGCAATCACACAGGTACTACCCTTGCACTCTTTCAGTCACCCAGGTAGTACCCATGCACTCCTCCAATCACTCAGCCATTACCCATGCAGTCTTCCAATCATCCATGCACTATTTCTGCACTCATGCAATCACCCTGCTACTACTCATGCACCTCTCCAATCACCCAGGAACTACCCAGACAGTCCTACATGCACCCAGGCACCATCCATGCACTCTTCCATGCACCCAGGCATTACCCATGCACTCCTCCAATCACCCAGATATTACCCCTGCACTCATACAGTCACCCTAACATTACCCATGCACTCCTCCATGCACCCAGGCATTACCCATGCACTCCTTCAATCACCCAAACATTATTGTTGCACTCATGCAATCACACAGGTACTACCCTTGCACTCTTTCAGTCATCCAGGTAGTACCCATGCACTCCTCCAATCATGCAGCCACTACCCATGTAGTCTTCCAATCATCCATGCACTACTCCTGCACTCATGCAATCACCCTGCACTCATACAATCACCCTAACATTACCCATGCACTCCTCTATGCACCCAGGCATTACCCATGCACTCCTTCAATCACCCAAACATTATTGTTGCACTCATGCAATTACACAGGAAATACCCTTGCACTCTTTCAGTCACCCAGGTAGTACCCATGCACTCCTCCAATCACTCAGCCACTACCCATGCAGTCTTCCAATCATCCATGCACTACTTCTGCACTCATGCAATCACCCTGCTACTACTCATGCACTCCTCCAATCACCCAGGAACTACCCAGACAGTCCTACATGCACCCAGGCACCATCCAGGCACTCTTCCATGCACCCAGGCATTACCCATGCACTCCTCCAATCACCCAGATATTACCCCTGCACTCATACAGTCACCGTGACATTACCCATGCACTCCTCCAATTACCCAGACATTACCCCTGCACTTATGTAATCACCCAAGCACTACTCATGCACTCCTCCAATCACCCAAGAACTACCCATGTAGTCCTACATGCACCCAGGCACCATCCATGCACTCTTCCATGTACCCAGGCATTACCCATGCACTCCTCCAATCACCCAGATATTACCCCGGCACTCATACAATCACCCTAACATTACCCATGCACTCCTCCATGCACCCAGGCGTTACCCATGCACTCCTTCAATCACCCAAACATTATTGTTGCACTCATGCAATCACACAGGTACTACCCTTGCACTCTTTCAGTCACCCGGGTAGTTCCCATGCACTCCTCCAATCACGCAGCCACTACCCATGCAGTCTTCCAATCATCCATGCACTACTCCTGCACTCATGCAATCACCCTGCTACTGCTCATGCACTCCTCCAATCACCCAGGAACTACCCAGACAGTCCTACATGCACCCACACACTACCCATGCACTCTTCCATGCACCCAGGCATTACCCATACACTCCTTCAATCACCCAGACATTACCCCTGCGCTCATACAATCACACAGGCATTACCCATGCACTCCTTCAATCACTCAAGCACTACCCCTGCAGTTATGCAATCACCCAGGCACTACTTATGCACTCATGCAATAACCCAGGCACTACCCTTGCACTCCTCCAGTCACCAAGGTAGTACACATGCACTTCTTCAATCACACATACAGTAAACATACACTTCTCCATACATTCAACTTTGCACAATTCACACAACACTTACAAATTTCTCTTTTTTTAACCAAATAGGCGGTTCTGAAAAGAACCATTTTTTTTCTTCTTTTTTTGTTTTATATTTTTTTTTGTTTTTTTAACTCCTTTTTAAATTTTTTGGGTGTTTTTTTTGTTAAAGAAAAGAAAAAATAAACAGAACCAACAAGAAAAACATTTTTAAAATTATGCAATTAATAGTCATTGCATAAACAAAAAAAACAAAAAAATTAACACTTGTGGTTCTTAATGGCAACCACGATAGCATTCGCTGATTGCTCACCAACACATAATGTCTTCTTGCATTTCAAACATCACTGCTCAACTTTAGCAAAGTCCGGGAAGATGTTGGTTGGAGGAGTTGTGCCAGCAGATGAGGTGCTGGGTCCAGTAGTGTTCTCCTCACTTGCCTGCTTTTGTTGATCACGTCTCAGTTGTTCTCTTGCGAGACCCTGAGGGTGCATGGTTTGCAAATGCTTAAGCATTGATGACATTCCACAAGAATATTTTTTTTCAGAGCTTTTCGCAAATGGTGCATGTCACCTTACGGGCATTGACCTTTTTCTCTCCAGGTGGTATGGAGGAAAATGCCCACACGATGCTTTCATACCGCACTTTCACAGGTTCCTCCAAATCTTCTTCATCTTCTGGTGGAAGCTGCTGTGATGGATTTCCAGCTGCCATTTTTTGATGCAAGAAAAAAACCACCAAAAAGATTGAAAAAAGAGTAGCAAAAGACAACAGGTGTGTCCTTTGAGATGCTCTTGAAAGAATGAAAAAAAATGGGTGGGGTCCTTCAACTTCTAGAATCAAAAGCTTCTTAAACAATGAAATGCTTTCTTTTGAAGTCACATGGGATTCGCGCACCTGGCGCGCAACGGGCATGCACCTGACGCGAATTTCGAAAAATATATTTAAGAATAATATACCTTTATTACAATTACAGATATATGATATTTAGAGTTATATTAAGTAATGTCTTGGTATAATATATATATAATAAAGTTATATACATATACTTTTAAAACTTAAAGATTTGCGATGGATTCGCGCACCCGGCTTGACCCCCGGAAATACGTACGTGACGTTACGCGGGGTCAAGAACCGCGTACCCATCGCATACCGAACGTGCATCGTACACGACTTAACCAATATGGCGGCAAAATTCTTGGATTCGCGCACCCACCGTGACTGGTACACGATCGGTACGTGAATGCAGTTTTAAACAAAAAAACATAAAACCATAATTTAGAAAGGAGAAATATCAGATTATTTTTATAAAACTTTAAAAATTTTGAAAAAGTATTATTTGGGCATTATAATTTGAAATTAGCATTTAAAAAACGTTTGAAATTCACTTAAAAACCATAGGGTTCAGGGACGTTATAGTTAGAAATTAGCATTTAAAAAACCTTTGAAATTCACTGAAAAAACCATAGGTTTCAGGGACGTTATAGTTAGAAATTAGCATTTAAAAAACCATAGAAATTCACTGAAAAAACCACAGGTTTCAGGGATGTTATAGTTAGTTGGGCATTTCACTCGTACAAAACAAGTGAAATTCGGCCGTTATAGTTAGTTCAGCTAACTATAACTCGCGCCCCCGCAATGCACTGCTGATGACGTCACATATTACATCATTCATGACATGGTCAGTGACATCATTGATGACATCACTGATGACATCCCAAATGACATCACTCATGACATCATCCATGTGATAATCTGATGCACCTCCTCATACCCTAATATAACCTTTGATACACCCACTAAAATACAGACTACCATTCTCGAAACCATAGACACACCAATACCAGTTACTACATACCCACTCAGTGATTCCTAGGTCTACCCACACATCCACTTATTCACCCATACAATCACTCATACATGCAGTCACTCCTCAATACAGCACTATCATATGCACTCATACACATATACAGACACTCACACACCGCCACTCATCCAGTTACTCACACACCTAGTCAGTCATGCAAAGAATCAATCACACTCCCATTTACTCACTTATACAGTTATACACACACCACCTTACTTATTCATACAGATACTAACACATACTTACTGTCTTATACAATCACTGAAACAAGCACACCCTCATCCATACAGCCACTCTCACAATCACTCACTCTCACATATAGTCATTTATATACTCCAACATTCACATATACTGCCTTTCACATATGTAGTTACTCACACATGTACCACTGAGACATCCATTCACTCACCAACACACCCATACACATACTCACCCACCCATACAGCCCTTCACAGATACACTCTTGAACCCATACACCCAGTGAATCACCCACTCACACATCTATGCACAGAGTCACACACCCCCCACCTACCCACACAGACACTCAGGCACCCATACAGATACTCAGACCACCAATCAATAACCCATATAGACACTCATGTAGCTGCTCACCAACCCATGCAGCCGCTTACATACCAACTGACAGACTGATACAGACATTCACACAGTTTAGTCAGTAACACATGCATTCAGTAAGACACGTTTAATCACTCACTTATACAGTCAGTCACGCACCTACTAAATCGTCCATTCAGACACTTATACACCCACTCATTCTTCAATACACCTTGCCATATATATATATATATATATATATAAAAACATATTTAAACTTTACAGAAACACACAGTCACTGGATGATGTCATCAGTGATGTCATGAGTGATGTCATGAGTGATGTCATCAGTGATTATCAGCCTGACGCGTTTCGTGCTGTGCTCGTATCGGGACAGGTGCTGGAAATTATGGCAGAAAGGTGTTTGCAGAGCTCAAATTGGACAACACAGCAACCCACGGTGGAAATACTTGTTGTAATTGAAATGGAGTACTTGGCAGCTCATTCGAGTAATACGGAGTACACTACAGAGTCCAGAGGGCCGTGCAAGCGGCCACGCCCACTGGGGCCGGCTATCCTTATTTAAATTGGTGCACTTTTGCCACGCATCTTCATGAACATTGTGCCTTTGAAAAAATGCTCACAGCACGAAACGCGTCAGGCTGATCATTGGAGCGGTGATGGGTCCATGGTCCTCATGCAGCAGCCACCATTAAAAGAAAGCTATACCTACCTGTGTGATGGCTCCTCTGTTGGGTAAATTTTGTTGATGGATCTATAACGGCTGACCCAGCTGTGGAGGATGCCCCGCTGCGTAGAGCGGCCCCGGAGCAGCACCAACCGGCGTTGCTCGTATCGGGACAGGTGCTGGAAGTGATGGCAGAAAGGTGTTTGCAGAGCTCAAATTGGACAACACAGCAACCCACGGTGGAAATACTTGTTGTAATTGAAATGGAGTGCTTGGCAGCTCATTCGAGTAATACGGAGTACACTACAGAGTCCAGAGGGCCGTGCAAGCGGCCACGCCCACTGGGGCCGGATCTCCTTATTTAAATTGGTACACTTTTGCCACGCATCTTCATGAACATTGTGCCTTTGAAAAAGTGCTCACAGCACGAAACGCGTCAGGCTGATCATTGGAGCGGTGATGGGTCCATGGTCCTCATGCAGCAGCCACCATTAAAAGAAAGCTAAACCTACCTGTGTGATGGCTCCTCTGTTGGGTAACTTTTGTTGATGGATATATATATATATATATATATATATATATATATATTTTTCACTTACCTTATTTAGACTTACCTGCGTGGTAAAGGCATGCGTGGTAAAGACAAGTGTTGTAATAAATGCATTGTAAAGGCATGCATTGTAATGTAATAAAAGCGGTCTATATATGGCGAGGTGTTCTCAAACATAGAACATTTTGAGGAAACAATCGGACAAGGATTTGTTTTGCTCTTATGTAACTTGGGCAAGAAGTAGATAGTTGCCATTATAGAATTCTTTGGTGCTAGAAATCGGAACTCATCTTCATCCTTTAATACTCAATCTTTCCAGTTTGTCAGTTTATCTCTAAACCAGTTTTCCTATTCTTTTAACTGTTTTTCATGTACTCTTTCATTCTCTGTCTCTGCTAGTTGTTTTAATGGTCCCTGTTTTATTGTGTTTTATCAAGAATCACTACACAGACAAGGCTCTGGAATGGACCACCTCCTTCCTCTCCGGCAGAACCCAGAGCGTCCGCCTCCCCCCTTTCCGCTCCAAAGCCTCCGAGATCATCTGCGGCGTACCCCAAGGATCATCCCTCAGCCCAACATTGTTCAACGTCTACATGGCTCCGCTCGCCCACCGCGCCCGACTGCACGAACTCAACATTATCTCCTACGCCGACGACACCCAGCTGATCCTCTCCCTCACCAAGGACCCCCTCACTGCCAAAGCCAACCTCCACGAAGGAATGAAAGCCGCCTCCGAGTGGATGAAGAACAGCCGTCTGAAGCTGAACTCGGACAAAATGGAGGTCCTCATCCTCTGCCCCACCCCCTAAGCCTGTGACGACTCCTGGTGGCCGACTGCACTGGGAGCAGCACCAACACCCACAGACCACGCACGCAACCTGGGGTTTATCCTCGACTCAACACTCTCCATGACCAAGCAAATCAACGCCGTCTCATCCTCCTGCTTCAACACCCTCCGCATGCTCCGCAAGATCTACAGGTGGATCCCCACCGAAACAAGAAGAACGGTCACCCAGGCCCTCGTCAGCAGCAGGCTGGACTACGGAAACGCCCTCTACGCAGGAGCCTCGGCCAAACTCCTGAAACGTCTACAACGCATACAGAACGCCTCTGCACGCCTGATCCTCGACATCCCCCGCCACAGCCACATCACACCCCACCTAAGAGACCTGCACTGGCTTCCCATCAACAAGAGGATCACCTTCAAGCTCCTCACCCACGCACACAAGGCACTCCACAACACCGGACCAGCATACCTCAACAGACGACTCACCTTCTACACCCCGAACCGCCAGCTCCGCTCCGCCGACCTCGCCTTCGCCACCGTCCCCCGCATCTGAAGAGCGACCACCGGCGGCAGATCATTCTCCCACCTCGCCGCCAAGACCTGGAACACCTTCCCCATCCTCCTACGGCAGACCCAGGACCTACTAACCTTCAGGAGGCTACTCAAGACCTGGCTTTTTGAGCAGTAGCAGCACCCCTCCCCCCCCAGCGCCTTGAGACCCTCACGGGTGAGTAGTGCGCTTTACAAATTTCTTGATTGATTGATTGATTTGTCCAATTTCTTTATCTCAATAGAGGTTTTTTCTTTCAGTTTTATCAAGACCTTCTCTTTCCTTTTAGAAGTGATCCAGACTTAGTACGCTGCTGGTGTCACATCCTTGTCTTCATCTGGAGCTGGGGCAATAGACACCATGGCCAGTACCTTCTCAGAGTCTGCCCTAATTTGCTTACTACCTGGTTTTAGTCTTGTAACATCCGAGAGGATCCCAGTTTCCCCTGAGACTGAAGTGCAATTTGTGCTCTGGTAAACATAGCTGATGTGATCCAAGCCATGTAGACTTCTATTCAAGGTACTAAACTTGAGGCCATCAAATCAGAGCCCAAAAGACTCCTATCTTCTCTCTAACTCCTAAATCAACCATGGCCAACTGGCCACTAAGTTCTGCCCAAACTCGGGCAATTTGGTACTTCATGTCTTCCCCACTGGCCATCAAACTGTTGTCATTGGCATCAGGGAGAATCTTCTCTGACTTGAGATACTTCTTAACCATAGTCCTGCAAGCTCCTGTGTCTCTCAGAGCAGGAACCTTCCTCCAGTTAATACTAGCTTCCAATACAAACCTCATTGTGTTCTTCAGAACATCTGGGTCCCTTGTCCAAATGTCCTTTCCTAGTAGACTGAGGTCAACAGGATCCTCCTGGGTCCCTTCAACTATAGTTAACACACTTGCTATTATGTGTGCATCTGGCACAGGGTGTTTCACATGACAGTTTGTCTTGGAATGCCCCCTTTATGACACTTAAAGCAAGTATTCACCTTGGGCTTGGAACAACCTTCCTGTCCTACTTTCTCCTTGTGTGCTTGGCTTGGAACCCAATGTCCTTGCTGCTAGTGTTCTTCCTTGGACCCTTAGGAATTGCCCTCACCCCTTCCCTTTGGTTTGAAACCAGCCTGGTAAGAGTGAGTTCCTCTCTCCCTTTGGCTTAGAGTCATTTGTCATCACTGTTAGTTAACCACTTATTTGCTAACACTGTAAGTGTCTCTGGATCCATTGTTTAGACAGAACACCATCCGCTCTCTTACATTCTCTAAAACTCTAAAGAGATTGAGCTGGCTGGACACTTATTAAAGTGCTGCCTTAGGCACATCATTCAAAGCCTGCACCCTACAGGTAATAACAAAGCACACAAACCATTCCAAAATACCTCACACCTACATGTGCACAAGCTGTTTTGGAACCTTGGCTGGTACTCTGATAGAGTTGGATTCATTTTTCCCAGATGTAGCTATCTCTGCTGCCTTCCTGAGATTCCTTTTCTCCAAACCTGTCCTCCTCTCCTTCTCTTCAATTCTCTCTCTCTTTTTTTTGTCATTCACTCTCCTGTGCCTCATGATCTTGTTTTTTCCGCTCATGGCTCCATTGTTTATGTCACTCCTTCCTCCTTTCCTCTTGTTCCTGAAAGCTAATCTCAGCTTTTCTTCCTGAACTCCCTGGCCTTCTCCTGTTCCTCAGCCTTACCTTTGAGCAAAGCCAACTATAAGTTCGAGGTCTCAGTTAAAGTTAACCCGCCCAAGCAAATAAATTCTGGAGTCAGTGACAATGGTACTATACAAAACGTGGTGTGTCTGGGGAATGCCTGTGCAAAGGGTCTAAGAGATTGTACTTTAATCAATGTCCAAATGTCCCTTTGACACTTCTCTTTATCATGTTCTACTACAGGGGTGTCTAGCCACGTCTCAAATCCCAAGCCCCCAAGTTCCGACTATATTAAAACTCATGCCTGAAAGGTCATGGTTTTTGTACTTTCTCTTTCTCCTCTGAGCATTAGTTTATTTCTTATCTCGGTCAAATTCAAAGCTATGTTGAAAAGTTACCTTATCAGTTTAAGTAAATCAGCCACGGCCCGTGCACGTAGAGCGGTGGGGCCGGGTGGGGGATTTCGACAGACGACAACACGGGAAAATAAATTGTTTATTTAATTTTCCCTCATCATTGTCTATCAAAATCCCCCCTACCCCCTCCACCTGGCCCCACCTCTCTTACCTGCACGGGCCGCAACTGTAGTAAATGCATTATATGTAGCACAAAAAATGTTCATATTTGGCATCACGGTGATCCGATAATTGATAAAAAAAAGGTCTCTCTTTGGTCTTTGTTCCTTTCTATCTACATGGGATGGAACACGCTGCAGTATTTGAATTTGAATTTATGATACCATGGAAGTGATAGTCAGAGCCGCATTGAAGTGTCACCATAGTGCTCTGACATCAGTTTCTTTTTTGACACTGTCCACACCCACGGGCTTCGTGCCCAAAACAATTATCTGTGCCAGTGTGCAGATCTATACTTTGGGATCCTTTGAGATAGAAAAGAAGCCACTCGACAAAACTGGGAGGAGGGCGGGCATGACTGTTTCAGAGTCATGGGCTTCAGACTTGGCAATACTAACACCACCAAGAGTTTACCACAGCCCAAGTCAGCATTCGGGTACCAAGGTAGTCACTGATTCAAGCAGAGGCTGCGGGTGCTTGGCACTGAATTACCATACAGTTGTTGCCAGAGCTGTGCGCCATTGTTTAATAAAAAAATGCAAAGAAATTAGCTGCCAATAAATGAGGATTTTTAATGTTAATGCAGCAGTGGCATGTATATACAGTTAGTGATCACGTAATCCCCAATGAAAAAGTAAATTCATGTATATTTTCTTACATATTTACTTTCAGATATTTTTCTATCCAAAGCATAGGTGCTCACTGACATATTATCACTGGCAACAATTTACAGACTTCAGTGTCACCGAGGGCCACATGTTCATGGAGTGCATTTTTGATGTTTTATTTCATATCCTGTCCTGTGAATTAATTCCCTAAAGTCTATAAGAGATGTAGATCTTACTAGTCATTGACCTGATCAATGATCTGTTCTGTGTCATATTGTGTCTGAGTTATAATCTTCAGTCCCGATGCCAAGAGACCCCTGCAGGATAATAAATATAGTCAGTCAGTCAGTTTACTTCCTACTAGAGTTAGCCATCACTGCTTGATATCAATACTCTTGGAGATTCAAGTGTACGAAGGGACTGCCTTGATTATCCTACTAGAATGAAGTAGCATTGAGACACCAGTGCTAAACAACTGTTTCCATACAAATGCTGCTTAGGAACCACCTACTGCACCAGGACACAGAGAAAATGCATCACAATCTCCTTCTACCGTTATTCTCTTATCTGAAAACATTGACAGCACATATCAAAAGTCTTAATTAAGTTAGTGAGTGGACTTCTTCATTGTGGAGTACAAACACAAACACCACACCACCACTACAATATACTGTCCACTAGGTAAGTTTTAGCCATGGCAATGGAAGACTTTGAGATCTAATTCTAGATTTATCACTACACCAAGGTATGCTGATAGTAAACAATGTATTGAAATCTGGGCAAGGCCTCCAACACATTCCCATTTAGCAAGGGAGAGCAGTCCATGGGTTGCCTCATGTGAACCACCACACCACTGTTATGGAGCTGTCAGCAAAATGCAATCTAAGGGGTCTAAAAAGGTTCTTTCTAAGCCCAGCCTTCTCATTCCACAAAAGTGGGGGTTCCTAAGCAATCATCTTTTGAACATGCTCCTGTTTTTGCAATGACTGGAAAGAATTAGAATCGGGCTCATCCTTGGTAGTAAGCGTGCAATAAGAAACCTGGCCTGGACTCCAGCACTATTTTGATATAACAAGAAAGAGTCAGTGCTCATATTGTACACACTAGCACAGTGGGGAAGTTACAGACCAAATTGAGTTTTAGCAAATTATGTTCTTCCTATGCCTTTGTCCCCTTAGCTGACCAGTAAGGTTTTCACTCACACGTGATTCCGATTTAATCAGTTTCATAGTTAAATGGGTGATAGTTGACAGGTAATGAACATCTGAACAGACATTCTGTACAGCCCTGATTAATGAAACTCTATAATACACTTATTAACAAGAAGGATGGCTTAGGGAGTAGAAAGCTTGCTTCTGGCAAATGCAGTGATCTGAGAGTCACAAGTTTGAATGCTAGCAAGTTAAAGAACTGAAAGTAAATTTTAAGAATGTGTTTAGTGGGAACCTTGGCAGCTTTCTTTCAGACACAAAATAATTGTGAATCAGAATGCAGTACCAGTTAAGCATTGTGCAAGGAATGTACCTTTAGTGCATAGAGCCAAACAAAAGGAAATATTAGAAGATTTATGTAAAAAAAAAGATAAAAGTGAACAGAAAGAGTCCTCTAATTGGTTGTCATTACTTGTTATATCGCTTAAAGCCTCTGAGGATTAAGATTGTGTTTTGACTTCTTAAGTTTGAA
The DNA here is from genome assembly GCA_963921515.1 of Calotriton arnoldi. Taxonomy (NCBI): domain Eukaryota; kingdom Metazoa; phylum Chordata; class Amphibia; order Caudata; family Salamandridae; genus Calotriton; species Calotriton arnoldi. The sequence continues at coordinate 1,482,229 of CAWUFW010003972.1, forward strand.
TTAATGCATTTGGATAGATAACCATCCTCTGCCCAAATACAGGAGTTGGTGTCCTTGTTACAGGGAGCAACAGTATTTTCCACATTAGATTTAGCTAATGCCTTTCACCAGGTAGAACTGGAGGATGGTTTCAAACACTATATGGCATTTGTAACACCTGAGGGTGAGAAAGCTATTTGGTCTTGCAAGTGCTGCATTAGTGTTTCAGTGAATTATGTATAACTTACTCAAAGACTCAAAGGAAACATTAGTGTTTCAAAATGACAAACTAATCTTCGGGGAACACCAGAAATATCATGATACTAATTTGGAAAATATTTTGAGGATTGTGTAGGAAAATGGTCTTACACTGAAAATAAGTAAATGTAAATTTGGGCACATATCTGTGGAGTACCTGGGCCGTACAATTTCAGACACGGAAATTGATCCAAAGATACGTTTGGTGGAAGCTATTAGTCAGACACAAGAACCATCCTCCAAGGAGCAAATTACTTCATGTATAGGTCTTGCAGAATTCTATTCGAAGTTTTAAAGGATTTTACAAAAAACACAATGAACAGAGGAGTGCTCTAAAATACTTCTATGACATTACTTGGACATGATCCATTAATTTTTCTATGATGCTTTTGTGAATTTTAGAGCGCTCCCCTATTCATTGTGTATGTTTTCAAATTATGGTGTGGTTTCTTGAGTGGTAGAACCCAAAAGGTTGAAGAGCTGACATTGCATATTATTATTTTGATTCTCACTTCTGCAGTTTTGCAGTGCCATTACCACCCTTATTGGTCTTACAAACAAATATTTCTGTCCATTACTTAAGAAGAATGCTAAATTGTATGGGGAGAGGAACAAAAGAAAGCTTTTAGGTGTCTAAACAGTAATATTTGAAGTGCTCCTTTGCTAAAAATCCTATATTATTGGGAAGCAGTATATGCTAGTAGTAGATGGAAATAGCTCTGGGTTATGTGCTGCTTTCTTTCAAAGAGGTGATGGTGGTAAGTGGATGGTGGCTTTTAGTACAAAGACTCTGAAAGGCAGTAAAAGAAATGTTTCTGTAATAGAAAAATAACTTTTTGGGAACATTGTTGGGCGGCAGAACATTTTCAGAATTTTCTATGGTAAACCAGACTTGTTATTCAAGCAGGCCTGTTCTATCGTCTACGGGAGGCAGAATGCTGTGAGATTGGCCAGAATAGTGGCCAAATGAAAACCGTTTAGTTTAATATTAAGTATGTTTCAGGCAAACTTTATATTCAAGCTGATTGCATGTCAAAACTACTGATAGGGTTGAGGAAACTGATGAATCTAGTAAAGAAATGGGAGTGTGTAGAGGCATTCATGAGCATGCATTTTGAATCAGATATTGATCTTAAAGATGGTAACTGATTTTCTAAGCATATGTGGAAGACAGAAAATAGTAAGGAAAAGTGTTTACAGAAAGTGAAAAAATGCATACAAACAAGGTAGCCTAATGAGAGAACTTCGAGAGAGGAATTCAAAGTTTTTCAAGTAGAAGAGATGAGTTGGCTGTAGGCAGTGATGTAGTTGTGAGGGGTGACAAAGTTATTCCTCCTTTTAGGATACATAATTAATCATTAATAAGGTTAATTTAGGGAATATGCAGGAGCCAATGAACCTGTTGATAAAAATTAACCTCAGCTGTTGCAATGCAGTATGCAGAAGTCTCAATCCTCCTTTAATACTGACAAGCAAGAAGGAGGAAAAGGAAATGTGTCACAAAATTTGTGGTGGCCATCTTGGACTGGGCTCAACCAGTCTTACAGGCCGAGCAAGCAACCATCTTAAATTGGGATTTATGAGGAATTTGTAATGCATGGAAATGGGGAGATCTTTAATACAGGCACTCTTTCCCAGCTGCCTAGAATGCACACCCAAAGATCTGACACTACGTAGATTTGGCTGAAAGTGGGCTGCAACGAAAATAGTCTGTCCCAGGAGAACCGTCGCAGCTGATGAATTCAGAAAACACCAGCCAACAGGGTGAGTAGGTGGACGGGGTGTGAGGCATCTCCACATGACCCTGCAGCCATACCTGCACTGTGACTGCAGCGGGTCCATGCTGCAGCCCTACAAAATGCTATCATTGTGGTAGAACCGTGACACGCCGCAGTCATGCACCTATGGGCACTCCACTGTAGCCAGTAAGATCACTGTCGGGTAGAAGAGAATCTGCAAATCTGGTGGGTGTTTTTCTGCCAGTGCGGTGTGGGCCAGGACCTCTCCCAACTGGCGGACCCAGAGGGAGCACATCAAAGTATAAATGAGGCCCCAATGTATCAAGGTAAACACCGGTGTTTTTTTCCCAAAATATACATACTGGCACATGCATCAACCGAAATACTGGTCGCAAACGGGCAGATTCTCAGAATCTGCCCCGTTGCGACCAGTATTTCTGCATTTGGGATGCATCATCCCAAATGCAGAAATCGCAATTTAAGGAATTGCAAAATTGCTATTCCTTAAATTGCAATTGCATTTAAGGAATCACAAATTGAGATTCCTTAAATGCAATGCATTAAAGTTAAAAAATTTGCGATTTCGCTAATAGGGAGCAAATTACCATGAAGTTAAACTGCATGGTAATTTGCAAAAACTTTGAAAAATGCACTAAAGTTCATTTTTCAAACTTCCATTTTACACACACACATGCCCTTGGGGCATGTGTGTGTGCAAGATGTACTCATATGCAGATTTCAGGGTGCAACAGGGTGTCCTTTTGACACCCTGGCACCCTTGAAATAGCTCCCGCTATTAGCCATTCTTTAATAGCGAATCACTAATAGTGAATATCTTCCCATTCATTCCTATGGGCCTCCTGGCCCATAGGAATGAATGGGTAGGTATTCCTTAATTGCGACTCGCAATCTGCGAGTAGCAATTATCGAATGTTTAGGAATCGCTATTTATTGAGCGATTTCTACATGCATAGGCAATTGCGATTCCTTAATAGCGATTCCTTAATAATAGCTATTAAGGAATCGCAATTGCCTAGCTTGATGCATGTGCCCCATAGTGTGGTGAATATGGGAATGTGTAGATTGGGTGGCAAAGGAACGGGCTCATCGTGCCGTCTAGGTTGGCCCCCATGGTATAGTTACACTACTGTTCAGAACAGAGGTGAAGGGGATAAACAGAGAAGGAGCAAGTTGACTTAGGGCCTGATTTAGATCTTGGCGGCGGGTTACTCTGTCACAACGGTGACTTATATCCTTTCCCCCAAAATATAAATTCCATAGGATTTAATGGGGTTTATATGCCGGTGGACGGGATACCCGTCACTGTTGTGACAGAGGAAACCCATCTGCCAAGATCTAAATCAGGCCCTTAAGTTTTAAGAACCAAAGAAACAGAAGAATTACAGGTTGCTGTTCAGAAGTCAAAGCATAAACAAAAGTAACATTTGCATCGACTGCTATTTGTTGGCCCTTTGGAGCATTGGGGAGTATAAAATGGCCTTAGGGTGCGAACTCGTGCTCAAAACTTTGGCCTCCTTCGGCAAGCAGGAGTAAGTGAAATCTGAGCCTTTAAATAGTATGTAGTTTATGCTTATGTTGCTGATCTTGAAAACTCTTCAACTTCTTCCTTTGCTCCTGAGGTGGGATGACACAGCAGTAGGCAATATCCCTACCTCTAAAAAGCTGCATGGCTACTGCACATGTTACCAACTTCCAGTTGTGCCCTTTTGACATAATTTTACTTGTTTGACAGCCTCTCTGCCTTCCACATGTTCCATATGAATTACTGGGCCTTCTTTGATACCCCCCTCCCACTGCTTTTTGGTGTACACGCACAGCCTGTTTCCACTTCAGCTAGGTTGGTGTTAAGCAAATGCCTGTATGTTTTTGTCCCTCAAACTATTTATAATGCAGAACATGCATGTGGATATCTCTCTCTTTCATCTTCCTCTTGCCCCTGTTCTCACCACAAACTCACAAATCTTTGCAGGCTTGTTTACCCAACTGCACAAATGAACTAAAAGCATACTAGAAACTATGAAACATAACACGTGACCTGCAGAGTGAATTATAACTGCCAGCTAACGATAATTATAATTTGTGCTCCTATTTCTCACACCTATTTCTCCGTGACTCTGCTAGGCACTACACCCCAAGAAAAGAGCACATTTAGGGTCCTGCAGACAACTCCAAAAAACTCCCACACTGGATCACAACACATACAACACTCCCCCATGATGTAACATGCTGCCCTTCGGATCAAAATGCACTTTGGTGCTCCACAATGGGTTCTGAAGTGCTATGTATATGCTAAAATACATTACAATACAACAACTACCTGCCCAATATTACTGGTGTGCTGCTTCGTGCAAATAGTAACCCAGCAATAAAAAGAAAAAGAAAAACCTCTGAAAAGAAGACTGGCATAATACTTTACACTTTTAGAAATTGCAGCAAAACTGTGATCACTGCTTGCGCTAAGATAGCAAGCACAAGGCTGGTGAAATCAGGGAATAGCTTCCAATTGTGAGCATATCTTTCAACAAAATAGCATGGTAAACAATGGAAAGCATATAATAATACAATAATATAATAATAAACAATAACAATGCGCATAATACTGAATGCCCTGGAGTTTGGCCAGATTACTCCACCTTCCCTGGAATTACTGATACCTGGGGCTTCAGTGACTGCAGGAGGAGGGGGAAGAGTAGGGTTTATTGGTCTTATGAGTGTGATACTTGGGGTCTTCATACATGTGAGAATGATCCAGGGAATCAGTAACTAAAGATCAGTTTCCCTGGTTATTACTCATTTCTACCTAATATTTCAGCCAGTGACTCCACCTCACTGTTTTAAAGACAAATATAACCAACTCGCATCTTAATACTATATTGTGATGCATGGTATAAGCAATAACGAAGTGATAAACTGAAAAACACCAAATTCACCGAGTAAATGCCTACATCGTATTTCAGTGGGGCGGGCTGCTCCTGGTACCTACCGGTCTCAATGGAATTATGTGCCACCTGGTAATGAGGGCCTAGATTGTGCAATATGGTGCTAACACCAGTCAATGTGCAATTTAACTCCCCAAAAATCAAATAACTCACACAGCTTGTACCACCCACAAATGTAAATACCACAGGTAAAAACACTGTTTATGTGATCCAGTCAATATTGGCAACACATTCAAATACCAGAAACACAACACTGTGTATATGATTCGTCAATATCAACCACAAATTCAAACGCTGCTTTCCAAAAACTGTTTATTTAATCCTACCCATGTTAGGGTGACCAACTGGCATGGGTGTAAATTCAGGACGGTGAGTGTAAAAATTCAGGACAAAGGCTCAAAATTCAGGACAGTAGGTCAATATTCAGGACAAAAATTTGGGACAAAAGGTAAGTTTTACAGATACATCAGAGGAGGTCGCGCAATAGTATATATGTAAGTAAATAGACAACCAGCATAAGTACAAGTCAAAATAAGTTTATTATGTATATTAGGTAGTATATTAGGTTGAGACAATCGTACACTTCACAGTTTTTCGGTGTGCGAGCTGCTTTGAGCAACTGTGCAGGTCTTTTTGTGATGTTTAATATGATCATAATCTATTTATTTGGTTACTGCACTGGGTTGTCCAGCCTAATATTTTGTTTACAGTTCATGGTCCTGAGCAGGCATGTTTGATGAAAGAAGTGGTCAAGAAGATCTGCTCGGATGGACTTTGTTACTAGCATCTCATATCCGAGTACCATTGTGAGATGTAAAACAGCACGCATAGAATGTAACTAGTTGGGACCTGCAGTGCTGGACTAAGGTGCAGTCCTCCGAGTGGCCAGCTTTATCTGTCAGATCGCTTCAGGTATTCCATGTCTGTTTAGTTGGTGATGACTGGTTTAGGGGCTGGTTTAGTACTGAGTGATGGATAAGGCCCATAGTGAACAGGTCTTGTGCGAGGGTAAGAGCATTAAGAAGGAAAAGGGAGTTATTAATCAGCCTGCATGAGCTATAATTGGCTACACGCTGCTGAGTGTTATGATATTGTTGTGTTCCAGAACGGTTATATAGGAGTTGACATTACTATATAGTGCCCTGGCTAGCCACATATCAGCCCTCCTTATTTTACCTGTATATGGGAAATAGAATACTGATTGGGCTGTTTTATTTCTGTGAGTTGCAAGCTGCAAATTCTCGATGATGCACAGAAGTGCGCTACAGACTAGAAACTGTATGTCAGGGTCCGCCTTCCAGAATCCTCGGGATTGTGCTGATGCTCAAAAGGGGTCCACCTCTCGACTGCCCCAAGTCCGGAATATATATATACGCGGACTAGTGGGATAATCAAGTGAGGGAAGGAAAGGGTAGGAACAGCTGGGACGGAGATCTATGGGAAACACAGGAAAAACAGTGTTAATACCCAGTTTGGTGCAACAACATAACGAAACAGGTGAGCTTTCTGTGAAGTATATTTGGTGAAGCTATAGAGAACTCTACCTGTAAAGGAAATTAAAGAGGTGTTTCTACCAGAAGAGAGAAGAGGGTGATTGCCGTCTTCCAACATGACATTCTACATGGAGGAGAAAACATTCATCAGTATCAGACTTATACCACAAATGTCCCTGTTATAAGAATAACATATGATTACCCCACCTACCCTGGCCGTGTGTGGAATAGTCCCAAAAGCAATATGGGAACTCCCTGACGCCCTCTTATCTCTCTCTCTCCTAGGAAATGGTATATAAGAACAGACCATGCATGAAAAACAACAAAAAAGGAGGTGCTCAATACTTTTGGCACTTTGAAAACATAAAGCGCTCCACTGGAGGAGTTCAATAATCACATGGCCATCCTGATTAGAGCCTTGGTGAATTAGTATGAGTAAGACAAGGTTCAAAACTCCACAGGTATATATATATATATATCAATATAATTCGACTGAAAGTCAATGCATTACAAAAGAAAGAATCGCCAAAAGAAAAGGATCCATTCCCTGCACGAGAACCCAGGAGCCTCTGGTCTCACCAACAGGAAATGACAAAGGATCTGAATGCTGTTAATCACACAAGCGCCTCTCTGCAAGGAACCGTGGACTGTGCGGTTCCGCCAACAAAGAAGCAAGGAGCTCGCCTTCCAACGGACCAGCCAATCCAGAAAGGTGCGAGTACAATGTTACCCGTTATGCTTCTCTGCATGAAACAGCCAAAAAACGCAGTTTTCTCCAACAGAGAAGCGTGGGCAAAGAAAGCGCTGAGAAAGCCTGTTCTCGAGCGCGCAAGTATCATGTAACGATGAACAAAAGAACAAGATCGAGGTGCGGGGGGCACCCTTACCGCCTTGGAGAACAGGGATGGAAACGCTGCTACAGCCGAAGGTAATCCAAGAATAATCGGCAGCGTTTGGAGTGTTTGACGCCCCTATATCCGGGTTGAATCAGCGTCCGAGTCACGTGGAGCGTGCCCACACTATGAATGCTGGGAAGTGTAGTTTTATGACCGGACTTCCTGGTTCTACCTCATTATCGGGCAGTCAGTGCTTTACCGGCCTACGGATCCTGACAGTACATCCCCCTCAAGCCTAACACTGACTGATACCAGGCTTGTCTGGATGTTTCCTGTGGAACGCCGAAACCAGACGAGCAGCATGCACCGCCCCCGCCGGTTCCCACGAGTACTCCTCAGGACCGTATCCCTTCCAGGAAACTAGATACCAAAGCTTGCGACGAACCACCCTAGAGTCCAATATACCCTTAACCTCGTATTCGGGGGTCTTGTTGCACCCAAATGGGTATGGGTCACCTCTTAATCGGGCAATGAGAAGGCTTCAACAGAGAAACATGGAAAACAGGGTGAATACGAAGGTTAGCAGGTAGTTGAAGCTTTACTGCCACAGGGTTGACATGTTTGATAACTCTGTAAGGGCCAATGTATTTTGGGCTGAAGGCGCTGTACTTTTTAAACCTGATGTTTTTTGTTGACAACCAAACCCGCTCCCCTTTTGTGTATGTGGGTCCTGGTCTCCTATGTTTATCTGCCTGGGACTTATACCGCACCTTGGCATGGAGCAAATTGTTCTGTGTCTCAAGCAGGGTTGTGCGGAGCTGTCGTAATCGTTGATGTACCTCAGGGAGCCTGGTGTTCTGTCTGGGGAGTATCAATGGGGTGAAACGCGGGTGAAAACCATATGTGCTGAAGAAAGGTGTATGTAGTGTAGGCGTATGCTGGGCACTGTTGTACGCTATTTCCGCCACCCATAACCATTCCACCCAAGCTTCTGTCTGACTGCTGACATAACACCTGAGAAACTGTTTGAGGGTCTGGTTCAGCCTCTCCGTCTGGCCGTCTGTCTGGGGGTGAAAACTAGTTGACAATGAGGATGTTATTTGTAGTTCGGAGCACCAGGTTTTCCAAAAAAGGGCGGTGAATTGTGCTCCTCTATCTGAAACAATTACTTTGGGCAGGCCGTGTAGTCTGACGATGTTCGTCAATAACAAATGTGCCAAGAGACCTGCAGAGGGAACCTGTTTGCAGGCGATGAAATGTCCCATCTTCGTTAGGTAGTCGACGACTACCACAATTGCTGTACATCCCTGGTCTTTAGGTAATCCCACAATGAAGTCCACGGAGAACCTCTCCCACGGAACTACCGGTGTGGGCAGGGGCTGGAGAAGGCCTTGGGTTTTGTTATGGTCTGACTTCATTTGAGCGCACGTGGTACAGCCTTTAACCCACATCAATACGTCGGGACGAATCGTGGGCCACCAGAACTGGCGTAACACCCTCTCCACAGTTTTCTTTCCCCCTCGGTGTCCGGCACAGGGAAGTTCATGACACCATTTGAATACGGTCTTTCTTAACTCCTTGGTAGGGACCAATACTTGTTGGTTTTTTAGCGGTATGCCCTGTCGCCACTGCCAATCTGGGTGGTGCTTCATCCAGCTCTTCCATGCAAAGGACTGCATCCCTTGTCTTACTTTCTGCAGGAATTCATCCATTTGGATGACACAGAGAACTTAACTGGGTTTCAGTATCGTTCTTTCGGTCTCCATCGATTGACGCACCGGGTTTTCTTGTCGAGTTAGAGCGTCTGCTTTTTTATTCTCTTTACCGGGTCTGAATGTTACTACGAAGTGGTATTCAGCGAAGAACAGCATCCAACGAAGTTGACGCAGAGTAAGATGTCTTGCCGCTCGCATGAATCGTAAGTTGCGATGGTCCGAATAAACAGTCACCTGGTGAGACGCTCCCAACAGCCAGTGTCTCCATTCCAGAAAGGCGTCTCTTATGGCAAGCAATTCTTTCTCGGCGATGGTGTAGTTCTGTTCGGCGGGGTTAAGCTTCCTAGACATGTAAGCAATGGGGTGTAAATATCCTGTCACTTCGTGTCTTTGGGACAGTATGGCCCCTACCGCTACATCGGAAGCGTCTGCTTCCACGATGAAGGGCAGTTCAGGTTTGGCATGCGTGAGGACCGGGGCTGTGGTAAAGGCTTTCTTAAGGCGTTCAAAGGCTGTCTGTGTCTCTTCTGACCAGAGGAAAGGTGTCTTCTTCTTTGTCAGTTGAGAAAGTGGAGATACCATGTCAGAAAACTGTTGAATGAACCGCCTGTAAAAGTTGGCGAATCCCAGAAACCTCTGGATGTCCTTGACGTTCTGAGGGCGAGGCCATTCAGTAATGGCCTTAATTTTCCTCTCTGCCATCTCTTGTCCAGTAGGAGTGAGCATGACACCCAGAAACTCTACGGTGGTTACGTGGAAGTCGCATTTGCTTGTTTTGCAAAACAGCTTATGTTTTCGTAAGGCCTGGAGTACTTGACTTACATGGACTATGTGTTCCTTTTCGTTGGAGGAGTAAATCAGGATGTCGTCGATGTAGACCACGACGAAGTGGTCTAGAAAATCCCTCAAAACGTCATTGAGAAAGAACTGGAAAGCAGCTGGGGCATTGCACAGCCCAAACGGCATAACCAGATACTCAAACAATCCGAACCGTGTTTTGAAGGCCGTCTTCCATTCGTCGCCCTCCCGCATCCGGACCAGATGGTATGCCCCTCTAAGGTCAAGTTTGGTGTAAATGTTGGCTGATGTGACTTGTTCCAAAAGAACCGGAATCAAGGGTAAGGGGTATTGATTCTTAATGGTGATGAGGTTCAGCGCTCTAAAGTCAATACAACACCTCAGTTCTCCGTTGGCTTTGGGTATAAAGAAAAGGGGTGAAGCAGCAGGAGAGCGGGAAGGACGAACTAAACCCAACGCAAGATATTTATCCAGATACTGTCGTAGGTGTTGGGTTTCAGGTGCTGTGAGAGCATAAATCCTGCAGCAAGGAACCACTGCTCCCGGAACCAGGTCTATCCGGCAATCATAAACCCGGTGGGGAGGGAGTTCCTCCGCCTTGATATTACTGAAGACCTCTGTATATTCCACATAACATTCTGGTAGGACCACGTCTTTTTCGGCCGCGGTGGCGATGTGATGCCGGAGGGCCAGAGATTGGGAAGGACTCGTGAGCGGCTGGTTACACTGGTTCTGGCAGTATGTGGACTGCATATGTATTGTTCTGTTGGTCCATTCTATGGTGGGTTCATGCTTCTGCAGCCAAGGGAGACCCAAAATGACTCCATACATGGGAGCTTGAATGATGTTAAACGCTAATTTTTCGTGGTGGTATCCGTCGTATATCAGTTCGTATTCAGGGGTGACATAGGTGATGGGTCCGGATTCCAGCTCCTTACCGTCTACCGCATACACCCTCTCGGGGGTAGTTTTATGGATGAACTGTACCCCTAGCTTTTGTGCTTCCTCTCTGTCCATGAAGCATCCCGTTGCTCCGGAATCCACCATCGCCTGTATTTGTTTTTTCTCCTGATTTATTTCAATGGTCAGCAGTATAAAGAAATGCACAGATTCTGTAAAGGCGTTGTGGTTCACTGAAGGGATCATACATCCGCTTGATGGTTCCCCTTCCGGCACCCTCAAGCTTTGAAGTTTTCCGCCCCATTCCCAGCTACTATGGTGGCCACTTGTCCAGTTTTAGGACGTCCGTATTTGGGTTTGACGGGACAATCTCAGAGGTAATGACCTTTTTTCCCACAATACAGGCACAGGCCCTGTTTACGACGGTGGTCTCTTTCGCTGAGCGTCAACGATGCTCTAACAGCCCCAATATCCATGGGTTCCGGTTTGGGGTTTCCATTGTCGGAGGGACGAGCACGGATTCCCGGTGAGTGGAGCTGGTCTTTTTGTCTGTGGTCCCCTCTTCGTTCTTTTAGCCGGTGGTCCAACCGCAGGGTTAATTCAATAAGAGCTGTGCATGTTTGAGGTTGAGGGTCTATTTGGGCGATCACATCCTTCAACTCATCGCTGAGTCCCTGATAGTAAATGGCGGCCTGTTTCGTTTCAGGCCAGTCTGTCTCTGCCACGAGCCTGCGGAAGTTATTCAGGTAACTGATTAGGTCTGACTTCCCTTGCCTAAGTTCCAATAAGTCTCTATCTGCTGAAAAGGTTTCTGCCCGACGATCGAATGTCTTCTCGAAAGCTTCCCTGAAGTCATCCCAGTCATAGAGCAACGGGTCATCACGTCTAACGATGGGGACAGACCACTGTGCTGCCTCGCCTGCCAGGTATGAAATTACAAAAGCCACCCTTGCCTGGTTAGTCGCAAACAATTTAGGTTTACATGTAAAGTGTAGTAGCGCTTGGGTCATGAACACCTGAACCTTATTAATGTCCCCATGAAACCTTTCAGGAGGGGCTAGTGGTATTTGTGAAGGCATTTCTACTATGACCGAAGGAGGTGTGGGGTGAAGAGACCCCCCGATATCAAAAGGGTTTCTCTGCATTGATTCAACCTTGGCCTGTAAAACAGCGGTTTCACGACGAGAGGCTGTGAGCTCCGTTTGTACCAATGCCAAAGCGGCCATAACATCCTCCAAGGTGGCCATCCTTGTCACCAGCACAATCAAGAGGATAATTATTTCGTGGGCCGATTATTCTGTCAGGGTCCGCCTTCCAGAATCCTCGGGATTGTGCTGATGCTCAAAAGGGGTCCACCTCTCGACTGCCCCAAGTCCGGAATATATATATATACGCGGACTAGTGGGATAATCAAGTGAGGGAAGGAAAAGGTAGGAACAGCTGGGAGGGAGATCTATGGGAAACACAGGAAAAACAGTGTTAATACCCAGTTTGGTGCAACAACATAACGAAACAGGTGAGCTTTCTGTGAAGTATATTTGGTGAAGCTATAGAGAACTCTACCTGTAAAGAAAATTAAAGAGGTGTTTCTACCAGAAGAGAGAAGAGGGTGATTGCCGTCTTCCAACATGACATACTACATGGAGGAGAAAACATTCATCAGTATCAGACTTATACCACAAATGTCCCTGTTATAAGAATAACATATGATTACCCCACCTACCCTGGCCGTGTGTGGAATAGTCCCAAAAGCAATATGGGAACTCCCTGACGCCCTCTTATCTCTCTCTCTCCTAGGAAATGGTATATAAGAACAGACCATGCATGAAAAACAACAAAAAAGGAGGTGCTCAATACTTTTGGCACTTTGAAAACATAAAGCGCTCCACTGGAGGAGTTCAATAATCACATGGCCATCCTGATTAGAGCCTTGGTGAATTAGTATGAGTAAGACAAGGTTCAAAACTCCACAGGTATATATATATATATATCTATATAATTCGACTGAAAGTCAATGCATTACAAAAGAAAGAATCACCAAAAGAAAAGGATCCATTCCCTGCACGAGAACCCAGGAGCCTCTGGTCTCACCAACAGGAAATGACAAAGGATCTGAATGCTGTTAATCACACAAGCGCCTCTCTGCAAGGAACCGTGGACTGTGCGGTTCCGCCAACAAAGAAGCAAGGAGCTCGCCTTCCAACGGACCAGCCAATCCAGAAAGGTGCGAGTACAATGTTACCCGTTATGCTTCTCTGCATGAAACAGCCAAAAACGCCGTTTTCTCCAACAGAGAAGCGTGGGCAAAGAAAGCGCTGAGAAAGCCTGTTCTCGAGCGCGCAAGTATCATGTAACGATGAACAAAAGAACAAGATCGAGGTGCGGGGGCACCCTTACCGCCTTGGAGAACAGGGATGGAAACGCTGCTAAAGCCGAAGGTAATCCAAGAATAATCGGCAGCGTTTGGAGTGTTTGACGCCCCTATATCCGGGTTGAATCAGCGTCCGAGTCACGTGGAGCGTGCCCACGCTATGAATGCTGGGAAGTGTAGTTTTATGACCGGACTTCCTGGTTCTACCTCGTTATCGGGCAGTCAGTGCTTTACCGGCCTACGGATCCTGACACTGTATACATTGTTGAGGCATTATTGTAGGTCAGAAGGAGGCACTGTCGTTTACATACAGCACATTTCCCATTGAAATGGAAGCAAAATGGCAACATGCAGTTTTACTGATAAAACTATATAGCTCACAAATAATAAAGTGTGGAAATGGGGTTTCAGCAAATATGTATCATTTGAACATCACCAAGTAAAGTGTCTTGATTGTTTTGATCCTATTAAAACTCTGTTTCCAGCACACTTCTGAATTGCAAACAAGTGGTCCATTTGTGGTTCCCTAACTACTGATATGTTCTGAAACACTTGCACAGTTAATTTACAGGTATTTAAAAGTTGTTGTGTGTTACAAAAAAACTGACCGCTTTCAGTCTTTGTTTTCACATGCCCTTTACCACCACAACAAGATTGTCAACTAGTCCATTTTACTATTCTGTCTTTGACTGCAAAGTTAGAGAATTTAGTAAACACCACTAAACATGTTAAAGGAATAAGCAGAAATTTGTCAGACGATACAGCCTGGCATTTGCCCTCTATTCTTTAACACATAGCACTTGTGACAAACTGAATACAAAATCTAAAGGCATCTTTATTGCCCATTCACCTTCTCAACTCGAAGTCATGATAAGGCTGGGTAGTATGTGTGATAGTTTGCTAGGCTTTGTGCACCTGGCCCTAGGCTGGCTGGTTGTGCAAGGGTTTGAAGTTTGTACTATAAGGGTGTTCTTGTCGGTGGTGCTGTAGAGGAGATACATGGTGTTCTGTTGCTCATTATCTCATTAGCTCTGTTAAAGAGGAACATTTTGCCATTATCAGTACCCAATTTTTTGATGTAGAAAGGGTGAAGGCTAAAGGTGGCATTACCGGGATTGATACACATGTCCTACATTGGGACTCAGTGAATTAAGCACATGGTGGCAGAGGTGGACTTACCAGATAAAAGCATCTGACCAAGTTTATATGCCTCTGTAAATAAATTTAATTATCTTGGCTTGTCTCTAGTGGGCCTACAGGTGAAACAGAACTTTGGCATCCTGCTTTAAGGGCATTACCCACCACCGGCTAGAAAGTGAGGGGTGAATTTCAGATGTGCCTCATATGTCCAATTTAAACATTCAGACACCTTATTTCCAAATTGTATAAAGTTCTTTCTATTATACAATCATGTTTGAATGGGAAGGTATAGTTGTTTAAACCTGGGGAGATTAACACAGACACTGCAAGTTACTTTGATATGAAAGATGGTTAAGACATCTGTGTACCAGGCTATATCTTCAGATCATAATGAGTTTAAATGGGCTTTCATCTATGACACTTGATGCATACTCATACACCACTGAAGGTTGGACGTCCTCAGATGGGGGAGATAGTTAACTCATTACACAACAGTAACTATTTGAAAAGCAATGACACATCCATGAGTATTCTCCCATCCTATTATGTCCCACTGTTAGAAATGAGGGTCTCTAGTTGACAATGGTTTGCACCCTTGTCCAAGTAGGGATCCTTCTTCCTAGTCAGGGTAAGTAATAACCCCTGCTCACCACCTTGGTAGCTTGGCACGAGCAGTCAGACTTATCTCAGAGGCAGTGTGTAAAGCATTTGCACATAACCAACAGCAATACAGTGAAAACACTACAAAAGGGCACCACACCAGTTTAGAAAATTATCCAATATTTTTATATATCCAAAACAAGACCCAAAATGATAAGAATCCACCATACAGTACTTAAAAATACATACTTTGCAAGATATCCTTTGAAATTGCAGAAATATCTCAAAAACACAGTTCTTCCGAGTAGGTAGCTCCGTCTGGTGCTACCGCGGTGCTGTAAACAACAGAATCCAACAGTTGCGTCTGACCGCGTCGGTCAGGGGTGTCGACAGACTTGTAAACAGTACCTTTTGTGTTGCGGCTGACACAGTGTGGGCCGTTCGTGGCAACCGTCGCGGTTGCGATGCAAAACGTAGCGGTGCGGCGTGCGGTGCCCTCAAGTCGAAGTGCAGGCAGCGGCTCTGTGACAGTCGTCCAGCGGCATCGGTGAGACCAGGGCTGTGGTACGGAGTGAAGGCGGTGCTCGTTGAGGGGCTGACAGATCACGGTGCAGGCGACAGAGCCGGTTGCGGGGAGCTGGCGTTGGTCGGTCCGGACTGCAGTGTGGGACGGGGCAGAGGGTCGTGAGACTTACGAACGGTGCCCCCAATCCACGATGCGGTCACAGGTGTCGAAGTCAGCAGGCAGCGACAGCGTCGGTGAGACCAGGGCGGCAAAGTGAAGCGAGGTGGTGCAGAGTGCGGTGCCCACAGGTCACAGTGCAAGGAGCAGCTCGGTGGTGGCAGTCGTCATCGTCGGTGAGACCAGGGTTGCGGTGTGAGATACGGTGGTGTCCTCTGCGGTGCCTTCAGGACACGGACCCAGCGACGGAGTCGGTGATGGAGTCGGTTGCCTTTCCCTTCTCTGTGGCAACTGAAACAACAGTTCCAGAAGCGGTACCCAGAGGTTGGTGAAGTCTTTGCAGTCCCTGAGACTTCAGAACAGGAGGCAAGCTTTACTTCAAGCCCTTGGAGATACTCAGCACAAGTAAAGAAAGTTCAGTCCAGTCCTTTCACTGCCCAAGGCAGAAGCAGCAACTGCAGGCCAACCCAACAAAGCAACAACACAGCAAAGGGGCAGTACTCCTCCCGGCAGCTCTTCCAGCTCTTCTTCTTGGCAGGTTCCTTGATTCCAGTGAGTTCTCTAAAGTCTTTTATCTCCCTGAGACTTCCAACAGGAGGCAAGCTCTACTTCAAGCCCTTGGAGAAAACTCTAACAGCAGGATGATGAAAGTACAATATAGTCCTTTCCCTGCCCAAGACAGAAGCAGCAAGCAGCAGGCCAACACAGCAGAGCACGCAGCAAAGTGGCAGTTCCTCCTGACAGCTTTTCCAGCTCTTCTTCCTGGCAGGTTCCTTAGTTCAGCAGTGATCTGACGTTCTGTGGTCTGGGCCCCAATATTTAGACTCACGTTTTCTTTTTCCTTTTGGGTAGAGTCGGTGCTCAGCCCAAACCAGTTCTGTCCTCTCTGGTCCAGCTTCCCGGCAGGAGGTGAAGACAGCATTGTCCAAGGCAGACAGGGCCTATTCAGGTGCAAGGGAAATATCTTCCCACCACTCTAAATGCAGACCAGGCCTATTCAGGTGCTAGTGAAAACTCCTCCTACTACTCTGAATGCAGCCCAGGTCTATTCAGCCCAGCCGTGACTCATTCAGGAATGGCAGGACACACATCAACCCTCCCCCCCCAGTGGCCATCTGAGAGAATGCACATCCCCAGCCCTGTCACTCCAAAGCCAGACAGTCAATCCACAAACCAGCAGAGGCACACAGGATGGCTAAGGAAGAAAATACCCACTTTCTAAAAGTGGTATTTTCAAACACACAATATAAAAATCATCTTTACTAAAAGATGCATTTTTATATTCTGAGTTCAGGCATACTAAACTCCATCTTTCTATCTTGTCCCAATGGGAAGTTATATTTATAAGATGTTATAAATAAACTCCCATTCTATCCTATGGGACAGATAGCCTTTCAATAGTGAAAGACAAAATACACTGTATTTCACTATCAGGACATGTCACACACCTTAGTACATGTCCTACCTTTCACATACACTGCACCCTGCCCATGGGGCTACCTTGGGCCTACCTTAGGGGTGTCATACATGTAAGAAAAGGGAAGGTTAGGGCCTGGCAAGTGGGTGCACTTGCCAGTTCGACATGGCAGTACCAAACTGCGCACAGACACTGCAGTGGCAGGTCTGAGTTACATTTACAGGCTGCTCATGTGGGTGGCACAATCAGTGCTGCAGGCCCACTAGCAGCATTTGATTCACAGGCCCTGGCACTCTCAGTGCACTTTACGAGGGACTTACTAGTAAATCAAATATGCCAATCATGGAAACACCAATCCATAACACAATTTACAGGGAGAGCATATGCACTTTAGCACTGGATAGCAGTGGTAAAGTGCCCAGAGTCCGAAAACCAACAAAAACAGAGTTAAAAACAGGAGGCCAAAAAGCAAAAATGCTGGGGGTAAACCTGCTGAAAAAGCCAAGTCTAACACCCACCTCAATCAATCCACTATGTATTGCAGTACCCAGATTGTTTTCTATTCTTGTCACGCCAGCCAGAGCCTACTTACCTATAAACTGTTAATTCACATACTCCTTTATTAGACTCTCCGAAACACTGATGTGCTTAAAGACCTCCCTTCAGTGTCTATTTTTGTATTAACCCTATTATTGTACTCCAAGCTACCCAGAGGCTGACCTAATACAATTAATTTTAGCCTCAACTACCCATCTCCAAGCCAATGTAGACCAATTTAAATACTGCTTCTGCAAGTGCACTCCATGTTAGTGCAAATATACACCAAACAGCCTCCCAAATAGCCCCGTGCACTCTCTAAGTTATACTAAAGTACAGTTTAATAGATACTATGTGCTGGGCTAGCTCAAAATATATTGTGGCATAACTTGACCAAGACTTGGCACATATGGAACATCAAGCAGCAGCCTAGCCATAAAAGTGGTCAGAGTGACAGCAGCGTTGGCGTGTGATATCAGCCACATCACACTGTCAACCATCATACAGTAGCCTGGTCACATTACACCATCAGACAGCTCACCAAGACTAAGTAAGCCTTCAGACAGAAGACAAGTCACACTGGGAAAAGTCATAAAGTAGCCTGGACAGACAGAGAATCATCATATACCAGCCTGATCAAACCATGAATCATCATTCAGCAGCTTGAACACACACTGTTCCATTTCACAGCAGCCTCGACGCACAGTGTACCATTTCACAGCAGCCTCGACACACAGTGAACCATGAGACAGCATGCTAGACACAGTAAACCTCTGGACATCACCCAGGTCACTGAACCATCCATATGAGAGTAGACTGGCAACGCTATTGACCAAATGATCATCAGGAATCACCAGGCAGAATAAAGCTGGTGGCATGGGGAGCCATGAAAAATCAACATGAACACACAATGGATATAATGAGGGAGAGATCATTATCGTGCAGTTCAGGAAAGGTAGATTCATAGCCTGCTTCATGTTTAACCTTGTAAAAAAACGTACTTTCGCATCCATTGCGGAATACACCAACATCGCATAAACTCTACTCTACATAAACTGTTTAGACAGTGGTTGGGCATTTCTTTTTTTTTTTTTTTTAAAGAAAATTTTATTCATCAAGATTTGTAACATTACAATACAGATTTGCAGTATTATTGCAGAGTCACAATGTAATTTCTTTACAGTCACTTAGGTATACAATATTACACAAGTACATACATAGTTTCACAACCTTACGTGTCTTCCTCCGAGTCTGTCTCATCTTCTGGGGGGGTACAAATGTCCCCTCTGTGCGTGTTCCACTTTCCCCACACCCTAGCCCACTTGCGAGGGCATTTCCTATTTATAAACATGGCTTTTCCGCCACCATGGTCGTATCCATGTCTCTATACCACTGTATTATCGTTGGCACTATTCCTGCTCCCCACTTCTGCGCTATGTTTCGTTTGGCTATCATCATGCCAGTCGTGGCCCAAAGGCGTTCTGCGTGGGTGAGGTCTGTCGGGCCCCATACATTAAGAAGGCAGCACTGGGGCTCAAGTGGAACCTGTTTCCCAGTGACTTCTGCAATTGTACCTACTACTTCCTCCCAGTAAGACATTAGTTTAGGGCAGTCCCACAAGGTGTGGTAAAAGGTGCCTATATCCCCGCAGAGGCGCAGGCAGCTTAGGTCAGGAGCTCTCCCTATCTTGTGTAATACCGTCCGTGTGTAGTAGGTCCTATGTAGTATTTTGAACTGCACCAGACGCAGTCTAGAGGAGATTGCCACCTCTTTAGGCGAGGCTAGTGCCTCACGCCAGTCAGGGTCGTCCATATCTCCAACTTCGGACTGCCAGAGTTCCCTGAGTCTGAGTAGTGGGTCTGGTCGATTGTTAATAATTTTTTTAATATGTCAATGAAGTCGCTTTTTTATAGAGATAATCGGTAAGTAGTCGGTCCTCTAGGGGGGAGGCTTCCGGGAGCGTCGTGGCTTCAGGAAGGGCTGCCTCAATTGCATGTTTGATTTGGAGATACCGGAATTTTTCGCCTGGAACCATAGAGTACTGCTCTTGCAAGTGGGTGAAGCTGACTACTTTTCCAGTCTGCCAGAGATCCCCAAGCTGGGAGATACCGATTAGATCCCATTTATGGAATCCTTTACTATTGCCTAGTGTTCCCAGTTTGCGTGCGTCCCACAAGGGTGTGTGTTTTGTGAGTTTTCCAGTCCAGCCCAGGTGTCTGTTCACTGTGTGCCAGACGCGGACAGTGTGCGCCGCTGGGCCAATAAGGTGTCGGGCTTTCTGAGTGTTGTACAGCGCTCTATTGAAACCGCCCTTTCCCAAAGTCATTCTGTCAAGGTGATAAGCTGGGTCCGAGTCTGGCACGTGAAGCCACTGATTAATAACCGTAAGCTGCGAGGCCCAATAGTAGGCCTTGATATCCGGGAGGGATATCCCGCCGTCATACCAACTTCTCACCAATTTTGTCGCTGCCACTCTCGCTGGTTTGCTGTCCCAAAGGAGGGCTGCCACCTCTGAGTTTACCGCTCTGAAATATGAGTCAGGGACTGGATAGGGGGTGTTGTGTAGGGCATACAGAAATCTGGGCAGGGCCATCATTTTAAATAGAGCCGCTCTTCCCAAAAGGGAGAGTGGCAGAGTCTTCCAATGCCGTATATCGCGTTTAAGTCGTTGCAGAGGGGGTTGTAAATTAAGTGTTAAGAATGTGTCGCAGTCAGAGGTTATATATATTCCAAGATACTTAAAACTGTCCGTGATTATTTGAACCGTACATCCTCTTGGGAGACGTGGGGGCGGTCCATGTAATATGTAAAGCACCGACTTATCCCAGTTGATGGCATATCCGGAGACGGAGCCGTACCTCGCGCATATATTAAGTAGCGCATGTAGCGATCTCGTAGGTGAGGTAATATATAATAACACATCGTCCGCATATAAAGAAATACGATCTTCCCATTCCTCCCTCCATTTTAACCCACGAACCATGGGGTCCCATCGTATCCACGCCGCCAGCGGTTCAAGAACTAGCGCGAACAATAAGGGTGACAATGGGCAGCCCTGCCTCGTACCCTTGCCCAGGGTGAATTCCCTTGAAATGTGACCATTAGCAACGACATGTGCCACCGGATCAGTATACAATAAACGTACCCAAGAGCAGAACTTCGGTCCGAATCCCAGGTGTTGGAGGACCGCAAATAGGAAGGCCCACTCCACCCGAGTCAAAGGCCATTCGCGCGTCCAAGGAAAGGACCACAGCGTCTTCCTGGATAGTGTGTTTACGACCTAATACTCCATGGAGACGTCTAAGATTCAGGGCCGTGTTTCTGCCGGGCATAAAGCCCGATTGATCCGGGTGTACCAATGTGCGGAGATGCGGGGTCAGTCTGAGCGCTAGCGTTTTGGCTAAAAAAAATTCCCCTCGGCGTTAATTAAGGAGATTGGGCGATATGACATGCATTCCTCTGCTGGTTTTCCAGGCTTATGGATGGCCACAATAGTGGCCAGCCGTTGGTCTTTAGGGAGCTTTCCTATATCGCGACTGGTTTCGAACATTTTTAGCAAATATGGGGCTATCTTCTCCGCCGTTTGTTTATATAGTTCTATCGGGATCCCGTTGGGACCCGTGGCCTTGCCCGATTGTATTTTAGAAATGGCCATTTTAAGTTCGTCTACTGTGATGTCTGCTTCTAGATTGTCGGCTTCCTGCGGCGTGAGCCGAGGCATACGAATATCATGGAGGAATGCAAGCGCGTCTTGTACTGTGGTGGTATTTGTGGAGGTGTAGATTTGTTCATAGTGTCGTACTCTTGTATCGACTATGAGTTGTGGGTCCGTCATGAGTGTACCGTCGTTGGTTCTGATCTGTGCTATCCATCTACGCGCCCGTTCTTTTTTGTCCAGCCAGGCAAGAAGTTTACCTGCTTTGTCTCCGGACTCATAGACCCTATGCTGGACCGCTTGTAAACGGCACTGGGCGGCAGCCCAAAGATGTTCTTTGTAGTCTTGTGTTTTAATGCGTAGGGCATGTGTTGTCTCGTCAGTGGGGGCGGCTACATGTTGGGATTCCAGGTGGTGCACTTCCTGCTCCAAGGTCTCTATGTCTTTCCGTTTTTCCCGTTTGTGCCCCTCAATAATGGAGATCGCTTGGCCTCTTATTACTCGTTTGTAAGCTTCCCACAGCGTCAGAGAAGAGGAGACTGATGCCTCGTTTTCTAGGAAATATTGTGTGGTCGTCTTTGTTAAAGATTTCTTGATCTTAGTATTTAGCAAGAACCCTGGATAGATGTGATATATGCGTCTCTGAGAAGCACAGTGTGCACGTATCTCTGTCTTTACCGGGGAGTGATCAGAGATTCCCCTGGGTAAGTGTGTGGTCGCCCCCATCCTCCCTAGATCATCCATGGCTGTTAGTATATAATCTATACGGGAGAGGCTGTTATGCGCTCCCGAGTGAAATGTATATTGTCTCATCGTCTGGTTTTGAAGCCTCCATATGTCTAGTAAGCTGTGTGCCTCCAGAAAATCAGTCAGTGGGGAACTGGTACGATGTTGCGGTCGGCTAGGTGTACGGTCTAGTACGTCATTTGCTGTCATATTAAAGTCCCCTCCTATTAGTAGATCTCCGTCTGGTAGGGTGAGGAGGAATTTGCCCAGATCTTGGGAAGCGGGGGAATGCAGCGCCGGAGGGACGTAAACAGATACTATATTAAACATTCGACCCTCCCATTGAATCGATAAGGCCGCAAATCGTCCTTGGTCATCTTTAAAGGTACGGTGAACAATAAGGGGAAATCGTTTTCTCACTAAAATCCCTACTCCCCGGGATCCCGTGGTGAATCCCGAATGGATCACTAATTGGAACCCCCACCGGTCAAGGGCCTTACATGTGGAGCCCATCAGATGTGTCTCCTGGAGCAATACAACCGCTGGGGAGTTGCGCTTTAAATATTGGAGTACTAGCCCTCGCTTGATCTTGTCTCCTAGACCATTGACATTCCAGGAGATGAGGGATAGTGTTGGTGTTTTGGTGTGAGGTGTCATTGGATCAGATGAAGACATTGGGTGTATAAATCCACGTGGCATAACGGACAGCAAAGGACATTGTGAACCAATTACTACAGTGACTGTACATTGACATCTGCAAATAAATAACTACTAAAACATCAACAAGCAAAACCTTCTCGCATTGCGTATCAACATTCCTTGCAACTGGAACATGCATCCCGCCTCCCCGGCTCGGTCTGAATATCTTTATACACAGCTTATTGCATTTTACATCTACATTGGGGGTCAGTGTGGGATTATTTCCTGTCGATTCAAATAAACTCCCTGCCCACCCACCCCCCCTGCCTCCCAACAATTCAACCCCCCTCCCTGCATCCCTGCCTAGTAGGTTTAAAACTACCCACCACCCCAAAAGCAGAGTGCTTACAAGCCCTAGAATCAAACCCATTAAACGTACGGTTGCGTGGTGTTAGCGCCCAGTAGCTCCCTCCTCCCGGGCCCACGGCAACATCAAGTTACATTGAGGGACAGTGGTAGTTCTGTAAGTTGTACTGTTCAGTGACATGCTACCTCTGCCACTTTAAGTAGGCATAGAGGGATCTTATATGGTCCTTTAAGCGGGAGTTTTCCACCTCTATTTCTACCCACCCCATATAGTAGCAATAAGAGAGACGATTACCGACCAATACGGCGATGCAGTCCTTCATTTTCCCCCATGTGCAGTGTCACTACCAGGACTGGCAGAGCGGGAGCTTCTGGATCTCGATGGCGCGCGTTGCCCTCCCCTGCGCCTGTGCGAGTAGTTCTTGGGGTGATGTTCGGCGTTTTGGTGTTCCGATTCTTCCCTTCGGCGCTGTGACTTGAGTGGACCCTCCTCCAGCCAACGTTGTGCTTCTTCCGGCGTCGTAAAGAACCAGGATTTCTCACCGTCGATGACTTTAAGCTTGGCTGGGAAGAACATCATGTACTTAAAGCCCTTGTCTCGGAGAGCCCGTTTGATGCCTTCGAAGGAACGTCGTTCTCGTTGCACCTTCAAGGTGAAGTCAGGGAAAAACCGGATCGTTGCATTGTCATACTGAAGGTCCCCGGTGACTCTCGCTGCCTGTAAGATCGCGTCTCGGTCTCGAAAGTTCAGGATGCGAGCTATAATAGTGCGAGGTGGTGCTCCAGGTTTTGGCTTCGGGATCGGGGCTCTGTGTGCCCTTTCAATAGAGAATAATGGGGAAAGTCTCTTGGGCTTTAGATGATGCAGGATAAGGTCTTCGAGGAAGAGGTCCACACTGGGCCCCTCCGCCCCTTCCGGCACTCCTACCACCCGTATATTGTTGTGACGGGCTCTTCCTTCCTGATCATCCAAGTGGAGTGCCATTTCTTTATGATGTTGGATCAATTGTTTGACCTTTTCTTCCAATTTGCGTGTCGCAGTCTGAAGCTCTAAGACATTCCCCTCCGTAGCCGTAACCCTGTCGGAAGTTTTCCGCATGTCCGCTCTCATTAGGTTCATCTCAATTGTGACCTTATCGATTTTTGTCTCCAGATTTGTGCCGACTGCCTGTATCGCCGCCATGATTGATCCTAGAGATGGTTCCTCTGCGGGCGCGGTTTCTTCATTTGTTCCACCCGTCGCCGAAAGCTGGCGAGGGACCACATACTTGTCCATCTTGTTTAGTTGGATGAACGTTGCAGTGTCTTTAGGTTTTGTCATGATGTTGTGTAGGCCTCAACTCCAGCAGTGTGGGGCCGACAGGGAGAGTTTCGATATCTTGGACTCTTAGCTAGTGGCACTTTGGGAGTTATTGTGGTCCGGGGGTTTCGCTTTACTGCAATGTGCTGTGCACGGTGATCTTATCCGTAGACGTGGCTTCTAATCAGTTCAGACTCTCCCCAAGTACTGTTTGACCCCCGCTGGGTCGCGCTCAAGTCCGTTCCCCGCCCTCTGCAGCTTCGTGTTCCGACTCTTCATGTATATGGGGCGCCTGCGTAGTATGACTGTGGTGGCACGAAGTATTAGTCACTGTGCATACAGGGTCGGAGTTTGCGGTGGGGTTGTGTACAATGCCTTTTCTTGCGGACTTGCCCCACGTCCGTTCTAGACGTATTGGATCTACCTGCAGTAGCCGGGCAGCGCTGGAGAGGGGGGGGGAAAGAGAGGGGGAGGACACACGTGCAAACTGTTCCTTTAAGCGCGTTTTCACCTGCATTAAACTTGGCGTCCAGATCTCTTCTGTTCATTTCATCGACGCCAGTCCTTTAATGGCTATTCCCCAGTGTTCATAAATATTTATTGTCCGCTGCACTGGCACTCTGTCGCTATGGCGTCCCTGGAAATGTCTCTATTTTGCGGATGTCTCCGGCAGATCTCAGGAGTGAGGCCACGTACCTGTCTTTACTCGCACAGTCCTCCCGGGTCACCTCGAAGGAGGGTCTCAATCACTGCAGCTGTGCGGCGCTCTTAGAGGGGCCGACAGTTCGCGTCGCGCTGTTCCAAGGGGAGGCCCTCAGCTGCGGCTCTCTCGTGAGTGCAGTCCCGGCCTTTGGTACTCGCCGCGGGCCCCCGGGTTACGGGACTCCGCCCACCTTCGCCAGGGCCAGCCCGCCGCACCCGGCCTCAATACCGCTCCGCTATTCTCGGCTGTCGCGGTCTGCGGGAGTCAGGACGACGATTCCTCACCGGCTCCTCGGCTCCCGGAGCTATATGCTGTGTGTTGCTGTCCTCAAGCTGTCGGATTGTTGGCGGATTTCAAGGTTGCGCCGCAGGCCCAGACGGAGCTCCGGAGCTACGCCGCCATTGCAGTCGGCGCCAAGCCACGCCCCCGGTTGGGCATTTCTTAAAGTGAAAATGGTTTATAGAGTTTTCTGCAGCCTCGCAAACAAAAGTACTCTGATCCATGGTTCCTCACTAAGCTAGCAGTCATATTTTTTTTTAAATGAGACTGGAACTGCAAAATGAAGATCAAGTCACACATCTTTTACGGCTGACAGAGCTAACTTAACTCGACCAAAGCACTGGCCTTCAGTGTATTATTCTCAGCTGTTTGTTTGCTATGGGACATGAACATACTATTGTAACTCATGTCAAGATTAAACAAACTTGTGAGTAGATCGAGGCATAGTTTGAAGGGGAGGAGGTCCCTGGGAGTGGGAACCAGGAGAGAAAGAGAGAGGTGATGGTCCACATATCATACATACACAATGGCTTGAATAAGTGTGTAAGCCAATGTATAGGAAATGTTACTTGAGACCAGGGCCACTGCCATTATTCAATTGTTCGGCCACTGCGATTTTCGCATAATTATAGATTTGCTGCATTTGCCACATAATCCATCATCTGCTGCATATTCTGCAGATTTGAGCTCAAATGATTCAAAAGTTACTGAAAAACATAGAAACACATGTTTCCACGCAGTGGAAGGCCCTTTGCAAAGGGTGACTGATCACCTTTCTGTTGCTTATTGCTATATTTGACTGTTAAACTGTTACTAATGAGGTGCAACGTATGTCGAGACAGTGTTAACAAGTACAAAAATGGCAAAATAATTAAGTAATACAATTACAAAATGTGCTGCATTACGCCACATAATTTTCCTTTTCCTGCTGCATAATTTACTCAACCCTGCCTCATAATTTGGCCCTCCCTAGACACATAATTCTAGTGGCCCTTTTTAAGACAATGAGGACTACAACGCATAGAAGTCACATGTCAGCCATACTGGTAGGCATTAAATGTTATCACTGCTTAGTCTGGAGAAGTACAAACTCGCGATTTAAAACATAACATAGTGGTTGGGATTATGCTTACTAATAAGTACCTGGTATAGGAAAACAATGGTCCTGGACTTATATTAAAGCTTAGTTGCATGGAACATTCATAAACAGCATACGGTACATGTATAGTTTATATCAATAATGTACCATTAGTTTATTTGTCAAGCATTCAAATATATATATCCTCAGAATACAAAAAGGCACACACTATTGCTTTATAGTTGACTCTTATTTTATTCGGTCACTTTTCATAACATATTATCATATTCAATGTTCAGGATAGGGAGGGGGTTGCTCCAAGGGAGAATGTGAAGAAAGAAGGTGCTCGTGAGGTAGGATAGAGTATACAGGAAGGGAATCCAATCAGGCAAATCAATGGTTCATCATTTTATACATTGCAATCTCATTAGTAAAACTGGTAGTGATTCATGGTGGCACCAGTTCTACATTGGAGCCTGTCCATTAGGTAATTCATGGTTATTTATTTTGTTCTTTTTCAAATGTTAACAAACAGCGTTTGTCTGTAAGCGGGCAGGACTGGGATAATGTCAAGTACAGGCCCCGAAGGGGGAGAGTGTCGACGTTTCGACTCTAGTGCCGCCCCTAGGCATGGATATAAAGGTCCGCAATAGAATTGCGGCTTGATAGAGGCTATCAGCAGTTTATGGTGGTGCAAATTCAATCATCAATACTCGAGCAGACCAGCTGGATTCCCCCGGGCTGTGCGAAGATGATTTATTAAGACGCCGTGGGCGATTTTTCTCACCCAATGATTGATTAGAGGTAAAATGGAACCAGTGGCCCAGCGAATCCAAATGCTTCCTCTGTGCCCTGCCTGTGATCCTCATTGACTTCCCTTGCCCCTTCAGTGGGTGATCAACCCTTACACATAAATTCTTAATATTGGTTTAGAATTACCTTTATAACCCATCACGTTTTCATTGAGGAATTTTGTGAAATGTCCTTAATTGGACAATTTGACAAAACATTCTGAGGAGGGAGGATCACTCCCTTTCCTCTTGCAGAGTTGTATTTAAATTCTCCCCAGAGTTGAGCAATGTTTCTGACCCAATCTTATTGAAACCTCGCCATTTGCCCTCATTTTTACAATAAAATAATTGATGTAGAACTTACAACTTCCTGCAAAATTCTATCGATTTTCTCCTATGTTACTGGACTGCAGTTGTTTAAAAACACCTCTGTGCATACATTTGCCAGAAAAGCCTAGGAAAAATCCATCACACCTCCAGTACGTGTGGACAATGTCTGGTCTACTGTGCTAGCAATGCATCATTTACTGCTATTTTTTTTTCCAAATATTAGTTGTGGTGGAACGACAAAAATAACTTAAAAATTACCCAAATACATAATGTTCTCGTTTTATATATCGGACAATAACATTCTCACCCCACGCCCCCTGCCCCACTCAACATCCCTTTTCTATTATTGTTGGCATTGAGGGCACTGCCCCTCAAAAGGCATACTTCTGGCTACAGGCCTGCAGAAAAAATGAACGCCTATAGAAAGGATATTTCTTTTTCATTAGAAGGTTGATCAGAAGACTAAAAAGATAAATGCTTTTGGAATTTTTATTTTATAATTAATATCACAGGGTGTGTTTAGACAAGTATAATAAAATGTAGTGCTTATGATTTTTAATTTTACTTTTGTCTCTATATGTACTTTTGGATAATCTGAAAAATCTAGGAATCATATGTATAAAAAAACGTGTTGTTAACATTCATGAAAGAAAGCAGCACAAAAGTGTCAGAAAATGGGTGTGTCATCAGATCCCCAGGTGTCTAAAATGATAGCGTTAAAAGCCAACATATTTGTTAATACTTGGTTTTGTGTAAAGGTTGAATATTGAAACATAGATAAGTATGACATAGAGGCCCTCGAGTATATAAACACAGAAGACCTGAATCACAAAGGTAAACTTACACTTTGAGTAAGTTTACTATTTTTCGATATTCACAAACTATGATTTAGTACTAACTTTGTGACTGTGGAGGCTCCACTGTCGGGGCGGAGAACTCTGTACATAAGAAAGATAGGCATATCTTACTTCACACAAAGCAAGAAAGAGAGATCATTTATACCAAATTGCCTTCTCATGTTATTTTTTTATCCTCTCTATTGCTAGGGCCTTTACTACTGAAACCAAATCTACACTATTTAATTAAAGGAAACAAGGTGCTTCTCCACCATCTTTCAAATTGAAAATGGTGGAAAATGGTGGAAGCTCAAAAGCCTTCATTGACTACTCACACGGTGGGAGGACAGTAATTTTCCTTATTTCACCGTACTTTTGTTTTTAATAACCATATGGATGCCAGTCACATTAAAATTTAGTTTGGCATTTGTAATGGTTTTTTAACTCACTTCTTTTATAAGGGCCCCCACTTAGATTTAGAAGTGCATCCCTGTCTTCAGGTGTATGCCCGCCCCTTATCAAACCAAGTTTTTAGGGGGCGAGGACTGGTCAATGATGAAGCATGACACCAGGTGGTGTGTGAGACCAGTCTTTCACTTTTTGTGAGATGTCAGCACTCACATAACTTTGTAAGCACTTAGGTCACTGAACTAGGAGAGGTTTCTTGTGGTAAACATTGCATGTTGGAGGCTGCCTCTCCTAGTACCCTACGCCTCTTGTTCCCTACCCTGAGTCCTTTTCAGGGGTATATGTGGATAGATATTTGAGTACAGCAGACAGCTGTGGGAACCTTTCTGGGGTAACTTTTCAAACCCGAGTGTGGGTATTTCTAAGTCCGGATTCTATAATCCGTACACGTTCGGCTCCACAACATGGAGACGGAACTAGCGTTTAATGAGGAGAATTATGCGGAAATACTAAGGACACCATCTCTACTAGCAGAAACAGTGGTAGCACAGGTAGTCCAAAACTCGGACGAATGGGAAACACTAACCACTAAGAAAAAGACACAGATACGGACAGCCCTGCATGGAGCTTTCATGACAGAATACCTACGAAAAAACAGTGCACGCAGAGGCTTGGTGGTAACAAATGAGCCAAGATTATTCCTTAATAATAAGGAGTTCAGGATCAACTGGTCTAGGATAGCATGGAAATGCACAAAGGACTGGTTGGTCCTGATTATTAACACTGCCAGGGAATTGGCTGATGCACTCCTCGTTGAGATCCAACAGAGTGAGAGCAAGCTTAAGACCATGGTACAAATATCAGTGTTTAAGAAGAAACTGGAGGAAATAAATAAAGATCACAATGAATACAAGGAATACCTCACTCAGTCGAAGCTTACTAAACTGAAAAAGGACGTACAGAAGTTTGATCGTGATACTGTATACCCCTATACAACGGATGAGTATTATGAGAAACCTCCCCAACAACAGCACAATAGCAAAAGACAAGGAGTGAGGGCCACCCCCCAAAATTGGACTTTTAGTTCAGGAGAGGAAAGAAGCACAAGTGGGAGCAGTAGCGACGAAAGTACTGAGGAGTATGTTGGAAGACGGCAGCAGAACTATCAACACCCGATGATGCAACAACCTATGCCACAATTTGGATTTTGGCAACAACCCTACTATCCATCAGGGTTCGGCTTCCCACCAGGCCCACAACATTTTTTATACAGGGGCCGAGGCAGAGGGAAGGGAAGAAGAAAACAGCCCCCAAGGGTACAATGGAACGATCAAACACCAGTCGCAATGGCAACAAGAAGCAAGGGGAACGGCCCATCAACGAGCCGAGAATAACAAACGTGGTTAACCTAAGTAACCATACTCTCACCAAAGATGAAGAATCCGTCCTCTCCAAGGGTTTGGGTTTCGTTCCAACACCTATGAACGACCCTTTCAGACTAAATGTTGAACTTGCTCAATTTTTCAGGAATATTAAATTGCGTAATCATTTTGGTGACACAAGAAGTAAATCAAATGAGGGACTTAACACAGGTCTCAAAAGGAAATCTACTTTTGTTCCCCCATCACATAACATCCCATGTCACATACTGGCCTTTGAACAAGCTGTTTTAAACGAGATTGAGAAGATCAATTACAGACAAGAGAAAGGATTCAAGAACCTCACGAGATTGGAACAAGCGGCTCTGGAGGGACTTAAGAACAACCCAGACTTGACAATTAAACCAGCTGATAAAGGTGGCGCAATAGTCCTTATGAGTAAAATAATGTATCAGGAGGAATGTACCCGATTACTCTCTGATCGCACAAGCTATGAAATCTATCGGGAAGATCCAACACCCCGCTTGACTAAGAAGATCCAAAGAATGGTGGAAGAGGCACTTAGCCAAGATTGGATTTCGAAACAAGAAGCAGACTTCCTGGTGAGTAAAGAACCCAGAACACCGAGGTTCTATACACTCCCTAAAATTCACAAAGGGAAGGTACCACCACCAGGGAGACCAATTGTCTCCGGAATAGAATCTGTCCTTGAACCACTCTCGCAGTTCTGCGATTGGTTTCTCAAACCAATTGTACAGAAATCTTGTTCGTATTTGCGAGATACAAAAGATGTACTATGCCTTCTGCGGGATCTGGAAATTGATACTACCAAGGACATCTTCATCACCATGGACATCGAGGCACTTTACACAAGTATCCCACAGAGAAGAACACTGGCAGTAGTAGAAGAAATCCTACTTAATATGGAGTGGGAATTCATCACCCCACGGAACTTTGTTCTGGAGTGCGCTGGAATAGCTCTAACAGAGAATTTCTTTGATTTCGAAGGAGTGATCTATCATCAGGTCACTGGCACTTCGATGGGCAGCACTTTCGCCCCTAGTTTGGCATGTTTGTATGTACGTCAATTTGAGGATGACTACATCTTTAACGAAAGTAATCCCTTCACAGAACAACTGATGACCTGGAAACGCTATATTGACGACGTTTTTATCGTGTGGCGAGGCGATGAAATCACAGCAAAAGCGTTTGTCGACTGGGTTAACACGAAAGACCATCATTTGAGGTTTACCCACTCCATATGCAAGGACCATGCCATCTTCCTGGACCTTGATATCAGTATGACATCTGATGGGATAAGTACAAAAGTACACAATAAGCCGACAGACAAGAACAGTCTGTTACTATACGAGAGCCATCACCCGAAAGCCCTGCGCGATAATTTGCCGGTGGGTCAATTTTTGCGAGTACGGCGAAACTGTACAGAAACTGAGAATTTTGTAAAACAATCTGAGGAACTTGAGAAAAAGCTGCTGGATTGACACTACCCCAAAAAACTAATAAAGAATGCAAGAAAGAGAGCGAAAAACAATCCACGAGAGGCATTACTTGAGACCATTAGCAAAGAGAAAAAAGATCAAATGGTCTGTGTTACCACATACACACCAATTTCGAACACTGTCAAGAAAATCATTAAGAAAAACTGGCATATCCTAGATGGTGGAGGCAAGCAGTGGGAACAACCATTGTTCGCATTTAAGAGAAGTAAGAGTTTACGAGATGAACTGGTACATGCCAAAGATAAGACATCAAAACAGGAGGATCAAGCTACACTTTGGAATACACAAAGACCTACTGGCCACTACTCGTGTGGTGGATGTGTGGCCTGTCCGTTTACTACACCAACTAAAGAAGTAGACATAGGCACTGGGAGACCATGGAGATTGAATAATTTCAGTAATTGTAACACCGAAAATGTCATCTACTTCCTCACTTGCTCATGTAGCCTCCTTTATATAGGCATGACGACAAGGAAGATAAAGACCCGCATCAATGAACATCGAAGCACGATACGATGCAGGAAGACAAACACAAAACTCACGAGACATTTCTTGGAGAATGAACACAAAGACAGCGATATCAAGTGGGTGGTCTTAGAGGTGATGAAGAAGGATAAAGCCGACCTCACAAGACCTCTCCACGTCAGGGAACAGAGATGGGTCTATAGGCTACAAACAAATATGAGGGGGCTGAATGATGAGATACCGTGGTTACAACTAGTACAATAAAATAGTATCCCTTGATGGCATAAATGACACAAACACTTTTGATACCCATAACAGGCGTGGATTTTCTCTCATGGTTATTAATACCATTTTTAGAAATAAAAAATCGGGTTATAAATAAAAAGTCGGGTTATAGCTACAACTTTAATAAAAATAAAAACCGGTGGCCATATCGCCCCCTATTCATAGCTACTCTTGGCGCACTGATAGATTTTTTGGAATGACCGTGTCTGCTGATCTACTACCACTCGTTTTCATCCCTTCTTCCCTTGTTTTAGATATATAGTCTAGCAGGGCTTCTATGTCTAAATAGTCTTTTTGATTGCATTACATGACCAAGCAGTAT
This sequence comes from Calotriton arnoldi, assembly GCA_963921515.1. Classification (NCBI taxonomy): domain Eukaryota; kingdom Metazoa; phylum Chordata; class Amphibia; order Caudata; family Salamandridae; genus Calotriton; species Calotriton arnoldi. The sequence goes on from CAWUFW010003972.1 coordinate 1,514,736, forward strand.
TGTATTCCCCATTCATTTCCACAGCCCTGCACTGTGACCATAACGTGAAACTCTTGTTGGGAATTAAAGCCCACAATTAACACAACTCTTACCATTTTCGTGGTACACTCTGATCTTTTTTAAGCGCACCCGTTTAGGTGGCTGTTTCTCCCTTTATTTTAAATCTCATCTTTGCATCCACGCTGGGACTTAAATAATAGAGGATTACCACAAAGCGGCTTCTCCCGATTCCACTTTCCACGGTCTCCGCTACTGCTCATGCGCGGGCCGAGGGAATTTCATGATATCGAGCACCCGCTTTGGCTGCCACTCAGGTTAGTTTTGACTGAAGCTACACCCACAAGTTTACTGTGATAAACATCGTCACTGGCCCGCATTCGATGCTCGTCATTTAACGCGCTTACACCGGATCACCATATTGGGTCAGCGGCAGCATTTTGACGACAGGCAGGCCAGGCAACTAGATTACACACGCTACGGCGACCCCGGATACCGCTTAATTAGCCCAAGTTTACGTCAGAAACTAATTGGTTACATCCGTGAACACTATAAAAGCCCACGCTTTTCCCTCCCTCAGTCACCATCGGGGAGGCGATCAGTGGAGACGTAGGTGTACTGACGGAAGACGCATCAGTTACAGTAAGAGTATGAGTGATGTGATGTGCTTGTTTGACCCCAGCGGGCTGACCCAATAGGAGCCTTCCGCGCTCCTTGCACTTATGAGTATAATAACTCTTCTTTAATATGTGTCCTGATACTCTTAACAACTATGTTTGTTTTTCTTATCTTTTCCTCCTATCTTTTCCTCCTGACAGCGTCTTGCCACAAGTGGCATTTCGTCCACAGCCTCCCATGGGGCAAGTAGGTCCCACCACAAGGGTAAGCAAAATGGGACTTGCCTCCCAATATTGAAGTTGAGGCGCACAGATGAGTGACACGTTTGCTGCACACTATAGCCACTTACCAAACCATTACAAATGCCAAACTAAATTTTAATGTGACTGGCATCCATACGGTTATTAAAAACAAAAGTACGGTGAAATAAGGAAAATTACTGTCCTCTCACCGTGTGAGTAGTCAACATGTTTCTGCCTAATGGCCCATTTAGGTCCGTGGCATTCATCAGGACTTATCAAACAAGAATAATGGGCTCCACCCTTACCAGAATTGGTTAGAGGGTTCCACTGGGTGGGGTGAAAATATCACACTCCACCTTTTTGAGGTAAAAAATCAAACCTGTAAATTAAAACAAACAAAAAAATATATATACATGTATAGTAAAGCAGATGATCATCATGAAATCCAAACAGCCACATTCACATGCAGTACATGGTAAGTGGCTATAGTGTCCAAAATTCCAGAGGAAATTCACTCTGATCTTGCACCTATCAATGCCAGCAGTAATGATATCAAAACGATTCAAATAGACTTAGCGGGCTTATCAATAGAGTATCTAACAAATCTAAAATAGAACAAATAACTCCAATTGGAGCCCAACTGCCTCCAATGAAAAAATACTCTTGGAATTGGAAAAAAGAAATAGGCCATATAAACTACGCATTTTTATTTTACCTGAAAATGTTGATGCATTAAACTGTAGAGCTTATCTGTATCATATTCAGAAGATGCTCAAAATAAATGATACAGAATAAATTGAGGTTGATAAACCACATTATATTCCATTGCATCAGAAAACAAAACAAACGAAAACTAAACAAGTCATCTTCAAGGTCCTACGATGTCACCTTCTCATTATGACCAGGAAGGTGTCATGGCAAATATCGTCCTTTTTGGTCAAGGTGACTCATCAGAATTTTGCTGAAGACACAGTAAATATCCTTAGAGAATGTTGCTGTGTTAAGTCAGACTGAAGAGGGTTGGATGCAAATATAGTTTATTCCATCAGTTTACAGTTAGAATATGGAAGAATGATATTTTGAAGCCCTTCAACTCTCAGATTGATCTTGTTGCATACTTGGATTTACATAATACTTTTTCAATGTACTCTTAAGATGTTGATGATCTTTGAATTTCTGTATTTCAGGCTTAAACCTAAGTCTATACACAATTGTTCTGCCGTCTACTTTATATGCAATTTTTCTCACAGGACAATGTGGTGATGGTTCCTTTGGTTTAAACCTCCATACTTCATGCAGTTCTGAGTGTGGTTCCTTCTAGTGGAAGTTTTTCATTTTGTCTGTCTTGTTTGTTTTATATGTTTGAGCTACTTTGTTGTTATATTGGTCGGATTTTGTCAGTGTCATCCTTTTTTATATACACTTTTTTTCTTTTCTATGTATGATGTATGCTCCTTCTAACCATAAAATCTGTTCAATATATCTTAAAGGGTTAGCCATCCTGTTAAAAGGAAGAACATTTTAGATTATCTTGCCAAACACAAATCGGATAGGTGTTTTTTTTTAAAACAAACATGTAAATGTTAAGATTTGACTACTTTGATTGAAGGTTCTGAATTTTGTGTTTTCTCGAGCTGCAGGAAGGAAGATTTGTGTTTGCATATTAAATTTAATGTCATCCCAAATTTGACCTGTAAATAAATAAATGTAAATGTAAATGAATGAATGAATGAGCGCATTTATCGAGCGCACAGCTACTCAGCAAGAGTGTCCCAGCGCTCATAGTCTCCGTCTACCCTACCAAGTACCCCTGGTTGCGGAATGACCAGGTTTGAAACAGTTTCTCAAAGACAGCCAGGTCAGTTACGGATCTGAGTGTCACCGGGAGCAGGTTCCAAGCTTGGGCTCCCAGGAACCTGAAGGAACTTCCTCCAGAACAGGCTCGGCGTATTCTAGGAACGGAGGCCAGGCCCATAGAGGATGACCTCAAAGTTCTGGAAGGGAAGTACTGGGTTACTCTCTTTCTGAGATAGCTAGCACCCCTACCTTGAAGAGCCTTGAAAAACAGCACCAGAGCCTTAAATCTAATCCTCTTTTTCACTGGAAGCCAGTGTAATGCCTTCAGGTGCGGGGACATATGAGTCCTGGGCTTAAGCATGAGTACCAGTCTTGCGGCTGCATTTTGGACCACCTGCAAGCGGTTGAGAAGACACTCAGGGAGGCCTAGGTTCAGGACATTAGCATAGTCCAGTCTGGAGTGACCTCGCTTGGGCCATGGTTTTCCTCGTATCCAGTGATATAGGGGAAGAAATTTCCTCAGCGTTCGTAGTAGGCCAAAGCAGGTGCCTACTGCCCACTGGACTTGAGATCTCATCGAGAGATCACTAACCATAGAGATGCCCAGATGTTTTACAATGGTTTGCGCAGAGAGTAGAGGTGACATATTCCCAGGCCACCAACGTCTCCACTCTTCCGAGGGCGGGGGGCCAAAAAAGATAATTTCCAACTTCTCCGGATTACATTTCAATTGGTTCCTCCATAGCCAATTGAACACCCTCAAAGTCTGCTCCCTTATCTCAGGTGAAAAGCAGCTGGGTATCATCGGCATATGAAATTATGTTTCCCCTGCATGCTTCTACCAGTCGTGCCAGGGGGGAAATATATAGATTGAAAAGAGTGGGGCTCAGTACAGAGCCCTGCGGGACCCCCACTTTTAGACTGGGGATGGAGGACACAAAGGGAGGAGTCCAAACTTCCTGACTTCTGTCCTCAAGAAATGGCAGATTAATACTGATATTGTTGCAAATGAAGATGACTTACTTAAACAAGGAACACTATTAGTGATTATTTCAGAAATACCCAAATTCATGATACTTCTGAAATAACAATCTAGGATGCTTACAAATATGTTGTCATGAACAGAGGTAGTAGCAGAACATATAACAAAGATCCTCGGGGATTCACGAAAAATTAGGAAGAGAACGTGCAGGAAGAATGCAATAGGAGGGTTTGGAGGGCTAGTCAGTGACAGCTAGAGTACATGGGGATTAGGCGAGCCTTTCAGGTCAGACTAACACAATAACCAATCAGGGCAAAGTCCCTACAAAAGAAGGGCACTTCCAAGAGAATTTAAGAAGAGGCAGTAGTAGTGACCAGTTGCCTCGCAACTGCTTAGTTGTATGGTTCCTCGATCATAATTCGACCACTGTTGTTTCTTTTTCATGCACCTTTGTTGTTTTTCCATGTACTTCCCTTGTTTCCTTCCCTCCCATAATTCCATGGTCTGATGTACACATGTACTCCTGTGCTAATCAAGTTCTTTGATTCTGGTCCACTGCTGTACAAACTTACTGGTGTCTTCATTTGGCATTCTCCAGTCTTAGTGTCCTTCTGGCTCAATATCTTCCATATACCTGGAAACCATCTACTCCAACCTCCTGCTTTTCTGAGTTGTGGGAGGGACTCCTGGTACTCCTCAACTTGTTACTGGCATAGCTCTGGCGAGACCTGGTAAGTGCTGGACTGGAGTGCTGTATATGAAATAGCATAATGTACGGCTCTCTCGTCTATCATTTAGTGGAGTGTGTGAGCTGATGCCCTAAAATAAGATGAGACATACCTACCTGAGACACCATAGTTACACCAGCAAGAAGTTCCCTATTGTATTTCTCTATCTTAAACCATCTCGTCCAATTTCCTCAACAGAGAGCGCAGGCCTTCAAGTTCAATCCAAGGTTGTGGCCACACAGATCTCTCAGTGTGGAGGCTTGAAGATTAGCATCAGAATCCAGGAGCTTGTTCCATTCAGACAAAATCCTCACACATATGAAAGGTTCATCTATTTGTATTATGGAACGTGAAAATAAACTTTTTAATTAAAAAATTTCAGATTTAGAAAAGCAAATTGCCCTATTCTAATGCTTGTTTATTTCAGGCCATGCAGTGCTAAATTTCTGAATCTGTTGAGAATCTGTGCTTTCCCTAAACCCATACTGCAGGTCGCGAGGGTATAACCACCTCACAAGTAGAAGAGGAGAGAATGAGGAATGGAGGTGAGAAACTAACACATGCTTCTGCTACTTTGGTCAGGATGGCAGTGGTGGAGTAATGCTGGTCGATATTCCGCTAGTAACGAAAGAATTCTTTGAATGATTGAATCTATCTCTTTCTTTTAGTGGGGCAGACAAGCAGGCTTGTTTTGTGGTGTTTCTAATTTTGTTTTCCTTTAAGAAGAGTTTGTAATTTACTGCCAATTATTTTTGTAAAGGGAGGGTCAGTTGTAGGAGTTATACTGACATCACAGAGAGCCACGCTGGCATTGGTCAGCTAGTGTGAATCGTCACGAAAGGGTGTTGTGCTGTTATTGGTTGGTTGGTGTGAGCCGCGCTGGTATTGGGCAGCATGAACAAATAGCGTTTGTGGAGATACGGAAGAGTTTTCTCTGTTTTGTTTGGGTTTTAGCATAGCGATCGAAATAAAATGAAGCTATTGAAAATGATGAAGACTTTGTTTAGAAAAGAATGAGCCTATACCTATTAGAGAGGGAATCCCTATACCACCTGATGGTACGCCTGCTTCTTTTATGTCTTTAGAACGAGGATATCATACGTGTACATGGTTGGAGAATTGGGTGAAATATACAGAAAGAGATGGGAATTTGGCGTTTCCAGAGTATGGTACTTTTAATGTGAGGATTTTAGAGAACCTGAGATATCAAATGAATCAATTGAGACCAAACCCTAGACCTATGCAGTACGAAGCGCTTGAGGAATGGGAGCATGAGGCATATAAGAGAGACAGAGACAGGTCTGTGAATAAATATAGAAATACTGTGAGTAGATACTCAGAGGCAAAATGGGATGCCCAAATGAAAAGATGGAGAAGGGATGTGATTGCAGCAGGTGAAGGTTTATATCCGGTTGTTATAGTAGAGGATCAGGCTGGAGGAAAGTGGAAAAAGAAAAATGTAGAATGTTCAGATCCAGATCCAAATGAGGTTGATGATGAGTTGTTGGATGAATTATTACTAAACAGATCTCCACCATATCAGGAAGAACAAGAGAGAGTTACCCCGAATGCTCCATTGATTCAAGTAGAGGCTCCTCAGCCTTTGCAAGTAAGAAATACAAAAATAACGAGTCAGGTGAAAGATGATTTAACACAAAAGATTACCAAATTGAATCTGAATGCAGAAGCTTTATCAGTTCCTGTGACGATTGGTCCCATAGTTCCATTGTATAGTGAGGGTCGGAATATTTCACAAGTACATACCTTTACAGTACCTGTTAATGAATCTGATAATAGGATTAATGGTGGTTCTGAAATGAGTGAGACAGGAACAGTGATTGATATTTCAGAAAGATCAGTGGAAACCCCAAAGCGTAATGTACAAATGGAACCTAGAAGATTAGTGCAAAATGTGAGAGAAGTGACACCAACTTCAGGAGGTTCAATAGGACCATCACCGCAAGAGTTGGAGGAATGGATTAGAAGGATGGTGTCTAATAAAGTGGATACGAGCACGGATGTAAGTAGATTAAAAGCGGATTTGGAGGAAATGATTCTAGGTACGATAAGTCCAGAAAGATTGAGTAAATACCAGGAAGAAGAATTGTTGTTTTTGTGTAAGAATATTACAATGAGAGCGAAGAGTCTTCATGAGAGATTTACTGAAGTTGCACAAACTTATGGAGTGGATATAGAGAAATCAAAGGCTTTGCAAAAGGCATATAGATTGGATTTTAGTGATAAAGATTTGGAGAGTTTGAATGCTTCTGGTAAAAAGAAAGAAGAAATGCTCGTCTATGTTTCCAGTGAGAGAGACAGAGTCTGAGACAACAACGACTGAAATTATATATCCAATGAGAGAGGTACCAGGAGGTGGATATGTTCATGTTCCGTGGTCAAGGCAGGATATACTGTCTTTTACGAATGAGTTTCCCAGATTGAGAGAAAAACCAGTTGAGTGGTACAAATAAGTAGAGAGATTAGTAAAGGTTTCAAAAGTCTTGTTGAAAGATTTAGATGGTTTGTTTGACATTGTAGTTCCGGCTGATTTATGGGTTGAGTGTAAAATTGCAGTAGATTGGCCAAAAGAAGAATATCTCAGAGATGCAAAGACTGGAGCACCATCAGATGAAGTGATGAAAAAATATAATCAAGTAATTACCTACTTGAAGGGAAAGATTTTACCAAAAGAGACAGATTGGGTAAAAATAGAACAACTCAAGAGTCAAAAGAAACAGCACTTGCTTATTATGAGAGGCTTCTACAGGTATTTAAAAAGTATAGTGGTTTTAAAAGCATAACTGATAAAGACATGGGACATTTTGTGTATAGGTTTGTGTTTGGTTTGAAACCAGAGATTAGTACCATGATTCAGCAGCATTTGATTTGTTGGCAAAACAAGAGTGTAGATGAAATATTGCGGTATGCGAAATATTGTAGTGATGATATTGAATCAAGACATAAGAAGTTGAAAGAGAAATTGATGTGGGCACAGATAAAAGCGGCACAGAAAGGTGGTAATTTTGTAGATTTTTCTCAAACAGGTTTTCAAGGAAAGGGTCACAATCAGAATACTCAGAATGGTCAAATTTCTAACATGGGAGATGTCATGATGAATGGCGTTGTTTCTACTCAAGAAAGAGGTAGGGGTAGAGGTAACAAAGAGGAGATGAAAAAGAAATGTCCTTGGTATGCGTGTGGCAAATTGGGACATTGGAAACGCGACTGTAAGGTTTTCCTAGAGAATAATTAAATGAATCAGGATTTTAATCAGCAAATGCAAGCAGAGATGAGTAGAATTCAGATACAACTGCAACAGGTAGTTACACAGGTACAAATACCACACGCCCCAATGCCAAACAATGCGAATGCTCAAGTACAGGGATACAGTGCGAATGTGGGTTTTCATACGGGAGAGCAAGTTAATAATAATCAAAATGAGCAAATGGCTTCACAATACTGGTTGTAGTGCCAGGAGAGTGATTCAGATACATCTCAATGACGGTGCCTGAGAGGGGAGGAGGAGTGCGTGCTTGGCGCATCTCTAGAGGTAGATCAGTGTGGTCCCTTTGTGGATGGAGAAGTAGAAGGTAATGTAATTACATTCCTTGTAGACACTGGTGCTACCCGTTCCACTGTGAGAACTCTGGAAATCCCTAACCTACCCCTCTCGGGAGATACTATCCAAGTTGTAGGTGTTTCAAATCAATTGATCAGAACTCCAGTGACAAAACCAATGAAGGTACACATTGGAGATTTCAAAGACTTGCATCGTTTTGTGGTGTGTGATACGAGTCCAGTTAACCTGTTAGGAGGAGATTTACTTTGTAAGATGAATTGCACCATCTATTGTACACCAGATGGTATAGCATTTCATACGCAGGACGAAGGTGTGGTGTTCAAGATGATGTAGGCAAGGGACAGAAATGAATGATTTGTATCCTTTATTTACAGCAAAGGATCTGCCTGTTGAATTGAGAGATACAGTGATGACTGATGTGTGGGATTTTTCAGGGAAAGACATTGGATTGATGAGAGGAGTTGATCCTATTCAGATTTCAGTCAAACAGGGTGCAGAATTTCCAAAAACGCCACACTACAAAATGAGTCCTGAGACCATTGCAGGAGTAACACCTGTAATTGAATTAATGATTGAACAAGGCATTTTGAGAGCAATACTAGGGAGTCCTTGTAATTCACCTATTATGAGGATTAAGAAACCGAGTGGGAAGTATAGGATAGTTCAAGACCTGAGGAAAATCAATAATATAGTGATACCTTGTTGCCCAATAGTGCCAAACCCAGCAGTAATTCTTTACCAAACTCCTTGTGACGCGGAGTGGTTTACAGTGATTGATTTATGCCAAGCATTTTTCTCGATACCCTTACATCCGGATAGCCAATACTTATTCGCATTCTGGTTCTGAGGCCATGTTTTGGCATGGTGCCGAGTTCCTCAAGGGTATACGGAGAGTCCCTCAATTTTCAATCAGATTTTGAAAAAATGCTTAGAGTCATTGGTAATGCCAGAAGACTCAGTGTGGGTGCAATACATTGATGATTTACTTGTTGCATCAAAGACAAGGGAAGCATGTGTGACAGATACAATTGCTCTACCGAACCATTTGGCAGTAGGTGGGCATAAAGTGTCACTCAGCTAAATTGCAATTTTGTCAAAAATAAGTTTTATATTTGGGACACAAAATTGAGAAAGGAGTCAGGAAAGTATCACAAGATCAAATAACTGTGATCTTGCAAATGAATCCGCCCAGAACACAGAAAGAAAACCAAATGGTTGGATACTGCAGACAATGGATCAGTGGCTTTTCACTGACAGCCAAACCATTACAGAGATTGACACATAAAGATGTGACCGATTCAATTGAACTGGATGAAGAATGCATGAGAGCATTTGTAGAGTTACGAGACAGCCTTTGTCGAGCACCTGCATTAGGAATGCCAGATTATAGCAAGGACTTTGCACTATTCTGTTGTGAGAGAGATGGTTGTGCACTTTCAGTTCTAATGCAAACGCATGGAACAGCACACCGTCCAGTGGCATATTTTTCTGCAACACTAGATTCAGTGGCTGCAGCGTTACCAGGATGTTTAAAAGCAGTTGCAGCTACTTGTGTGAGTTTGGAACAGAGTGAATCGATTGTAATGGGACATTCTTTGAGAGTGTATGTGCCACATTCTGTTGAGATCTTGTTGACACGAACACAGCATCTTACAAGTTGTCAGTTGACAAGATATGAAAGAGTGATTCTGGGAGCAGAAAATGTGTCCGTGACAAGATGCACAAATTTGAATCCGGCTACATTGTTACCAAGTACAAGTTGTGAGGAAGTGGTGGATGAAGCTGATCATGATTGTCTGGATGTGACTGAATGTGTACAAATCCAAGGCCTGATATAAAGGACACACCATTGGCTGAATCTGATTGTGTAATGTTTGTGGATGGATCTTGCCTGAGAGATGATAAAGGTACTTTGAGTGCTTCATATGCAGTCTGTACAGTGGCCATGGTCCTTGAAACTTCATACTTGAAAGGAGTTCAGCACAAATTTCTGAATTGGTCGCATTGACCAGAGCATGTATAATTGGCAAAAATTTGAGAATAACCATATTCACAGATATACATTTCCTTGGGACAATGATGTTATATCCAGAGACGGTAATCTGTTACATTAATGCAAAGTATCAGTTGTGTACATGTCCTATCCTTGAAAGGAAATGCTGGATTTGTTACGATAATAATCTGCGATGTGTAACTGTTGCTACGATTTTACTGTGATTCTGGATGACTAATAAAATAATTTAAATAAAAAAAAAAAAAAAACAACATATTCACATGCAGTCAATATGGTTTTGGGGTCATTCATGATTTTGGACAATTGTGGATGCAAATTAGATTTTTGACATCATCAGGTTCACCAATTTGGAATGGCAATTATGTAAAAGAGTTGCTAGTTGCACTACAATTGCCCAAAGAGATTGGAGTGGTAATATGTTCTGCGCATAAGTCACGAAATGACTATGTGACTAAAGGAAATATTTACACGGACCAAGTTGCACGCTTTTGTGCCCAAAATTCAATTTCAATTAACAAAGAGATGCAGAAATCTGATACAAATTGTCATCTAATGTTTTCTTCTGTGGAATCATGGGAAGAAGTTAGGCAATTGCAGGAAGAAGCTAGTGAGGAAGAGAAAGAAATTTGGATCAAAGCAGGTTGTTCACATAGGGCTGAAGATGAAGTGTGGGTGTATACTGATGGAAGACCAATAATGCCAGATAGCTTGTTGTCACAGATGGCAAGAATGTACCATGGTTTAACACATATAGAAAGAGATGCAATGATTAGGCTGTTTAAGCAAACATGGTACAATCCCAAGTTCAGGTTCATTGCAGAGAGTCTTTGCCAGAGATGCATAACTTGTCAGCAGCAGAATGCAAGGAGGAAAACTGTTGCCAGTTGGGGACGAATTGGAAAAGCAGCAGGTCCATTTACCAGACTGCAGGCAGACTTTATTGAGCTTCCTCTGTGTAATTGATTGAAATATGTGTTGGTAGTGGTCTGTCTGTTCTCTCGTTGGGTAGAAGCTTACCCAACAAGACAAAATGATAGTCTAACTGTTGCTAAATTGCTACTAAGAGAGATAATACCAAGGTTTGGATTTCCAGTCTCTTTAGAAACAGATAGAGGTACACACTTCAACAATGAAATAATTCGGATGATTTGTGCAGCATTGCAAATTGAGCAAAAATTACATTGTGCCTATCCACCAGAAGCTTCAGGTGTGGTCGAACAAATTAATGGCACTATTAAGTCGAGACTTTCAAAAGTGTGTGCATCCACAGCACTAAAATGGCCAGATGCTTTACCCTTAGTTCTGATGAGTCTGAGAAGTATCCCTGATAAAAAGACTGGATTATTGCCCCACGAAGTGATTATGGGGAGAGCAATGAGACAGCTAATAGTCCCAGCAAATCAACTATTGAATATAACTGATGATCTAGTGCTCGATTATTGCAAAGGATTGGCTGATGTGCTGCGTTCTGTGTTTCATCAGGTTGGAGAAGTTGCTACAACAACACAGCAAGAATAAGCACATGACCTAAGCCAGGAGAGTGGATCCTGGTGAAGAAACATGTAAGGAAGTCTTGCTTGGAACCAAGTGATGTTGGTGAGGACGACAGCAGTGAAGTGTGGTGGTTTACCAAATTGGATCCACGCAAGCCACACAAGGAGAGTCCTAAGTCCACTTGAAAGAACAGAAGAAAGTGATCAAAGAAATGAAGAACAGACTGAAAGCCAAAGAGAGTCTGAACAGAGTCGAATAAAGTGAGCACCAGCTACTGGGCCTCGTGAGACTGTTGTAAATACCAATGAAGAAGAGAGTTTGATTTAAGAACAAGTGCAAAAAAGAAAGGAAGCAAACAAGAGAAGTTTCGAATCAAGTCTTGACTCTGGTGATTCTGTGCAAGTGAAAAAGGCAAGAAAAGGATATATATGGCCAAAGCGAGTGAAAAGACTGAAATACACTCTGAATGAAAAAGTTCCAAATACAATAATAGAAGTATCGAGCCAAACAGAACAAAGTGACTCAGAAGAAGATACAGTTCGGAAAACAAAAAGAGCAAGAGTTCCAAACTAGAAGTATACAGCACCTGAGTGGACATACGTGGTGGCTGAAGCAGCTGAATCTACAGATCATTGTGAGGAGGAGACTGTTGCAGAATCGAGTCACAAGAACTGCTATGAGCCACGCTAAATGAACTGTGTCAAAAAATGGGGTGCAGAAGATTGAAAAGATCACTCTGAAGAGTGCAGAAAATTAAGTTGGAATTGAGTTAAAGGCTGTGAAGATTAAAAAAAAGGGAACCAAGGAGGCTTAAGAAGTGCTTGGATACACTTCACACCATTTTTCATTATTATATTTCCTAGTTTTTTTAGGTTTTTTTTAGTTTAAGTTTTTGATTTTTCTAGAAAATGGCAAGGGCAACATTTCAAGAGACTGGATATCAAAACCAAAGTTTTAAACGTAGATGTACTAATGCTTGCTTTATAAGTGTTTTACTACTAATGTTTGTTTGGTTAACACTAATTGTTGTTGTGCCTTATTTTATGTATCCTACTAAGAATAATTTTACTAATAATTTGGTGAGTGAAAAAGTAGATGTGGGAAAACTTAAAGAAGAGCCACAGACTAACATTGAGAAAATAATAGGTGATAATATATATCACCAGGATCGCTCTATTAATGATTTGTCGTTAAATGTTTTTACCAAATTATTGTATGAATACGTGGATACTATGGATGCGAGAGATTGTTACACGTGCATGCAATTACCTTGGTCTGTGTCTGAGGGGGTGACTTATCATCACCTTCCTTTAACATATGGAGTTTCGTGTAGTGTACTAACAAGTTTGTTCTATGAAAAAGGAAGTCTCCAGTATTTCTATTCAAATTATGATTTAGTATTTTCTGAAGTGCCTATTAGAAAGAATATGAATGAGGTGATTAGTGTGAAAAATGCTGAGTATTTTGGAGAATTCTTTCATACTACTAAAACGATAGATACTGTGTATGCACATCGTAATAATTTAACCTGTAGTTTGCGTCAGTAGGAGATTGAATTTATAAATTTGATGGAAGATAGGAGACAGAGTTTTAAGAAGAAAGCTGCTGAGCAGAAGTCCCATATACCTCCTTGGGCTTTTAGAGAAGGTGATTACAAAAAGGGTGAGACATATGCTGCAATGACTCTGGACTGGCATCATAGGGGAAAGCTTTGCCTACTAAGACACAAAACTGATTTTAATAATTATTTCATTGGTTCTAGAGAATGTGATAATATTTTCCTAATTACGGGAGGTTGGGGAATAAGAGGTGGTACGGATCCTGTTTTCCCTGGAATATATTATGTGTGTAGTAAGAATGCCTACTATAGGTTGCCTGCACATTGGTATGGGTGTTGTTATATGGGAATTGTCTTTCCAAAAGTCTACCATTTGGATAAAAGTCATGGAACCAGTGAAAAGAAGGGTAAACTAACACAAAATAAAAGGGGAATTAGTGCTGCAGAGATTGTGGGTGATATTTTTGGAACATTGATACCTTCAGTTGGAGTAATTTTAAATTCACATAAAATTAGAAAATTGTCCACAGTGGTTGATCGTTTATCAACAGACACTGCTGGCGGGTTCTTAATGATTGATACAGAAATGGTTGCTATAAGATCTACGGTCTTGCAAAATAGAGTTGCTCTTGATGTATTATTGGCAAAAGAGGGCGGAGTCTGTAGTATGTTGAAAATTCAACAGTGCTACACCTATATCCCTGACAAAAGTAAGAACCTGGAGGGATATATTACAAATATTACACATTTACGGGAAGATTTAACTGAACTGAAGGTTGACGGTGCTTGGGAGAGACTTGCTAAGGGTTTTTCCTCAGTGGGTAATTAGTTTACTACTTTTAGTCATAGTTTGCTAGGGAAAATACTAACACCAATAGTTGCTGTAGCTACAGGAATACTAATGCTGGTATTAATATATAAGTGTTGCAAGTGCAAGAGACAAACACTAGATACTAAGCGGAGAGCAAGAAAAAGAAAGAGAGAAGAAATAGAGTTGGAAGACAGAAGAGGAAACTGCTATGAAATAGTAAAGGATATAGATGGAGTTATGTTGAAACAGAAGAAGGCTACTGTTTTCTAAGTAGAATAATATGATGACAATCAGATTTTTTTTTTTTTATAATGGCTCAAGTCGCCATCAAAGGGGGGATTGATGGAGCAGGGTTTTCGCGAAATAAAACCTGCTCGGATTGTACTCCTCATTGTGTGGATTATTAACAAAATGGTGTGAAAATTAACAGCGCAAAACTAAAAAGGGGTACAAATGAAAACTGTGCAAGCGGGTGCTGGGGAAAGTTAGTGTAGGCCGCAAATGCACACGATTAATGCAGAAAATAACAGCCAAAACCCGCGAGTTTCTTTTCACTAACTGTTTGAAAATAATGTGCAGAGCGTAAGAAAATGTAAGCAAAAGCATTCATAGAGCGTTTAATAGTGGAGTTTTATAAAATAACAATAATAATCACACTTGTATTTGTTTTTCCTAGAGCGAATTTTACTGCTCTGCAGAGAAGGTCACAAGAGTCTTTTTAGGTTTAGTTTGCTTATTAGAATGTAGAATGAAAATATGTAATCTGTCCTTCGTGAGATCCTGATGATGGCCGAGGTTGTGTAGAGGAAACAATGAACATTGTGAATGGAACTTCCTTGCAGAGTGGAGTATGTGGACATTTGTAGAACAAATATGGATACATTTACGAGATGGAGAAATGTACAAGCCACGGAAGAGCGATAACTGAATTTCCTCTGCTGAAAGGTTGATGACGTGAGCTGTCAAATACAAAGGAACTGTTGAAAAGTTAGGCACATTGAGACTGGAGTGATTAGACACCCCTTGTTTTGAACCAATGAGATTTGAGAATCCTATGTGTAATGATACATGAGGGGTTGGAACTTTAGTGAATTTAGGGTATAACTATTAGGGCCCGATTCCGATCTCGGTTGGAAACCGTACCGACCGACACGGACCAGGACTGGAGTCCGACCGACACGTACCGGCGCAGTATGACCGGTCGTGTACGATGCAAGTCTAGTAAATCACAAACGACTCGCACGGAGCACAATCCGCACTACCGACATGGATGGAAAATCGTGATTCGGCCGTAAACTGACCGGGAACCATCCCGAACGACACGGACCGGGAATGGGTCCGATCAACACGTACACGCGCTGTACGTCCGGGACAGTACGATGCAATGCGTGTGAAATACTAACGACTCGCACGGAGCACAAATCACAAGACCGAAACGTACGGGACATACTGACTACCACGTAAAAGATCCAGTCGCGACCGACGGGTACGCGAATGCTGAACCATAGCATAATCTGAGTGTGACACACTCGGATTAGCCCGCAAATGCCGCTGTAAGCGTCCGTCCCGGACAACTGAACGTGTCCGTCATGTTCCCCAATATGGCATAGAAACAAACTGAAGGGGGGAAAAACAAGCATTGACAAAGTCAATAAATAAAAAAAAATAAAAAAAATTGAACAAAGACACACCCACAACTCCACCTACATAAAGGGCCAAAATGCCTACCATGATCCTTTGCAAATTCCACACATATTACTGTAGAGAACACCACCAACCTGCACTCAGAGACACACTCACAACTCACCCACCACACAACCTTCACACCATTTTCACCTCTCAAAAACACACTTGCAAACACCCAGATAAACTGACACCCACCCACCCTCACTTTCACCCTCACACACACACATCAGTCTCCACAACCACCCATCACCATGCCCCCAAAGAAGAATCCAAAGTTCACCGATAGTGAGTTGGAAGTTTTGGTTGATGAAATCATCAGAGTAGAGCCACATTTATTTGGCACATTGGTCCAACAGACCCCCATGTCACAGAAAACAAAGATGTGGGAGAGGATTGTCGATGAGGTGAATGCACAAGCACCTTGCCTGCGCACAATGGAGGATATCAAGAACAGGTACTACGATGTGCGAAGGAGGGTCAAGAAGCCGCTCTCCAGAGACCATGCCCTGAGCCAGCGACTGGTGGTGGCCCTCCTGGAAAACCAACGCACTTCACTTCCTGGGAGGAGAAGGTGCGGGCCATCCTTCCACCGGAGGGCATCCATGGATTAACAGGAATACCAGAGCCTGGTGAGTACATAACCAACTAGCCAATATTGCGAGGCAATACCCACACAGACTCCACTGTCAAGGGGACAGTGAAACCGATATCTGTTTGCAAAGCCATAGCAACCGAAAGCTAATCATCCTGCAATGTGTATGCCACGTAGATAAACACAATACCTGCAATCTCATAGTAAAATGGAACCATGTCATAACATGTACAAACTTACTAACAAATACAGCAAGGCATTGGGCCAAAACACCAACAAACACTGTCAGCCATCTTGCCAGCACTGTTACACCACCTCACAGGGAAGCTGAGTCACAGGAAGGGAGGTTGGGTATGCTGGGAAGGTGGGTGTAACCAAAAGCATGATGGGAGTTGCAGTCACAGCCAACAGTCCCCCTCCCACATGGCCCATCAAGCCCACCCTGAACCATGCTCACCTCACAGGGAGTGGAAAGAGACTGACAAGATGGCTGACACTGGGCTCTGCTGTGGGGAGCACTAGGCCCTGGTGGGGGTTGTGCTCCAATAAACAACAGGACACCACTGCCTGACATCCTGAACGTCAACTGTGACTCCTTGCAATGGAAGCATGCTTCATGGTGGCCCATCTGGCCTAGTGGGGAGGAGGAGTGCTAGCTCTGACTACATCTACCAGCAGGCCCTGACACACACACTCACCTCCCACCAACACCAAACAACACACCTGGGAATATGCTCTCCAAGAGAGTGAGTCAAAACCCACTTCCAAGATGTCTGTCACTGGGCTCTGCTGTGGGGAGTACAAGGCCTTGCTGGGATCTGTGCACAAGCAAACACCAGGCCACCACTGTCAGCCATCATGCCACCACTGTTACACTACCTCACAGGGAAGCTGATTCACAGGAAGGAAGGTTGGGTATGCTGGGAAGGTGGGCGTAGCCAAAAGCATGATGGGAGTCGCAGTCACAGCCAACAGTCCCCCTCCCACATGGCCCATCAAGCCCACCCTGAACCATGCTCACCTCACAGGGAGTGGAAAGAGACTGGCAAGATGGCTGACACTGGGCTCTGCTGTGGGGAGCACTAGGCCCTGGTGGGAGTGCTGCTCAAACAAACAACAGGACACCACTGTCAGCCATCTTGCCAGCACTGTTACACCACCTCACAGCGAAGCTGAGTCACAGGAAGGGAGTTTGGGCATG
The DNA here is from genome assembly GCA_963921515.1 of Calotriton arnoldi. Lineage (NCBI taxonomy): Eukaryota > Metazoa > Chordata > Amphibia > Caudata > Salamandridae > Calotriton > Calotriton arnoldi. The sequence continues at coordinate 1,532,036 of CAWUFW010003972.1, forward strand.
CTGGGAAGGTGGGTGTAGCCAAAAGCATGATGGGAGTTGCAGTCACAGCCAACAGTCCCCCTCCCACATGGCCCATCAAGCCTACCCTGAACCATGCTCACCTCACAGGGAGTGGAAAGAGACTGACAAGATGGCTGACACTGGGCTCTGCTGTGGGGAGCACTAGGCCCTGGTGGGAGTACTGCTCAAACAAACAACAGGACACCACTGTCAGCCATCTTGCCAGCACTGTTACACCACCTCACAGGGAAGCTGAGTCACAGGAAGGGAGGCTGGGTATGCTGGGAAGGTGGGTGTAGCCAAAAGCATGATGGGAGTTGCAATCACAGCCAACAGTCCCCCTCACACATGGCCCATCAAGCCCACCCTGAACCATGCTCACCTCACAGGGAGTGGAGAGACTGACAAGATGGCTGACACATGGGCCTGATGTATGAATTGGCAACAAGTCACACATAGGCACTGGCCCCCACAAACAGGATCCGAACCACAGCCACCGCAACTGTATGTTCCCACTCACTGTCTGGGGAAGCAGTGTCCCAGGGGTGCCCCCTGGCCTGGCTGTGAAGGTGTGTGGGTTACATGACAATTGGGGAGATGCAGACATAGCACATATAAAAACACACACACAAAGCTACATACACATCATTGACAGGGGACATATGACAGTGAATGTAATGGCCACAGCAAAATGGCTGACACTATTGCATGGTGTAATGTACACAAGGTGCTGTTGTGAGCTGCATCCCACTCCTACATCATGCAGCGTCGTCAGCATCCTTGACACAATACTCCCCTTACTGTCATTGACACTTGCAACAGAAGGAGTAACCTGGACTGGGTAGGAGGAGCCACACAACTCACAGCAGCATAACCCAAACACACAAACCTCTGGCCCTCACTGTCATGAGCATTGAAAATCAAGAGGGCTGCCTTGGTTGACTCCTCTTCCCATGGAGGACATTGACAAGATAATTGACGTTATCACGTACAAAGCTCAGCAGCAACATAATTTGCTACGGTAACACCATCACATGTGTGCAACGAGATGTAAACCAGAAACACGTACATCAATATGGTAGCTCACAAGAGATTCCAGACATACCGGACTGTGACCATGTTGTTCCGACACACCAATGTGACTCAAATAAACATGCACAAAGGCCAGCACACATGCCCCAATCTTGGAACACATCGTAAGAGGAAGTGCACGTATTTCCTTGTCAAAGCACAAATGATGATAAGGTAAACACACCTGTGTCAGGCACGGGATAGCACTTGAGCAGCAATGGCCATGTACAGTACTTGAATCAATACATGAGCTGACCACGCACACAGCTCCAACTGCCCATCAAAACGCATCAGGTTGCCATGACAATGTGCCCAAGCAATATAGACCTCTGTCTGTGACAATGGAGGACAATGCAATGTACATACACTCATCATGAAATACAGTAGCAACTGTAATGTGTGTGATCTGTTGATGTGTGCTGAACCACAAAATACATTGTGTGTCTCTTCCACCCACAGGGGATGCTGGGGACACTGCAGGGATCGAAGAAGGATCCCAGGCCCAGACTCTGGTCGACCCTGAGCTCTCTGGTGTGGATGTCTCACAGTCCTCCTCGGATGACGACGAACGACCTGGCCCCTCCGGTGTGGCTCCGCGTCCAGCCTCAGCAGCTGTAACATCAGCACCCCCTGCCACCACTCCTGCCACATCTGCAGACACACAGACCAAGGCAACAGAACACCGACCGCACAGCTACACAGGGCACCCTGGAGGTGAGGGACAACACCACCAGTGCCAACACAGAAGGGGGCCCAGTGTTGCCTGTGCCTGCCACGGCAGGTCCTGCCCGTGTGGGCAGGGGTGGTGTGAGGGTGGGCAGGCTGAGGCCACGGCCTGCAGATGGGGCTGGAGTGCAGGATGATCCATAGTTGGGACGCATCATAGATGCGTACCAGGAAAGCACCGGAGGCTTTGGCCAGGTAGTGGGGCTCCTCAGGGACATAAAACAACAGCAGGCTGCCCATCATGCCAGATCGGAATCCCACATGTCCATAATGGAGTCCAAAATGGACAAACTCGATGAACTCATGGCCGCGCATAGGGACATACTAACATGTCTCCGCAAGATATCTGACAACATGACCACACCTACCTGTGTGCCCACTACATCTGTTGCCACTACATCTGCAACTGCCACAGGGAGGGATGCGGACTCTAGCGGAGAGTCCGCGGCACGTCAGCAGCCTGCACCTGAGGGACCCCCTGAAAAGAAGAAGAGGGGTCGTCCGAAGAAGGACAAGTGAGAGGCAGATGGCCACGCACACCCCCCAGGAAGTGAATACCTGTTCCAGACATCCTCCATTGTGTGCAAAGCGTTCACCTTGTTGACTGTCGCTAAACTCCCACACATGTGATGGAGGGTCTAAGTTGGACCAATGTCACAACTGACTGTGGATTTAAATCTTGAAATTTCATCTACCAACACTACCAACTCCTCTGTGAACTTTGGATTCCCATCGCACTGTACAGCACTTTCATTTTCATATACTATTCTAACACATGCATGTGAATAAATTCACAATCACACAAAACTTGCTTCTTTTGTGACTTTAACTTGGTGTGTGCATTGAGATGATGACCTGCTAAAAGTAAACTGTGCACGAAAACTACTTAAGCAATGTAAACACAGTTATGTGAGTCATGGTGATGTGACACATATGAGGGAGACACACCACTACGTCAACACAACACATACTTACCATGGCCATCTAACTCATCGCCTACACTCTTGTTTACTGAAAATACAGTGGAATGTACATACACAACACCCATCCTGAGTCAGTGGCAATCAGCCCACAGGTACAGTATGGAATTGATTGTTGGATGTGTGGACACAGACAAAGCACAGTCCAAAGTGACGCACAGGTTTAATACACAATCACCACATGTGAACTCCACAACATATGGAAGGTAACCTCACGTGACAGTGAGCACAAAGTAACCAAGTGGAAAACAATGAAAATCCAGGGGTGTGTGGCACATCATCGGTTCGACAACGACAACTTGCACTCTGTAACAGTAATCCTTGTTCCGGGGGTCACACGTGACCAAACTACAGCCAAAGGACCCTGTGAAGGACAGACATACAACACTATTAACATCACAAAATAACAGCATACATCTGCAATACACATGCCAAACACAAATCTCAAGATACGTGAACACAACCTAGTAATCATGTCAACACTGTTTGGGTGTACATACTAACTTAGAGGACACATCACTGCAAGCATCCTGTCAAGTAGCACACAGCCACACATATGCAGAAACATTGCACCACCTACACATATCAGGCCATAACAAAACGTAGACAACACATCACCGTATACTCACAATCATGTGAAAAAGTTGTTGATGAGCTGTGTCCGAACATCCCCCTCACCCTCATCATCACTGGCAACATGACCCAGAGCAGGATCCTCCACGGCTGGCAGCTGTTGGTCATCATCATCCTGGATGAGAGCCAACTCCTCCCTCACTGCCAGGTTGTGTAGCATGCAGCACACAATTATAATTTTGCACACCTTCTCAGGGGCATATGGGAGGGCCCCTCCAGTCCTGTCCAGGCAGCGGAATCTGCTTTTCAGCAACCCAAATGTCCGCTCAATCACTCTCCTGGTCCGCCCATGTGCCTCCTTATAACGTATCTCCACCGGTGTCACAGGGTTCCTGAGGGGTGTCAGCAACCACGGCATGTTTGGGTATCCTGAGTCACCTACATACAAACAAACAAACATTTAATGGGTCTGAAAAGAGTTAGAAAAAAGATATACCAAAAACACACTAGGGAAACAGATATTACACACCGACAAGCCGGGCACGCTGGTTCTGCAGCCGTGACATCATTGTTGGGATCTGACTAGTCCGCATGATGTAAGCGTTGTGTGCTGAACCAGGGAAATGGGCACACACATGTGAAATTGTCATGTCCGGCAGACATACCACCAGGGCATTGATGGAGTGGAAATGTTTTCTGTTCCGGTATGTCTGCTCATGTGCATGTGGGACCAAAGCCACATGTGTTCCATCTATGGAGCCTATGACATGTGGCATCCTCCCCAGTGCATAAAAGTCACTCTTTATGGCAGTGAATTGTCCTGGGGTTGGGACTTGGATGAATCGGTTCAGGAAATGCAACATCGCCTCCAAAACATTGCGAAGCACACGGCTGAACATGGTCTGTGACATCCCACCAGCAGAAGCCACAGTGTGCTGGAAGGTACCAGTGGCAAAGAAGTGTAGGGCTGCCATCACCTTCACCTTGGGGGTCAGCGCTGATGGATATGTCCGGCCAGGTTGTAAATGTGGGGCCAACTGCTCCGCCAACTCCTCAATTAGTGGTCTGGTGAAGCGGTACCGTCGGATGCAGTCACGTTCTGCCATGGTTGCAAGGTCTGGGAACGGTCTATGGACAGCTGGTCTCCTGCAGTACATAGGTAAGCAAAGAAAGATTGTCAGTTCCCCTACATGTGTGGCAATGACCATGCTAAATACACATGCTACCTCATAGCAAGACACAATTACTTGATGTGTGTGCTGTTGGGCATGGACACATATGTCGGATATGTGCCCCTCACCTGACATCTCAGCTCAACATGGTTACACAACAAGTGCAATGCTGTGCTGTGAACAATCTATGGGGTCTGTCACAGTGCATCTGCACAAATGTCACATACCAAACACACACCTAGTGACTAGTAAGGATAGATGTCTTCCCCACATGACAGGTGCTTTGTCTGTCACACACACAAGGATCTTGTGGTGCCACAAGGACACTGTCATGATGTAGCATCTGATGTACACGTAACAACACACCCATGAAACACACATAATGTGCTACCAGATTTGTTAGCACAGCATACATGGATGTCTGTGACACACAGACACAACAGCAACTCACATGGTCAAATCACATGGATGTTGTAAACAATTGACATCTACCACATACAATCAGAGACATGTGTGTAGCACAATACGTCACAATTATAGAGTAGAGTGCACTCCTTTTTATCCATGTATTCAATGTCATCATTATTAACAATAGAATGCGTGCATTCCGGGAACGCGGTCCGCCCTCCAACTGCGTAGGAAAATATAGAACAATGGGTTAGGAACGATTTGTCGCTCCCATACCGGAAGCACTGCTGAAAGGCTTTGTTGCACCAAAAACTTCAAAAAATCATCCAGTTTTGTAATTTTAATCCATTTATTTCAATTCTCAATTTTTTGTTCCTTTTCGTCCGTCACATGAAAAACCATTATGTATTCAATTCTGGATGATTTTTTGAAGTTTTTGGTGCAACAAAGCCTTTCAGCAGTGCTTCCGGTATGGGAGCGACAAATCGTTCCCTAACCCATTGTTCTATATTTTCCTACGCAGTTGGAGGGCGGACCGCGTTCCCGGAATGCACGCATTCTATTGTTAATAATGATGACATTGAATACATGGATAAAAAGGAGTGCACTCTACTCTATAATTGTGATGTACTTCGACAGCCCAACCTGGAGTAGCACCCACGGATTTAAACAGTTAAGATGGATGAAATCAAGGTCACATGTTAAACCTACACTCCTCACTAAGGGGAGCAAGCTTAAACTGCTCCAAAACAGCAACGAACGTGAAGGACGATTTAATGTTACAACACCAAAGGAAACGTTATTTCATATGATTATTCAGTGGATGTATTCCAATCTTGAAATTCCTTTTAACATGTGTACAGATACAATTAATTAAAGCTCAGAAATGTAATCTTTTTAATAGGTGCAGATTTATACATTGTAAGGGTGGGCGGAGTAATCTGGCGAATGCTGGGGGTTTGTTGAACCGAATGAGGGGATAGAGTAAGGTTTCACATATAGGTGATTTCAACAAGTAGGAGCCGTACCAGTGGATTATGGGTCCCGTAGTAAAAGTGGTAAGAGCTTAGATAATGATAAGGGGCGGGTCTTAAAATGTGATGAGTTTAAAATGGCGGTAAATGTGAGAAAGCCGTTAGTCGGCTCGAGGAGTGAGAACTAGGTTGATGAAAAGTTTCACAGGTACGAGAGGGATTTTTATGCAGTGTGGAACGAGAGGCAATAGGCAGGTTTTGTTATCTAAGACAGTGGGGAGACATTCTCGTAGATGTTCTTTAACGTGGGACTGTATTGTATATACAGATGAAGGGGAGTTGATCAGGAGCATTTTTGCGCTGGGAGGTACTAGAGGGAAAGCACCAGTTGAGCTTTTTTAAAAAAAAGTACATAATGAATAATGTTAGCGTATTGATATGACAAGCGTTTTAAAATATGAAGTCTAAAATGTTGTTGTTTGACTTTGTAGTGAACCCGACGAAGGTTGATTAAAGCAACCAAAATGCATTGGGAATGTGATACAACTGAGGATGAACTATGTATGTTTCTTGCCGTAAAAATAAGGCTCGGATGGGCATATTTACCGCATCAGAATTGAATACATAATGGTTTTTCATGTGACGGACGAAAAGGAACAAAAAATTGAGAATTGAAATAAATGGATTAAAATTACAAAACTGGATGATTTTTTGAAGTTTTTGGTGCAACAAAGCCTTTCAGCAGTGCTTCCGGTATGGGAGCGACAAATCGTTCCCTAACCCATTGTTCTGTAGCACAATACGCACATACTCTGGATCAACCCCACAATGCTAGCTCTGGGACACCCTGTGACACACAGTCCATTACACCTATGAGTCAGGGTGTATGTAACATGTCATCACACAATGTGCACCTTGTACTGTGTACAGGGCTCAGGGTTTGAACTGGGAAGTTGGCACTCACAGTAGTGATGTGCCTCACACACAATGGTTCTTGTCCCCATTAAACATGGCACACCCTGGGAGTGTGTGCCACTAAGTACCCCGTCCAACATGAAATGTGGAGCCATGTACCCACACATGTCATGAGGCCTGAAATGTCATTTCATGTACTGTGTGACAGGCTGTATGTTTGTTGTAGGGCACCGGAGTCCCTGCCAAGATATTATGGGTGGCATCCTTTGGCTTTTGGCTGTAATGGTGACAGACGCATGTGAGTTTACAAGAGACGCGTCGCACACTCACGGACCAAGCCGTGCCCACGCATTGGCTTTTGGCTGTAATGGTGACAGACGAGTGTGAGTTTACAAGAGACGCGTCGCACACTCACGGACCAAGCCGTGCGCACGCATTGGCTTTTGGCTGTAATGGTGACAGACTCATGTGAGTTTACAAGAGATGCGTCGCACACTCACGGACCAAGCCGTGCCCACGCATTGGCTTTTGGCTGTAATGGTGACAGACGAGTGTGAGTTTACAAGAGACGCGTCGCACTCTCACGGACCAAGCCGTGCGCACGCATTGGCTTTTGGCTGTAATGGTGACAGACTCATGTGAGTTTACAAGAGACGCGTCGCACACTCACGGACCAAGCCGTGCACACGCATTGGCTTTTGGCTGTAATGGTGACAGACGCATGTGAGTTTACAAGAGACGCGTCGCACACCCACGGACCAAGCCGTGCGCACGCATTGGCTTTTGGCTGTAATGGTGACAGACGCGTGTGAGTTTACAAGAGACGCGTCGCACACTCACGGACCAAGCCGTGCGCACGCATTGGCTTTTGGCTGTAATGGTGACAGATGCGTGTGAGTTTACAAGAGACGCGTCGCACACTCACGGACCAAGCCGTGCGCACGCATTGGCTTTTGGCTGTAATGGTGACAGACGCGTGTGAGTTTACAAGAGACGCGTCGCACACTCACGGACCAAGCTGTGCGCACGCATTGGCTTTTGGCTGTAATGGTGACAGATGCGTGTGAGTTTACAAGAGACGCGTCGAACACTCACGGACCAAGCCGTGCGCACGCATTGGCTATTGGATGTCATGGAGACGGAGGCGGATTTGAAACTTGTTACATTCGTGTTCAGAAAATTCAGTTGGCTCCCTACAACAATGTATCAAAGTAAATGGGGTAATGGTGGGGAATATTTGAACGATGCCGAAGGCGTGTACGGAGCGTGCAATGCAATGGATCGGCCAATTTCAGAAAATGCAAACGTGGCGGACCTATCACTTTGGACGCATGGGACAGATTCTGCCTCAGCAGCACAGATATGACTGTCTGTTCCCCGGAGACTTCACTTGCCTGCACCACCTGCTACAGCATTACATCTCTGCTACCACTGCTGCTGTCTCTGCATCCTCTGGGTCCTGCAATGGCACGTACTGTGGAGAGGGCCCCAGCATTCACTGAGGAGGAGAACCAGGCCCTGCTGGACAGCCTCCTGCCACAGTACAGCAAGCTCTATGGGAAACCAGGGGAGCAGGTGAGTGCGCAGTCCACTGCCTTCCTAATTGTGCATGTTGTCTGACTAGCACTACTAGCATTGTGTCCACCTAGGGCAAGCATGCTCACTGAGTAATTTTAAGTATCCAAGTGTGTAGATACATGTTCTGTACAGGTACAGTGATGAAAAAGTGTATATTACCATGTTTTTGATTTCCAGGCACTGTTTTCATGTTGTTAATGCATGCTTGCACACAGGACAACTGCCCATGACCATAGTTGCACTACCTGCATACATCATATGCCCTTGTGACAACGACATGTATGTCCAACTGTGTGATGGACAAACATGTTGCATGTGTAGTAATGGTGTCTTACTTTGTCATCCTCACAGGTCGATGCCCATCAGAAACAGGAGATTTGGCAGACCATCATCCGGGCAGTTAGATCTGTGGGGGTTTTCAAACGCAGCATCCGCCACTGCCAGAAGAGGTGGCAGGACCTTCGTGGCTGGACCAGGAGGATAGCCAGGGTCCAGCTGAAGCTGTCGCCTCCACGCAGACGGGGCGGACGACGGACTCTGACCCCACACATGCTCAGGATTCTGATGGTGGTCTTCCCTGACCTGGATGGGCAGTTGAAGGACAGACAGCAGAAAGGAGGGGGGTAAGTTCATGCCTTTTTGGTGAACTATGTCTAACATGCCATTTGCACTCCTTCAGCCTGGTGATACTCCCACAGTTCGTCTGTCTGCTGAGACAAGACTCATGTGGCTAAATTTGGTGATGCCCCATTCTCATCTGATAACCAGGTGTGGCCCTTTCGGTCTGTGACTTGTGTCATTTGGGTTGTGTGTCCTTGCTGTTGGCCAAGGTTAATGTTGGGAACAGCATCTGCCACAGGTGCATCGTTTTGGGCTTCATGGGTGGGGCAATTGCTTGACATGTGTCTGCACATTGCCAGATATCTGACATGTACTCTGTGTGGGCCACACATATGTGTTCTAATTGCTGATCCGGGTCACCATAGGTGTCTGAGGTATTTACCACACACCCATGCATCAGGTAAGACCAATGTTGGGGCCCCTGAAGAATGAACATCATGAGTGTAACACATGCATAGCCACCTGCCTACTGTTCCTGGTAATCACATGTTGCACATGGACCAGGACAGGTATGCCAACTCCGGCCATATGAGACACTCTGTCCTCCCAATCCTGGGTGTCAGCCAACATTTAGAGCATTGTGAAATGTGCAATCAGGTGTCTGCCTCTGTGTCATTGTGTATTGGCATGGCTTCTTGGACTTCAAGAGTGTTTAAATGTTTAGGATGGACAGCCATCTGATATGTGGCTGTTGGATCTGCACATGGGGCAGAACATAGGTGTGTGATTACTTGAGTGTGCCTAATGGTGGATTCCACATTAATGTGCAAGCAGCTTTGCTTTGTTCTCGTCAGCCTGTGATATGTTCATGTTTACTGATTTGTGTTAGCACAAGCTCAAATGTCTCATTTGGATACCCTGGGATCATCTGATCCTTGATGAAGTGGGTAGCAGGGGGGAACAGGGGGGGGAACATGTGTACTTGACAGCTACAGAGCTTGCATTCCCAGCAAAAACATGGGTGTGACACAGTGCACACTGTTGTTTTTGGATGCACTGCCCCAGTGACAGGAGCCAGTACTGACTGAGTGGCCAGACAGCCCTGTGGCATGGTGTGCCACATGCAAATCTGGATCCTGCAGTATTGTCAGTTGTCCTGCATGCACTGCATTGTAGCATTGACTATCAGGACATGAGGCCATCATGGTGTCTGGGGATGGAAGCATATCCATCATGTCAACAATGACTTTGGCCATCCCATTTCCTGACACATGTACTGAGTCACTGGCAGGAGATGGGTTATTGTAGTGATTACGCCACACACGGTAGGGGTAAGAGCACATACTTTATTGACTGTTCATCTCCACAGCTTCCAGGAACTGCCTCTCCTGGGATTCAAACAACAGCATTCCATTGACATGACAATGACATCATAGGGATAGAGAGCACGTGGAACAAGCTTAGAGGGAAACTACTACAACATCTCCTCTCTTTCCATTACTATCACAAGAGAATAGAAAGTAGAGCGTGGCAAATGAAAATTAATAGAGGAAGAAAATAAAACCAAAAAAAAAAAAAAATGCATCAAAACGCATTTGGGAGACAAAAACAGAGTGCAATGCTTTTCAAAGAAATAGGAAACTAATTTACAGTTTTAACATATTCGGTGGGACAGTTGTCCTCCCACTCCTCCGTGGAGGTACATATCTCAAAGAAGTACTTTTATTGACAGTGGTCTCCCTTTGAGGAGAAACAGAGCGAGCAGTGTTTCCTGAGTCTAAACCCAGGTGCATTACAACCTTCATGGGAATCTTATAGATTCTGGACAGATTCCACCAATTTTTCCCATTGACCCTCACAGCAAAGCGTGACGTAGCATCCACTTTAACGGGAGGACCAAATTTTGACAGCCCCTTAGGGACCTTGAGAGGAGACAATCCCCAACCGAAACAGAGGACTTAAAATCACTAACTTCTGAGGCAAGGGGTTGGGAGGAGGAATCAAGACCCCCTTGTTTGGGAACAGATAGTGACAAGAGGGAGTCACCTTTGTCTCGTCTCTCTTGGCATTTTAACAATAATCCCCACCTTTTCATCCAAGCAGGACACATGTGAAATGAAGCTTCTCTTCCTCTGAGAAGAGCAAAGGGACTTGATCCCGTGACTGCACTAGGTGTGGTGCGATGCGCCCACAACATACTTTGGACAGCTTCTTTAATGTCCACTCTGGATGAAACAGCCCACTGAATGCACTCAACCAGAATACGGTTCGTCCGCTCAATGAAACCATTGGCCTGTGGGTGATATAAGGCCACACGCCGGTGGGTGATACCACACTGAACAAGAAACTCAGACATTTCCTTGGAGGTAAACTGTACCCCATTGTCGGATACAATTTCCTTCGGAAAACCCTCCCTGGCAAATAGACTCTGGAGGAACTTAATGACTTCATGGGAATTAGGATCTGTCATGAAATGGACCTCCCACCACTTGCTGAAATAGTCAGCCACAACCAGCGCAAACTTGCACGTGTTGGGAAGCACATTGAAAGGTCCTACAAAGTCAATGGCCAGCTTCAACCACGGACTATTCGGTACTTCCACTTGTTGTACAGGAGGTGAAACAATTTTAATAACCTTATCGCTGGTACTACAAGTTATACATCCTTCCACCACATCATTGATTTGGCGGTCCATGCACGGCCACCAATACACACCCCGAATTCTTCTTTTGGTATTTGTTTGCCCCAGATGTCCCTCGTGACCAGCATCAATGATGCGACTCCTGAGAGACTCTGGAGGAACAAATTTATCCCCACGCATGATCATCTCTCCCCCTTCCAATGTGAGTTCATCTGCAACTTTGGCAAACGGATGTAGATCACTATCCAAGTGTTTTTCCTTTGGCCAACCAGCTACAATAAAGTGTTTCACTCTCTTAAGTACCAGGTCAGACTCCATCGCAGAAAACCAGTCATGTTCATTAAACGACCCCACACAACAAACGTCAACTGCAGCTATGAGACAATCGTCATCCGCATCATGATCAAAGTCATTCTTAGTAAGAGGCAGAGGGGACCTTGAAAGATAATCAGCTCGTGTGTTGCGCCCACCAGGGATATGTGCCACAACAAAATTATACTGTAACAACTTAGAACTCAACCTGGCGATCCTGGGGGTATGGTCTCTGACAATTCGACCTTCCAGTATGGGAATAAGAGGCTTATGATCTGTAAATAGTTCAAAAGTCTTTCCCCACAAAAACACTTGAAACGTTCGACAGCCCAACAACACGCCAGCAATTCTCTTTCAATAACAGAATAATTATTTTCACTCGGGCGTAAGGCTCTTGACGCAAACCCCACAGTGTACTCTTTCCCTTCCTTGACTTGAGAAATCATCCCCCCTAGACCATCTAGACTAGCATCCACAGACACTTTGCATTGAAAAAGGGGGTCAAAAGGGGTGAGAATGCCACACGACTCCAATTCTTTTTTTACCTGTACAAATTCTTCTTGGCAGGAGTCATCCCAGATAAAGTTAGACTTTTTCTTTAGAAGTTCACGCATGTGAACAGTTTTGGCGGCAAAATTAGAAATAAACTTTGTGTAAAATTCGCACAAACCTAGAAATGAAGAGACTTGTTCTTTAGAAATGGGGCATGGCGCTTTGGATATTGCCTCAATGAGACCCTCTCTAGGTACAATCCCGTCACCAGAAATGCAGTGTCCCAGGTATTCTATGGACTCCACACAAAAACACACTTGAGTTTGTTCGCCACGATCCCCTTGCCTTCTAACCTCTCCAAAACTTTCGCAAGATTTTTATCATGCAACTCCTTATTCTTTCCGGCCACCAAAATGTCGTCTTGAAATACAACAGTATCAGTGACGCCCTCCAAAACCTTTTCCATGACCCGCTGGAAGACTGAGGCCGCCGAAGCCAATCCGAACGGCATCCTCTTAAACTGGAAGGTACCCACAGGTGAGACAAAGGCGGTCAGATGCTTACAGGTAGGATCCAGCTCAACCTGATGGTATGCTGATGCGAGATCAATCTTAGAGAAATACCTTGCCCCAGCAAACCTAGAAAGAATGTCATCGATGTGAGGAAGAGGATGTGAGTCTATCCAGATCTCCCTATTCAAGCTGCGCAAGTCAATGCATACCCTAAGATTACCATTCTTTTTGCGCGCGACTACCAAGGGAGATAACCAAAGTGATGATTCGATGGGTTCAATAACTCCTGACTCACACATTCTCCTGAGTTCTAACGACAAATCATCCCTAATACTGAAAGGCACATTGCGCAATTTGTGTTTTACTGGGAGAGCCCCTTCCTTGACTCTGATAAAATGTTTGAAACCTTTAATAGAACCAACGTTCTCTCCAAAAACCTTAGGAAACCTAGCTGACCAATAAACCAAATCCTCGCCTTCGGATTGTTCACTCACAAGAGAAACCTGTTCTCGCGTCCCAGGTTTGAGAGTCATCCCAAACAATCCCTGGTGATACCAACCGAGAATATTAAGACCCTTCTTAGCTACATAAACTTTTCCTTCAATACGCCTATCTTTAAAGATAAGAGAAGTGACAAAGAACCCAGACAACTCAATTCTCCTCCCTTCATACGAAACAGGGCTTCTGTCCGGAGGATTGAGAGGTTTGTCCCCCATGTACTCTCAAACAACTCATCCGTGATCATGGTCATACGCGCCCTGAATCCACTAATAGTTGTAAACACTTACCATCCACAAACACATCCACTATGGGATCAACACAATCCTCTGAATCATCCTTGACAACCACAACAAAATCAGAAAGAGAACTTACAACTTCACACACAGAATCATTCTTAGATTCTTCAGAATACACCACATTGATACTTCCCCGGAAACCACACATTTTGGCAAAATGGCCCTGTTTCCCACATTTCCGACAAGATGCGTTCTTTGCCGGACAAACCCTTGAATTGGGGAAATGAGACGGGAACCCACACTTGGTACAGAGATTTCTTGAATAAGAACCCTTTTTCTCCGTTCTAGTGTATGTGGGCTTATTCCCTTTTTGTTCAGACTGTGGTTTAGTTTTGTCTCCCTGTACCTTCTCACTCATATCTTTGTGATCCTTAATTGCATTCACCACACTCTTGTCAGGTTTGAGCTCTCTCGAGGCTTTTTGCGATACCTCGATGCTCTTCACAATGGTAACCGTCTCGTCAAGAGAAGGATTCTTTAGTGTGAGCAATTTCTCTTGGACTTTTTTGTCTCTACAATGTACCACAATTTGGTCCCGAATGAGTTGAGAGGTGAAATGTTCAAATTCACACTCTGAAGCTAGAATGCGTAAAGCAGCTACATACAACACTATACTCTCATCACTCTCTTGTTCTCTGGTAAAGAACTTGTGTCTAGCCACCACTAGGCTACTTTCCACATCAAATTGTTTCTCCAGCATAGCTACAGCTTGATCGTAAACCTCTATTTCCTCTTGACCCTCAACAATGGCCAACGGAGGTAAATGTTCCAACACAGCTTGTCCCTCAAACCCCAGATTATGCTCTAAAATGAAACGTTTCCTTTGTGCACTAAATCTTGAGCCCCCCATAGCACCCAAATATTTTACGAAAGCTCTATACCATACTTTCCACTTGACAGGTGGATCCCCTGGAAGCTGTAAAAAAGGAGGAGGGGGTTGTACGTTCTGCATGACTAAAACAAACACGCAATTATAATACCTTTTGATGAAAAACTGGGCACACAATAGTACTTATGTGAGTTAAACAGGAATTTGTTTCAAATGCGATAGAGAAAAGAGGCGAATTTTCAACAAATATTAGAGCGTAATAACTGATTCGTAGAGTACTTTGAAACGCTTGTACTTTGAAACACTTGTATAGGTGAACATACATAAAAGGAAATGCAGGACTTTAATTCAGACCTTAAGACCTTCAAAAATATGGAGACCCTTGACCACTGGGTAGCGCACCAACAAACCCTGCACTTATCAGACGAGATGGTCTCTACCGGGCATAGACAGCATGCCCCTTGCGCAACATACAGTCGGAATGGTCTCTACCAGGCATAGACAGCATGCCCCTTGTGCACCATAAATGCAGAGGAAGTGAATACAGTCCCTTGCAGCAGGATGAAAGCGCACCAACAGTAGATGAAAGCAGTCTCCTTCAAACAGTCTCCTTCACTGCCAACTCAGTCTTAACTCACCACGATGTAATCTCCAGGAGAGCCCAAATACCTCATCCGGTATTTTCTGAGAGAAATGAAGAGGAGTTCCTTGCGCCGTCCGGTCCGACTCAACTCTCCTCCGATAGGTGACTCACCCACCGCAACTTTTGCGTACCGACACGCAGGCTGACTGGTCAACTCGAGGGAACAAACACGCAGGGTAAAAAAGCTGGGCTGGCGCGCTCCGCCTAACGTGCTCAGCTTTGCGTAGCAGGTGTGACTCACCCTCTGCGACACGCTCTTCCTTGATGACAGGAGCGTACTGACGCTCAGGGTAACCAGGCAACCTTATGTGTCCACTTAGCAACGGCGAGATCCGGAACTCTTCACTCAAGCAGGCTTGACCTTCTGTGACGCGCTCTCTCCGCTAACTCCTGCTGATGATTCTAATACGTCATCAGTCAAGCAGGAACAGCGGAGGGTGAAGGGTATCTCCTCTCATGAATACGAACGGACACCACAACGGAGAACTCCTGGTAAACACTCCTTAAAGAGCACAGAATCGTGCCTCTTTCAGACAGTCAGGCAATTTTCAGCAACGATGCGCAAAGAAACACAGGGATAGTACAGCCACACCAAACAGGATAGCCAGGTTCAGACTCGTGCGCTGCTTAAAATAGGCTCAAACTTAAATGTTAAAAGTCTCACCAGCGACGCAGTACAGACTGGAACGGCGATACATTGGCAAGCGAAGATCCTGTGAATGATGGGCGTACTTGTTTCTTTGACGTCTCAGCTAGATGACTCTGGACTGTAGCCACACGGATGAGTCAGAAATAGCTAGAGACACAGACAACGATCGCTGCACACGTAGGTGGAGAGAGGAACAGTCATCCTCGTCGCCAAATTTGTAGTGATTACGCCACACAAGGTAGGGGTAAGAGCACATACTTTATTGACTGTTCATCTCCACAGCTTCCAGGAACTGCCTCTCCTGGGATTCAAACAACAGCATTCCATTGACATGACAATGACATCATAGGGATAGAGAGCACGTGGAACAAGCTTAGAGGGAAACTACTACAGTTATGTGCGTAGTGACACATTACAATCACAATCCTTGCAGATCAGACAACTGGCAATGTGGGGCATGTTTGCACATATTAGTAGTGACATCATACATGCACCAGACCGATGGGTCCATTGCCAGGATGGGTACGAGGGGCATGGTTGACTGGCAGACTGGCAAGCGCCTGCTTCACATATGTGTCAGTCATGTTAGCAATGGTTCTCATATGATGCCATGGCTTGCTCTGTGATGTGCTGAAAATACAGTCATATGTCAAGTCAATACAGGTGACTAATGTGAATCTGTTTTTCATCATTGTTTGCAGCATCATCTACGGCTACTGGAGGAGACAGCTCCACGGACCAAGAGGAGCCGCAGAGCCAGACTGGGTCTGCTGTGGAGGAGGCGGAGGGACCCAGTGGCACGTAGGGTGAGGGGAGCCACACTGAGGGACACTCAGCTACAACCACCTCAGCTGAGGAACACTCCAGCTCCAGTGAGGACTCCTTGTGGAGGCGGGTGTCAGCAGACCACAGACAACAGCTAGCATGTCTGTCCCCGCCACCACCACCATCTCCACCCTCCCAGATGCTCCCATCCCTGATGTCCGTGGAGGCTCCCGTGTCAAGGAGCATGTCACCTTCAGTCCAGGCACCGCACCCCCTGCCTCTGTCTCCCCTGCTGCCCTGAGTGTGGAGTCTGTGGACTTGCTTAAGCAGCTCCATGTAGGGCAGACATCGATGCTGAGTGTCCTCCATGCTCATACCGGACTGTTGACACAATTGGTGTCCTTCATGGAGGGCATCTCAGCAAACATGTCTGCCCGACAGCGGAGCAATCAGTCTATGGCCTCCTCACTGACGGCAGCAGTGTCCCTCCT
This sequence comes from Calotriton arnoldi, assembly GCA_963921515.1. NCBI lineage: Eukaryota > Metazoa > Chordata > Amphibia > Caudata > Salamandridae > Calotriton > Calotriton arnoldi. The sequence continues at coordinate 1,549,125 of CAWUFW010003972.1, forward strand.
CCAACAGTCCCTCACCCCTCCTACCTCTGCCCCATCCACAATCCCCACTACCCTACCTGCCCAACGCACACTCACACAGGCCCAGGCACGCTCATCAACAGACCCAAGCAGCACACAGCAACGCATGCCAAAGTCAAGACGCGCAAGCACGCACACTCTGGGGACTGATAGCACACACACAGGGGCTGGGGCACAGACACACAGACAGGCATCCACAACCACTCCGCAGTCCTCAGATACCTCTCCCTCCAAAACCCCTTCCCTTGCCTCACCTGCAACCCCACCTTCCCAGAAGCTCTTCCTCTGTGACCTTGGGCTCTTCCCCACAGATCCATCTGATCCAACTCACAAGGGGAAGAGGAAGTCACCACACACAGAGGGGAGTTCCCCTGCCACACAGACACCCTCCCCCAGGAGCAGGAACACTGAGGCCCCCACCCGCAAATCCCCCGGACCAGGAAGAGCAAGACCCCACCACAATCCCGCACTTCCACCACACAGTCTCCATCCTCCAGCCCCCAGGCCACCACTCCAACGGTTCCCCACCACACCCTGCCCCAGGTTCACCCACACACAGGTACACCATCCCCAAAATGATTAGGCCCTCCCCCCTGCCACATGCACTTCCACCCCCACCTCACAACCTCTGCCTGTACCTGCGACTGCTGTGGAGACCGTGTCCCCCCCATCTGTCCTGCACACTTCATCTGAGCCCCAAACCACTCCTTTGGACATTGGCACTACAGTGGAGACCCCGTCCACTCCGTCTGACCTGGGCACTGCAGTGGTGATGGCGTCCACTGTGTCAGACACCTCCACTGCAGTTGCCACTGACACTCCTGCACCCACCACCCCTCCCCCATACTGCTATCCCCTGATCGTGTCCCTGCGGTTCCTGGCCTGCCCCGATGTATGTCCCCTGTCCGTATCAGTGCAGGCAAGCAATGTGTGACAGCCAGTCATATGTCACACACAATGGACTATTGGAATGGACTGGCCATTGGCCTTTGGATGATTCATGAGTTCACAAAATTCTTTTTGCCAGCTGAATAAAGCTATTTTCTGTTGATTTCGTCGTTTTGCATTGAATGTACATGATGTTGCTGATGGGTGTCATGAAGTTGCTGTTGTGATACTTTTTTGTTGCTAATGATTGATTTGGTGATGTGATGGACTCCATGTGGTCCATGCTATATGTGTCCTATTACGGTATGTATCCATGTCATCCTTTGCTGCAATTTGAGGGTGTCATGATCCCAATATTTTGGCACAGGGAGTGCCACCTTTTATTCGCAACTTCACATCTGTGACTTGCACTGTTGCACATGTGTTGGGCTTACATTTGTGCACATTCTGAATTTTCCTGACTGTGGGCACATCTCCACTGGACATGCAGGTTTGCGCATCAATGGTGAACAAGTCATCTGTGTCATCAGTGCAACTTGCTATACATGTGTATTGAGTATGTGCAGATGACTTAAGAGACACTCCTGTACACAGGCTGATGTGACCAGAGCTTTCAGTGTGCTGTAGTTATTGGCTCACTGACCAAGTTTCATGCTGACATGACAGGGCCCTGCACAGACAACGTTTAGCACACCTGACCTTCCGCAGAAGTGGAGTCACCTCATGGCAGTGTGTCATTCAGTGAAATTGCCTGAGCCCATGGTGTATGTTCTGTGAGCATGTCTCTGTGGGTTCCCTTCCCTTTTTATTCACAGCCTGTATTCCCTACAGATTTTCCTGTTTGTGATGCTTGGTAAGTTGCCCTGTGTTCATCCAACATCTTTGACCTGGGTTTTCGGGGATGTAGGTGCATGGCAATCTACTGGTCATTAGGGTGTCATCCCTAGCTGTGTTTGTTTTGAGGGCCTGGGATGTGGGCAGATGCACGTGGGACATATTCAGGATTCCCCAAGGCACTTTTGTGTTTCCACAATCAGGTAGTTTTCACTATGTGGTATCTGTCTGTGACTGGGTCACTTGTATGTGTGCGTGACTGCTCCCACTCCTCAGATTCGAAGCTGCAATGTTGGAAGGTGTCAACATGTGTTCTTTGTGGGTCTCCTTGGGTTCGTCATTGGTCTGGGACTGTGGCAGTGATCCCAATGATTCAGATACATTTCACATCATGCACATGTACCGCATACTGTGCAGTGTGGCAGACATTCACAAGGGTTGTTGACTGGCCATGTGTGATGAGTTTGTGCACCTTAGATCCCCCCACCACCCCTGGGATTGTCATAGGTGCATGTGCAATGTCACCAGTCCATGTGGGCTTAGCTGATGCACATTGGTGCAGATCAGGGTGTGTGGTGTTAAGAGTGGCCAAATGTGAGTTGTGTCATGGCTAGGCACCTACCTACATTTTGGCTTTGGATTACAGGCCATGCCCAGTGATTTGTGTTTGTGTAAGTGTGATGGGAGTTGGTCTGTCAAGACACATGACCCAGTGTGCACAGGTGACTGTGCTCCACAGTATGGGCAACATCCAAATTTGTCATCACAGAGTCATTATCATACAGGCTACTGTCACCACAATGTAGGGTCCTTGAGGGTACTGATGGAGTGGGTCTGTCCCTTGCTGTGTTGGTTGCTGTTCCGCCCAGCTTCTGTCACATGAGTCTGTTTTGATCCCACTCATCTAACACTGCCTGATTGCCCACAGAGGGGTTCCCAATTGATGTGTTACCTTAGTATGGTACTGTGTACACATATGTGTCTTTGGAGTTCAGCACCCCCCCATGTGTTGTGTACCAGCCTGGGGACACTGACACACACACACATGTTGTGTTTGATATGCAGTGTGTGGCTGCCTGTTTGTGTTTGTGCATCTGCGCCAATGCATTGTATGGCTTTTGTGGGCCATTGGCTGGATGTTGTTTGGGGGTTTTTCCCTACTGTCCCTGGGTCTCCTACCTCATCAGTCTGCACATTCATTATGGTTGGTATGTCCCATTGCTGCCATGGTATGGGACTTGGTCACCTAACATCTACAGTCTCCACAGAATTCCTTAGTTTGTGTGTCTGTTCGTGCAGATATGTGTGTATGCATTGTGAGGGTCACTTCTTACATTGTCTAATTGGACACTGGGGGCATTGTCAGCCCCCATGGGCGATGCTTGTCTGCACATGGCAGAGGGTATTTTTTTCATACACAACTATCTTTCCATCGACATATCTATGTTTGTATGGCACACAACCACTACTTTGCCACTACATTGCTTGTGGTGTTCGGACCAGGATTCATACATGCTGGTTTGCAGATGCTGCTATTTTAAACCCCATTACCACAATGTTCCTATAATGCTGGGTCTTTGAACCCCACACTCACCTTTTGGTCACTGTAGTGTGGGTGGGTTTAAACCCCATAACTGCAATGTTCCTGGGATGCAGGAGTTTTGAACCCCACACTCACCTTTTGGCCACTGTAGTGAGGGGGGGTTTAAACCCCATTCCCACAATGTTCCTGAAATGCTGGAGTCTTGCACCCCACACTCACCTTTTGGTCACTGCAGTTAGGGGGGGTTAAGCCCCATTACGACACTGTTACGGTAACTGCTTGGGGTTTAACCCTCACATTCACCTTTTGGTTGCAACTGTGATGGGAGTGACATTATGTTTTCCCGTTCGGTGTCACTGTTGCAGGCAGTTGACACACAATACACAATCTTGCCATGATGGTAGGGGGGTGTTTTGTCTACAACCCCTATGTGTGTGAGTACTGGTAGTGATAGGCATCCCCCCCCATGAGTGGGGACTGCTGGTGATGATAGGCATCCACCCCCCTATGAGTGGGGAGTACTGGTAGTGATAGGCATCCACCCCCCTATGTGTGTGAGTACTGGTAGTGATGGGCATCCCCCCCTATGAGTAGGGAATGCTGGTAGTGATGGCCATCCAACCCCTATGTGTTGGGCAATGCTGGTGGGAGGGATATCCGCCCCCTGTGTGTGTTGCATTTCACTGGTTTGTGACGTTTGTTTGTGTGGTGGGTGTCTGACTTACCGTCTGCGACGTACGCGTCGGTTCCTGTTGTTGATCCTGTCATAGATGTACAGTACAGGGATGATCTGCGCGATCGGATTCATGGTTGGTTCATCTCGTAGGCATTGATAGTTGGTCCGTCTCGTAGCCGTAAATCGTGTTGTTGCGCGAATCGGACCTTACATACTGCTCTTCCGGATGTTGAGACGTGCTGGAGGTGGCGACACGTTCGGCGCGTAGGAAGTACGCATTGTACTTGGCCGGCCGGAAACTGCTGTGAAATAGCTTCCGTGCGACTCTATTCTGCATTTTCGGATCCGGCTCGTACGGGATATGTGGCTGGAATCGGAGCGTACGTGTCGATCGGGATTTTGACACATTTGCGCATCGTACTTCATCGGCCGGACGGACCGGCTCCCGGAACGCGTCGGGCGGAAGGTAGCGCTATGGACAGCTCTCGGAGGGCTGTCTGAGCGAGATCGGAATCGGCCCCTTAGTAGTAAGAGGGTGGGGGTTAGGCTCGTTTATTCCTACTTTGCGAGAGGAGAGAGCTGTGTTGCTGTTTCCTAACTTTTTGGCTGGCTGTTGTTCTGCTGATCCTGACTCTTTGACTTTGCTCCTCAATTCTTCTTGGGGATTCCCAGCTTACTCTCATGGCCAGAGGGTAGCTTTTCAGATTTTTAATATTTTGCGTGATCGGTTAGTATGATATTCTAAATTTGCATAAACCTTATTTGCAAATGTCTTTATTCTTTTATTTTAATTTTATTTATTTATTAAGTTTTGTATAGCGTGAACATGACCTCGAAAGCTATCAGAGCGCTTCACATAATGGAAGGGAAGAACATAGTAAAAGGGGAGATTACAGGGGGTAACAGAGAATCACATAATTAATTAATAACGATGTACCAGGATGAAAACAAACAATGCTTAATGGGGTATAGCAGACAACCCTGAGCTTTACAAATGTTAGGCCAAAAAGAGTGTAGTAGGGGTCATTGAGAAAGCAGACGATCTATGACCATTTAAGACAAGAACTTGTTCATTAGGATTATTTTTACTTCATGTTTGAAGGCAGCCGTGTGGGTGATTCTGCGGACTTCTGGTGGGAGGGAGTTCCAGATCTTCGGTGCCGAGCCAGAGAAAGCTCTGAGCCTCATTCTCTTTTTGCGAAAGGTCTGAGGTTTCAATAGGAGAGAATTCGCATTTCTTGATGGTCTACCCCCTCCTGATAGTTCTAGCTTTTGAGCCAGGTAACCGCGGGTTTTGAAGTGGAGGGCTTTATGTGTCAAACAAGCAATTTTTAGCTGTATTCTTGCTTCGTAAGGTAGCCAATTTAGAGATCTTAGTGCTGGGGATATGTGTTCATTTCTTTTTGTACCTGTAATCAATCTAGCAGCGGCATTCAAGGAAGCCCTGAGTGGCGCCAAGGTGTATTTGGGGAGGCCACAGAGCATAGCGCTACCATAGTCTAGCCTCGGCAGGACAAGCGCTTGAACCACCTGCTTGAAGTCCTCTTGAGGAAGGAATGGTTTTAGATTTCTAAGAATCCTCATTTGGTGGTTAGCACCCTTACACATCTTGCCCATATGATTCTTCATGTTCAAGTACGAGTCCAGGGTGATTCCGAGAGATTTGGTTGAGTCAATGATATGAGGGGAGCAGTTGAAGGCAGTGAGGTGTTTCATCCAGAGGTCTATCTTGGGGTGTAATTAGGAGGAGATATGGGAAGGAATTCTGTTTTGGCGGTGTTGAGCAGGAGGTGGTTCTCAGTTAGCCAGTTTTGGGTATTCGTCAGGGTGGAGTTGAGTGAGGTGAAGTCTTCAGAGGGGGTGATTTTCAGGTAAAGTTGTGTGTCATCCGCATACATATGAAAAAGAATGTTCATGGAAGTTAGAGCATTTGCTAACGGTTCCAGGAAAATGTTAAAGACTATGGGAGAAAGGGCAGACCCTTGAGGGACCCCCATAGAGACTGTAGAAGGCTGGGATAGGGATTGATTGACCTTGACTATTTGGGATCTATTGTGAAGGAAGGACGAGAACCATTGCAATACCAGACCAGAAAGGCCCATCCTGTGTTCCAGAATGGCTAGAGGTTGTCGTGATTAACCGTGTCGAATGCTAAGGAAAGGTCAAGGAGGATTAGGAGGCAAGATTCGGAATGGTCTAACATTTTTAAAATGTCATCCATAATGTGAGTAAGCGCTGATTCCGTGCAGTGACCACTCCGAAAACCAGATTGATGTTGATCCAAGAGCTTGATATTCTCAATGTGTGTGCAGAGTTGCGATTGCACGCATTTTTCTAGGAGCTTAGCCAAAGTGGGGATGTTGGAGATGGGACAAAAGTTGTTGAGATCAGATCTGTCTGCATTAGGTTTTTTAAGAATGGGTGATACCTGAGCTGCTTTTAGACATTCGGGGATCATGGCTTGTGATAAAGAAGCGTTGACAATCTTTGTCCAAAGGGAAATGAAGGCATCCTTGATTTCTTTGAAGACAGACGGTGGCAACAGGTCGCTGAAGTGATTAGAAGGGTTGATACTAAGAAGGGTTATGTAGATGTCATTTTCACTGAGGGGAGTGAAAGAGCCCCAAGCGGCCTTGTTCTTGGTGCTAGAACTAAGAGGCTTTAGCCTCTCAGAGAGGGCAGGATGAGCCGCAGTCTCATATGATGTAAGAAGGGCCTTCTTAGTTTCTAGGTCAATTCTGATGAGTTTAGTTTTCTCCATAAAGAAAGCAGCCAGATCGTAGCATGAAGGAGAGTCGTCTCCTGAGTCAAGGTGGTTGGGTACTTTCGGTGATTGTTGTTTGACAATTTCAAAAAGTTTCAAAAGTTTCTTAGGGCGATTTGAGGCTTGAATAAGTTGGGATCTGAAGTAATCTGCCTTAGAAGTCTTGATTTTTTTATTATATGAGCTCCTTACCTATCTAAGGACTTTTAAGATGATCCACGGAAGGTTTTGATCTCCATAAACGTTCAGCTGCCCTTAAGTTGCGGCGTTCAGAGTTTAGGTTGTCATTGAACCAAGGTTTGGAGATTTTGGAGGAGGCATTTTTTTGTTGTAGTGGTGCTATGGAATCCATGATATCAGAGATAGTGGAGTTAGTGAGATCATGTACATCAGTCATGTCATCTAAGGAAGAAAAGGCATATTTGCATTTGATAGCTAAGTCATCCATGTTAATATTCCTGAGGTCCCTTTTCCACTGTTTAATTTTCTTCAGTTGATCCCTTTTCCGGATCACCTCCCTGTTAATAAAGAAGATGATGCTGCAGTGGTCGGACCAATCACAAGGGGTAATGTCCTCCAATGTGATGGTATTACCTTTTGAAATGATGAGGTCCAGAATTTCTCCTTTGTTGTGAGTTGGCCGGTCGCAGTATTGGGTAAGGTACAGATCCGATCTCTACGCCTATCCACTCTCTCATTGCGCTGATATTTGAGATGTACAATTGTGATTTATTTCATTACTGTTCTCTTGTGTGATGATCTAAGATTCGAGCTGTATTGTACTACATTATTTAGATAAAGCATATTGATAAGAAAACAGAGTTTGTCTTTATTAGTGTCAATTTGGTTATATCGAATGATTATTCTTTGTGATGGTACTTCTTTAGATTTCTGATATTATTTTGCCAATCTCTTACCACTATCCAAGATTCATTGAAGAGGTTAAATAAAATAATGAGCAAATTGGTAAGATTGGTTTAAACTCATGCAGCATGAAAGGGACTGTTAAGTATTAAATTGGGTCCAGATGATAGAAATGTATCAGTCCCTAAATGCTAGATCACTACTTTTGTCAGGATGGCAGCATTCACTGGAAAAACCTTCAGTTAGTTAGCCTCATTGTGCCTTACTGAGAAAACAATACTACATTACGGTAAGTGGGCATAATATCGACTTTTTAATATCGACATGCATTAATATCGAGTTTTGTATATCGACAGTACTAAATATCGATGTTAAGTATATCGATGTTAAAAATATCGTTTTTTTGTGTTGTAAAAAATATCGAAGTTTGAAATGTCGACTGTCAAAATATCATTGTGTCAAAATATCGTTATAGTTAATTTAATTTTGTTATATGTTTGTTTTTGGTATAATATCAGTTAATTAATGTTATAAAAATTATAATTTGTATTTTATTTTTAGGAGCGGGATGTTAGGTTTATAGGGGATGAGGGTGGGGAGTGTTTTAAAAAATGTTTTTAAATTTTAAATAAATTTGAAATTTGTAAATTTAATTTAAAAATGTTGTTTTAGGAACTGGATGTTGGGTTTATAAGGGATAAGGGTGGGGAGTGTTTTATAAAATTTGTTTTCAAATTTTAAATAAATTCGAAATTTGTAAATTTAATTTGAAACTGTTGTTTTAGGAGCGGGATGTTGGGTTTGAAGGGGATAAGGGTGGGGAGTATTTTAAAAAATTAGGGGTCTATTACGATGGCGGTCGGATGTCCACCGCCGGGCCGGCGGTGGCGCCCGCCGGACCGGCGGTGGACATCCACCCGTGATCGCAACCAAGAAAACCGCCGGTCAAATTAGGATGGCGGTGGTGACCACGGCGGTGGGAAATTCCGACCGCCGCTTTTCTGCCGGTTGCCATCCGCACTCCTGCCTGGCGGATGGAGCAGGACCGGGATAATGGTGGCGGTGCAGAGCAGGCTCCGCCGGCACGATTATGATGCCGGCGGTAGCTGGCCTTTCCTCAGCGGTCAGACCGCCATGGAAAGGCATGCAGAGATTGTCTTCTGGGGGCCCGTTGCGGGCCCCCGATGTTTTAGGGGGGTGTGGGTGCACTGGGGGGGTACCCATGGTCCCTCTACATTTCCCTGTACCAGGTGGCAGGCACTGTGCAGTGCATGCCACGCAGTGCAGGGAAATGCAGGACATGCTCCTTTGGACATTGCGGCGGTGCTGCGGGCAGCAGCAACCGCCGCAATGTTGAGGCCCGCGATCCGACCGCCGCGGTCGGATTTCGACCGCGGGTCATCGTAATTTGAACAGCGGTGATGTCGCGGTCCATGCGGGCGGTCTTTTCCCGCTACCATGGCGGTCGGGGAGGTTTTCTGACCGCCATCGTAATAGGCCCTTAAGTTTGAAAATTTAAAATAAATTCAAAATTTGCACATTTAATTTAAAATTGTTGTTTTAGGAGTGGGATGTTGGTTTTATAGGGGATAAGGGTGGGGAGTGTTTTAAATTATTTTTATAATTTATAAATTTAAAAATTAAATTAAAAGTTTGAAATAGATTTTTATAATGATTGTTTTGTTGTTTTTATTTTGAATAAAGGTGTGTAATTTCGTATAATTTTTGTAAAATTGTAAATAAAATATTTAATTAAAATATTTTTTCCGAAATTAAAATTTTAATTTTAATTTTTAAATATTGTGTTAATAGTGGATACGTTTAAATAATATCTTATCAAAAAGAATTTATTATTAATATTTATTAATATTTACGATTTAACATGTTTACGTAATTTAATTACTTAAGAGATATTATTTGTATTTTATAATAATTATATATTAGAAATTGTAAATAATGTTTAATATTTTAAATACATTTACAAAATAAAAAAAATTATTATTCGGTTTAAATATTTAAAAAAAATGTATTATGTTTACTAATTTTAAAAAAACATAATGTATATGGGAAATATAGTCATTTTAAATGTTTCATCTTATATTTACAATTTTTTTGCTTAAATTGTAAAATTATTACATTTTAAAACTATAATGAATAATCAAATTAAATATTGTAGTTTTGGGAAATTGTGATTAATTAAGGGAAAATGTTTTATGTATACTATATTCCCTGATGTTATATTAATTGGAGTGGGAATAGTATATTATATATGTTGAGTGTGTGGCACCTTCCATGATTTAATAGTAACTGGATTGGGAATTAAAAATTATAAATGTTTAGTGTCCAGCAACTACCTTGATTTAATACTAACTGGAGTGGGAATAGAAAATTAGATAGGTTTAATGTCCAGCACCTTCCCTGATTTAATAATAACTGGAGTGGGAATAGTAAATTATATATGTTTAATGTCCAGCACTTTCCTGATTTAATACTAACTGGAGTGGGAATAGTAAATTATATATGTTTAATGTCCAGCACCTTCCATAATTTAATACTAACTGGAGTGGGAATAGTAAATTATATAGGTTTAATGTCCAGCACCTTCCCTGATTTAATACTAACTGGAGTGGGAATAGTAAATTAATTAAGTTTAGTGTCCAACACCTACCCTGACTTAATAGTAACTGGAGTGGGAATAGTAAATTAATTAAGTTGAGTGTCCAGCACCTACCCTGACTTAATACTAACTGGAGTTCGAATAGTAATCAATATATGTTTAATGTCCAGCACCTTCCCTGATTTAATACTAACTGGATTGGGAATAGTAATCTATATATGTTTAATGTCCAGCACCTTCCCAGATTTAATACTAACTGGAGTGGGAATAATAAATTAAATATATTCAGTGTCCAGCACCTTTTTTAATGTAATACTAACTGGAGAGGGAATAGTAAAATGTATATGTTTAGTGTCCACCACCTTCCCTGATTTAATAGTAACTGGAGTGGGAATAGTAAATTAAATATGTTTAGAGTCCAGCACCTTTTTTAATTTAATACTAACTGGAGTGGGAATAGTAAATTATATATGTTTAACGTCCAGCACCTTCTCTGATTTAATACTAACTGGAGTGGGAATAGTAAATTAAATATGTTTAGAGTCCAGCACCTTTTTTAATTTAATACTAACTGGAGTAGGAATAGTAAATAATATATGTTTAGTGTCCAGCACCTTCCCTGATTTAATACTAACTGGAGTGAGAATATTAAATTATATATGTTTAATGTCCAACACCTTCCTTGATTTAATACTAACTGGAGTGGGAACAGTAAATTATTTATGTTTAGTGTCCAGCACCTTCCCTGATTTAATACTAACTGGAGTGGGAATAGTAAATTATATATGTTTAATGTCCAGCACCTTCCCTGATTTAATACTAACTGGAATGGGATTAGTAAATTAATTAAGTTTAGTGTCCAACACCTACCCTGACTTAATAGTAACTGGAGTGGGAATAGTAAATTAATTAAGTTGAGTGTCCAGCACCTACCCTGACTTAATACTAACTGGAGTTCGAATAGTAATCAATATATGTTTAATGTCCAGCACCTTCCCTGATTTAATACTAACTGGAGTGGGAATAGTAAATTAAATATATTCAGTGTCCAGCACCTTTTTTAATTTAATACTAACTGGAGTGGGAATAGTAAAATTTATATGTTTAGTGTCCAGCACCTTCCTTGATTTAATACTAACTGGAGTGGGAATAGTAATCTATATATGTTTAATGTCCAGCACCTTCCCAGATTTAATACTAACTGGAGTGGGAATAATAAATTAAATATATTCAGTGTCCAGCACCTTTTTTAATGTAATACTAACTGGAGAGGGAATAGTAAAATGTATATGTTTAGTGTCCACCACCTTCCCTGATTTAATAGTAACTGGAGTGGGAATAGTAAATTAAATATGTTTAGAGTCCAGCACCTTTTTTAATTTAATACTAACTGGAGTGGGAATAGTAAATTATATATGTTTAACGTCCAGCACCTTCTCTGATTTAATACTAACTGGAGTGGGAATAGTAAATTAAATATGTTTAATGTCCAGCACCTTCCTTAATTTAATACTAACTGGAGTGGGAATAGTAAATTATATATGTTTAATGTCCAGCACCTTCCCTGATTTAATACTAACTCGAGTGGGAATAGTAAATTGTTTATGTTTAGGGGTCGATTCCGATTCGGGCCGGAAAAAGCACTGACCAACTCGGATCCGGAAATTATACCGACCGACACGTACCTGTGGCGCCCGACACGCCAAGTACGATGCAAAGCGTGCAAAATCTGACCGACATGTACCGAACCCAAGTCGAACGACCGAGCCGCACGGAAAACAGCAATCCGCTCGGAAAACACGCGAATCCAACCGACCGACACGCACCCGGAACAAATCCGACCGAAACGTACACGCGAACTCCAAACCGCAAAGTACGATGCAAGGCGCGAAACCACGAGCGAGTCGGACGGAGGACAAGCCGTACGACCGACACGCATACAAAACCGAGCCGAAGTAACACAAAACACCGCGACCGACGCGTACGCAGCATAGAAAACTGCACAAACACAGCGTGAACGAAACGGAGAATACCGTACGAGACAAATGCAGGGTCCGACTCGGTCACAAGAACGTTTCCAACATGCACAAAAAGTACTAAGGAAAAATCACACAAAAAAGGCCAAACAAGCCATTACAAAGCCAATAAATACTGGGGGTGGGGACAGAGAACAAAGACACACCCACAACTCCACCCATATAAAGGACACAAATCACAACCATGATCCTTTGCAAATGCCATTCCACTGCCAGCACCCAAGAGAAAGCAACCACACACCCACAGCTCATCCCTCACACAAGCCACACACCACCAGCACACCAACAAATACCTACCTCACATACACCCATCAAAACACACACTCACACACCCTCACCTGCACACCAACACACACATCACTCACCATCACCACCCATCACCATGCCCCCAAGAAGAATCCCAAGTTCCTAGATTGTGAATTGGAAGTCATGGTAGACGAGATCCTCAGGGTAGAGCCACAGCTGTTTGGCACACTGGTCCAACAGACCCCCATCTCCCAGAAAACCAAGATGTGGGAGAGGATCATCAACAGGGTGAACGCACAATCACCATGTCGGCGCACAAAGAGCGACATCCAGAACAGGTGGTATGACGTGCGCAGGAGGGTACGGGACCTGCTCAAGAAAGACTACATCAACAGCCAATACACCGGCAGTGGCCCTCCTGCCAAGCCAATATACCTCAGGCCCTGGGAGGAGAAGGTGCGGGCCATCCTTCCGCCAGTGAGCGTATATGGACTAGAGGACATCCCAGAGCCTGGTGAGTACACAACAAATGTACACAATATACTGCCACAAAACACACACACATCACTGTCAAGGGGAGAGTCAAACCATGCACTCATAGCAATTACACAGCAACCAGAACAGAATCATCCCAAAATGAGTATGTCAGTCAGATAAACACAACACATGCCACCAAAAAGTCACATCCAACTGTGCCATCACATGTACAAACACAACTACAACTACAGCTAGGCAGTGGCACAAATAGAACTAACAAACACATCCAGACATGTAGCCACCACAACAACACCAACACACAGTGAAGACCACTCAAAGGAAGGAATTCTGTGTATGCTGGCCAAGTCAGTGTAGCCAATAGCATCATGGGAGTCGCAGTCACACATATTGCCCCCCACAACTGTCCCATCAACACCACCATGAACCATGCGCACATCACAGGGAGTGGAGAAGGACTCACAAGATGGCTGACACTGGCTACTGCTGTGGGGAGCACAAGGCCCTGCTGGCAACTGTGCACCAACAAACAGCAGGACACCACTGACTGACATCCTGAGAGACAACTTCCACTCCCTGCAATGCAAGCACGTTCCATGGTGGGATATCTGGCTGGCTGGGTGGGTGGGAAGGAGGACTTGCAGCACTGACCATAGTCACAAGCACCTCCCCTCACACCCCCTCAACACAAACTCCACAGAACCCACCTGGTAGAATGCAATGCCTCACATCCCAACTCAAGATCCCACAAAGAACCACCACCCTGGGTTATGTTGTGTGAAGCACAGGGACACTCTTGGGACTGTTAGCCAAACAACTGCCAGGACAACACTCCCAGCCATCCTGTCAGCACAGCCAGCCCACCCCACAGGGAAGCAGAGTCAAAAGGAAGGAAGCATGGGCATGCTGGGAAGGGGGTGGAGGCAATAGCATGATGGGAGTCGTAGTCACTGATATTGGTCACCCCCACAACTGTCCCATCAACACCACCCTGAACCATGCTCACATCACAGGAAGTGGAGAAGGACTCACAAGATGGCTGACACTGGCTACTGCTGTGGGGAGCACAAGGCCCTGCTGGCAACTGTGCACCAAAAAACAGCAGGACACCACTGACTGACATCCTGAGAGACAACTTCCACTCCCTGCAATGCAAGCACGTTCCATGGTGGGATATCTGGCTGGCTGGGTGGGTGGGAAGGAGGACTTACAGCACTGACCATAGTCACAAGCACCTCCCCTCACACCCCCCCTCAACACAAACTCCACAGAACCCACCTGGTAGAATGCAATGCCTCACATCCCAACTCAAGATCCCACAAAGAACCACCACCCTGGGTTATGTTGTGTGAAGCACAGGGACACTCTTGGGACTGTTAGCCAAACAACTGCCAGGACAACACTCCCAGCCATCCTGTCAGCACAGCCAGCCCACCCCACAGGGAAGCAGAGTCAAAAGGAAGGAAGCATGGGCATGCTGGGAAGGGGGGTGGAGGCAATAGCATGATGGGAGTCGTAGTCACTGATATTGGTCACCCCCACAACTGTCCCATCAACACCACCCTGAACCATGCTCACATCACAGGAAGTGGAGAAGGACTCACAAGATGGCTGACACTGGCTACTGCTGTGGGGAGCACAAGGCCCTGCTGGAAACTGTGCACCAACAAACAGCAGGACACCACTGACTGACATCCTGAGAGACAACTTCCACTCCCTGCAATGCAAGCACGTTCCATGGTGGGATATCTGGCTGGCTGGGTGGGTGGGAAGGAGGACTTGCAGCACTGACCATAGTCACAAGCACCTCCCCTCACACCCCCCCTCAACACAAACTCCACAGAACCCACCTGGTAGAATGCAATGCCTCACATCCTAACTCAAGATCCCACAAAGAACCACCACCCTGGGTTATGTTGTGTGAAGCACAGGGACACTCTTGGGACTTTTAGCCAAACAACTGCAAGGACAACACTCCCAGCCATCCTGTCAGCACAGGCAGCCCACCCCACAGGGAAGCAGAGTCAAAAGGAAGGAAGCATGGGCATGCTGGGAAGGGGGGTGGAGGCAATAGCATGATGGGAGTAGTAGGCACAGATATTGCTCAGCCTCACAACTGGCCCATCAACACCACCCTGAACCATGCTCACATCACAGGGAGTGGATAAGGACTGACAAGATGGCTGACACTGGCTACTGCTGTGGGGAGCACAAGGCCCTGCTGGGAACTGTGCACCAACAAACAGCACAACACCACTGCCTGACATCCTGAAAGCCAACTTGCACTCTCTGCAATGCAAGCACGTTCCATGGTGGGATATCTGGCTGGGTGGGAAGGAGGACTTGCAGCACTGACCATAGTCACAAGCACCTCCCCTCACACACCCCCTCAACATATACTCCACAGAACCCACCTGAGAGAATGCAATGCCTCACATCCTAACTCAAGATCCCACAAAGAACCACCACCCTGGGTTATGTTGTGTGAAGCACAGGGACACTCTTGGGACTTTTAGCCAAACAACTGCCAGGACAACACTCCCAGCCATCCTGTCAGCACAGGCAGCCCACCCCACAGGGAAGCAGAGTCAAAAGGAAGGAAGCATGGGCATGCTGGGAAGGGGGGTGGAGGCAATAGCATGATGGGAGTAGTAGGCACAGATATTGCTCAGCCTCACAACTGGCCCATCAACACCACCCTGAACCATGCTCACATCACAGGGAGTGGATAAGGACTGACAAGATGGCTGACACTGGCTACTGCTGTGGGGAGCACAAGGCCCTGCTGGGAACTGTGCACCAACAAACAGCACGACACCACTGCCTGACATCCTGAAAGCCAACTTGCACTCTCTGCAATGCAAGCACGTTCCATGGTGGGATATCTGGCTGGGTGGGAAGGAGGACTTGCAGCACTGACCATAGTCACAAGCACCTCCCCTCACACACCCCCTCAACACATACTCCACAGAACCCACCTGGGAGAATGCAATGCCTCACATCCTAACTCAAGATCCCACAAAGAACCACCACCCTGGGTTATGTTGTGTGAAGCACAGGGACACTCTTGGGACTTTTAGCCAAACAACTGCCAGGACAACACTCCCAGCCATCCTGTCAGCACAGGCAGCCCACCCCACAGGGAAGCAGAGTCAAAAGGAAGGAAGCATGGGCATGCTGGGAAGGGGGGTGGAGGCAATAGAATGATGGGAGTCGTAGGCACAGATCTACATCCCCCACCACATGGCCCAGCAAGCTCACACTCACGCATGCACATCCCACAGAGAGTGGAAAGGCCCATCAAAGATGTCTGACACTGTTGCTGTGTCGTGGGGAGCACAAGGGCATGCTGGGAACTGCACACCAACCAACAGCAGGACACCACTGTCAGCCATCTTGCCATTGCTCTCACACACACACACACTGAACTCCCCACAAAAGCAAGTAAGTATGGGAATGCTGGGAAGTGGGGTGGAGGCAATAGCATGATGGGAGTCATAGTCACAGACATAGCTCACCCCCACAACTGTCCCATCAACACCACCCTGAACCATGCTCACATCACAGGGAGTGGAAAACAACTCACAAGATGGCTGACACTGGCTACTGCTGTGGGGAGCACAAGGCCCTGCTGGCCACTGTGCACCAACAAACAGCAGGACACCACTGACTGACATCCTGAGAGACAACTTCCACTCCCTGCAATGCAAGCACAGTCCATGGTGGGATAACTGACTGGCTGGGTGGGAAGGAGGGCCGGCTGTCAACCAAATACAACCAATGCAGACCATGTTCACATCCCAACAAATACATAGAAATGCCCAAATAATGCAGGACAATGTGCCACACCAATATCAACCCCTGACTGTGACGACTTAGGACAATGCAATGTACAGGCCCGCACCCAGAGGCACAGTCACAACTGTCATGTGTGTCAACCATTGATGCCTGCAGAAACATAACATACATTGTGTGTGTCTCCCAAAAACAGGTGATGATGGGGACACAGCAGCAGACGCTGAGGAGTCCCAGTCCCAGGCTCAAGAGGATGCGGGAGCTCACTGGCGTCGAACAGCCTCTGCCCTCCTCGGACGAAGAAGACCAACCTGGCACATCCGGTGCAAGTCTACATGCAGCACCAGCAGGACCACCAGCTGCAGCACCAGCAGGACCACCAGCTGCACCCCCTGCACCCACCCCTCCAACGACTGTCACCACAAATACCATCCCTGCCGACATGGACAGAACAAGGAGCAACACCAGCACAGGGACCCTGGACCAACCTGGGGCCATGGACACCACCACCACCACCAACCCCCAAGGTGGACCTGGGTCATCTGTGCGTGCCACTGCACGCACTGCACATGTCAGCAGGGGTGGTGGGAGGGGTGGGAGACAGAGGTCGCTGCTTGCAGAGGTTGCTGGTGTGCATGATGACCCACAACTGGTACGCATAGCTGATGCGTACCAGTCCAGCACCGGAGACCTCAGCCAGGTAGTGGGGCTCCTCAGAGACATGAAACAGCAGCAGGCTGCCCATCATGCCCGCTTGGACTCTCACATGTCCCACGTGGAGTCACACATGTCCCGCGTGGACTCACACATGTCCCGCGTGGAGTCCAAGTGGGATGCACTGCATGAGATGACGGCGGTGCACAGGGACATTTTACAATGCCTCCGCCAGATGAACAGCAACCAGTCCACACCTCCCTGTGTGCCAACAACATCTGGTGCTGAACAAACTGCAACTGCCACAGGGAGGGAGGATGACTCTGGCGGAGAGTCCCCTGCACCGCAGCAGCCTGTACTTGAGGGCCCCCCAAGAAGAGGGGTCGTCCGAAGAGGGACAAGTGAGAGGCCGATGGCCAAGCGCAACTCCCAGGAAGCCTGAACCTGTTCTGGATGTTCCACTTTGTGCACAGACTGTTCACCCTGTTGACGGCAACACTACTCCCACACATTGCATGGGGAGTACAAGTTGGACCAATGTGTCAGACAACTGTGGCCCCGATACTGGGGATTCTGTCTACCAGGACTTTCAATTCACCTAGGAACTTCTGATTGCAAGATTTATGTACAGCACTACCCATCCTATGCACTATTCACACAAATGTATCACAATAAACACACTAATACACCATACTTGCCTCTGTTGTGATTCCAACGTGGGTGCTGTCATGGGGATGATGAACTGCAAAATTACACTGTGTATGCGAACTGCAACAGCAAGTACAACACAGGCATGTGAGTAAAGGCAACGTGACACATATGAGGGAGACACACCACCAGGGCTACACAACACATACACACCTAGGCCATCTGACTCATTGCCTACACTGATGTTGCCAGGGAAGACGGTGCAATGCACAGACACCACACCCATTCCCAGTTGTAGTCAAGTAGCCCACAGGTGCAGTAAGCAAATGGCAGTCAAATGTGTAACCACAGACAACGCACATCACAAAGTGAAGCACAGGTTTATTACACAGTTGCAACATGTCGTAACCACTACAGATGCAAGGTAATCCCACCTGGCAGCGGGCACACAGTCAACAACTGTAGACGGAAGGGAGTCCATGGGTGTGGCGCACATCACCTGTAGGGACACAACAGCTACCAGCCTGGAAGTGCAATCACGTCGTCGGTGGACACAGTTGACCAAACAAATCTGGAAGTACCCTGTGAAGGACAGAAATGACACACAGTCAAAAGCAATGGAGTACAGGACAGAACAGCAAAACTCATGCACAATACATGTTACAAGATACCCACCCAGAACCAAGTTAGCATGTCAACACTGTTGGGGAGTACAGACCACCTGTAAGCACACATCGCAACACACATCCAGTCAAGTAGCCCATGGACACACTCCAACAGCACCAGAGCACCACCTACACATATCATGCCAACTCACATCATTGACATGACACCTCAGGATACTCACATTCAGCTAAAGAAGTTGGTGATGAGCTGTGTGCGGACATCACCATCATCATCATCATCATCGGCATCGTGGTCCAGGCCAGGATCCTCCACAGGTGGCGGATGTTGGTCATTGTCATCCTGGATGAGAGGCAACTCCTTCCGCACTGCCAGGTTGTGGAGCATGCAGCAGACGATGATAATCTTGCACACTTTCGCAGGGGCATATGGGAGGGACCCTCCGGTCTTGTCCAGGCAGCGGAAGCGGCTCTTCAGGGGACCAAATGTCCGCTCAATAACTCTCCTGGTCCGACCATGTGCCTCATTGTAGCGCATCTGGGCTGGTGTCACAGGGTTCCTGAGGGGTGTCAGCAACCACGGCATGTTGGGGTATCCCGAGTCACCTACGGACAGACAAGTGCACATTAGCTGACTTGGAAAAGTGGGCGGAATACTACAGATCAGATCACACACAATGGCACAAAGTCAGTACACACCAACAAGCCAGGCACGCTGGTTCTGCATCTGTGCCATCATCCTGGGGATGCGACTACTCCTCATCACAAAGGCATCGTGTGCTGAACCAAGGAAACGGGCACACACGTGTGTGATGGTCATGTCTGCAAGTCACACCACCAGTGCATTGACCGAGTGGTAGTGCTTGCGGTTCCTGTAGGCCTGCTCCTGGGCCTGTGGTGGTACCAATGCCACATGTGTCCCATCAGTGGAGCCAATGACATGCGGCATCCTCCCCAGGGCATAAAAGTCACTCTTCACGTCAGTGAGTCGTCGCAGTCTAGGGAAATAGATGTACCGGTTCAGGAATAGCAACATTGCCGCCAAAACATCGCGGAGCACACGGCTCAACATGGTCTGTGACATCCCACCAGCAGTCGCAACAGTATGTTGGAAGGTACCGGTGGCAAAGAAGTGTAGGGCTGCCATCACCTTCACCTTGGGGGTCAGCGCTGTAGGATACGGCCGGCCAGGCTGCAAATGTGGGGACAACTGCACTGCCAAATCCTCAATCAGCTGCCTGGTGAAGCGGTACCGTCGGATGCTGTCCCGTTCCACCATCGTTGCCAGGTCTGGGAATGGTCGATGGACAGCAGGAGCCCTGCAGTGCAGAGGAGAAGTAAGCAAGATTGTCAGTCACCCCACATATGCGGCATTGAACACACTCAATATCCCAACATACATCATTATGAGGCACAACTACATGAAGTGTGCAGTTCCGTAAGGACATGTATGGTACATACATGGCCAACATCTGTCAACACGGTCCAACAGGTGGCATCAATTAGTCCCAGGTTGGTCCATTGGATATCCTGAGGCCGTGTCACAGTTCCCATCTCCTGCTGCCGTGTCACAATCACCCCCACAGTGACATGTGAGGACAGATGTGCCTCAGGCACCACAGCTCAACGACAGGTACATTCCCAGGGACCCTGTATTGCCACATGGACACTGGCATTACATGGAGTATCATGTATACACCACAGCAAAACAACCATGACCCCCACAGGTAGTGGTCCCACTTGCCACGGCAGGACAGACATGGACGTCTGTAACACACACACGCACAACATCAAAGTCCATGCACACACACCGTGGATGTGGAGACTGTCTCCCATTGTGCACATGAAATCAGAGACATTGTAAACACTACATGCACAAAGACTGTGGAGGACCATCACAATTGTGCCACTGGGACACCCTGTCTCAAACATACCGTCCCACTTGGGACTCACGGGGTATGTGACATGACATACACATACACCACCGTGAAATGTGACCATGGCACATGCACAGATATGAACAGTTGCACATCACAGTGGTCATGTACACGTAACACCCAGGATCCTGTCCCCATGAACACGTGCACAGCCTGGGGGTGGCTGCCCACAGGTGACACCCACAGGACAACATGTACACCAACATACACACAATAGGAAATGCAGCCTTACATGCCTTATGATAAAGTTTGGGCAGGCTGTCGTGATGTAGGTGTGCCCCTCACTCCCTGGGAGCTATCTGTGGCTGGCATATGTCCATCTGAGACAGGCATGCTGACATATGCCAGTCACATGTACAGTGATGCGTTGTACCGCAATGGACCGATCGGTGCCCCCGGCCGGCCCATTGCATGCAATGTGTGCGGGTACGCGTTGTACCCCTGTACGCGTTGTACCCCTGTACGCGTTGTACCCCTGTACGCGTTGTACCGCAATGGACCGATCGGTGCCCCCGGCCGGCCCATTGCATGCAATGTGTGCGGGTACGCGTTGTACCCCTGTACGCGTTGTACCCCTGTACGCGTTGTACTGCAATGGACCGATCGGTGCCCCCGGCCGGCCCACTGCATGCAATGTGTGCGGGTACGCGTTGTACCCTGTACGCGTTGTACCGCAATGGACCGATCGGTGCCCCGGCCAGCCCATTGCATTCAATGTGTGCGGGTACGCGTTGTACCCTGTACGCGTTGTACCGCAATGGACCGATCGGTGCCCCCGGCCGGCCCATTGCATTCAATGTGTGCGGGCACGCGTTGTACCCCTGTACGCGTTGTACCGCAATGGACCGATCGGTGCGCACCCATTGACAATGGGCTTGCCTGGCAACGGACGCGTTTTCGAATTTTGAACGAGTCGGTTGCTGGAAATTCAGTTGGTCACCCACAACAATGTTGCAAAATCATGTATGTCATGAAGTTGAAGATTTGAAGGATGCTGTGGGCGTGTTTTGGTGCTGCTATTCCATGGATTGGCCAGATTCAGAAGATGCAAATGACTTGGACCTATCACTTTGGACACAAGGGACAGTATCTGCCTCTCCAGCACATATATATTGCTGGCTGTTCCCCTGGGAGCTCACTTGCCTGCACTACATGCTCCAGGACGACATCTGCCACTGCACTGCTGCTGTCTCTGCCCCTCTGGACCCTGCAATGGCACGTACTGTGGAGAGAGCCCCAGCCTTCAGCCTTGAGGAGAACCAGGCCCTGCTGGACAGCCTACTTCCACAGTACAGCAAGCTGTATGGGACACCAGGGGAGCAGGTGAGTGTTTTGTGCACTGCCTTTCTGAATGTGCATATTGTCTGACTAGCAAGGCTGAAAGTCTGCACGCCACTGGCTATCAGGCTCACTGAGTAGTTGTCACCCCCATAGTGTGTAGTGACATGCACTGGACAGGTATGGTGCAGTGACAGTGCATTTGAACAATGTTTTACTTCCCATGCAATGATACCATGTAGTGACGTCTGGCAAACTGTCCATGGGCAGCTTTGCACTGCCTGTGTACATCATGTGCCCCTGTGATTGAGACATGTATATACAACTGTGTCATGCACGGATATGTTGCATGTGTAGTAATGGCCTTTTCACTTTGTCATCCTGACAGGCTAATGCCCATCCGAAGCAGGAGATCTGGAAGGACATCGTCTGGGCTGTCCGGTCCGTGGGGGTCTACAAGCGCCGGATCCGCAACTGCCAGAAGAGGTGGCAGGACCTTCGGGGCTGGACCCGGAGGATTGCACGGGTCCAGCTGAAGCTGTCGCCTCCTCGCAGGAGGGGCGGAACACGGACCCTGACCCCCACATGCTCCAGATCCTGGCGGTGGTGTTTCCAGACCTGGATGGGCAGCTGAAGGCCAGACAGCAGCAAGGAGGGGGTGAGTCAAAGACTGCACTGTGAACTCTGTATTACATGCTGTGTGCCCTCCTCTGGCCTGGTTCAACTGCCACAGTGCAGCAGTCATGTTGTCCAGGAGCCATGTCCCTCTATTGTGCACTGCCCACTGCTCATCTGATACCCAGGTGTGGCCCTTACATTCAGGGAATTGTGTCACTTGGGACTGTGTCCTTGCAGTTTGCTTCACTAAAGGTGGGGGACAGCATCTGTTTCCCTAACTCTGTTGTGGGCATCATGGGTGGGTCCATTGTTCGCACTACGCCTGTGTTCGGACATGTAATCTGAGTGTTGCTTTGATATGTGGTCCACTTGCTGAGCTGAGCCACCACATGTGCCTGGGGTATGTGGCACACGCCCATGCAGCGGGTGGGAACAATGTTTGGGCCCCAGGAGTGTGTAGATTACGTGTGTCACACATACATAGCCAGCTATCCACTGTCCAGGGCTCATCCCTCATTCATGTGGAGCAGGACAGTCATGCCTACTCCAGGCCATGCAATGCACTCTGTACTCCCACTCCCGTGTATCAGCTGACACATTGTGCGCAGTGATTTGACCCCTCAGGTGTCTGCCTCTGTGTCAGTGTGCTGTGGATTAGTTGCCAGGACTGCTGGGGTGTTTCTTGGTAGGGGCTCAGCATGCCCCTGGAGATGTGACCATAGGAGACGATACTTGTGTGTCACATAGGTGTTTGATCAGCTGCCCGTGCAGACTGGGGATGCGAATGTGAAGTTCAGGCAGCTGTTCCCCATTCACAGCAGATTGTGAGGGGCTCAGGTTCAGAGGGTAGTGTCACAGGTCTCCCATATGTCCAATAGGTATGACCTGGACAGATGAGGGTTAAGATGATGTGTTGTGTGGGGGATGTACATGTGCACTTGTGCAGCTCCAGGACTTGCATTCCCCATGACCTACTATTGTGACACAGTGCATAGTGTTGTTGTCTGGCTGCCAAGTCATACATCACTGAGACAGTGATGTATGACTTAGCAGTCATGCCTCTGCCATGGCATGTGTCTATTTATTGGTGATCCTGCAGGGGAGTGACATGTGCTACATGCACACCATTGTGGCGATGGCTATCAGGACATGGGTGCATCATGGTGTCTGTCGCTGGTATGCATCTCATGCATTTCCTATTTGACTCTGGGCATCCCTTTCATCCGGAAACCTGTACTGACTCAGTGGCAAGAGCTGTGATGTGTGCATGTCCACATGCCACACCGTGTCCTCTGCACTGTCCAACTACTGTGTACTTGGTGCATGTGTCCACACTGGGGTGTTGCAATCCAACAGACACCAGACAGATGGGTGCAAGGCCATGTGGGATGTGAGTGCCATGCTTGGCATCAGACTGACAATTGGCTTCTCCTGTTCAGTTAGGGCACTTTTAGCAATGTACAACTAATGATGCCAGGGCTTGCTCTGTAATGTGCTGTGCTCACAGTGGTGTGTGCGTTTGGTGCAGGTGACTGATGTCTGTCTGTTTCCCCATTGTTTGCAGATACATCCACGGCCACGGAAGGGGACAGCTCCACGGACCAGGAGGAGCCAGAGAGCCAGACTGGGTCAGCAGCCGAGGAGTGGACGGAGGGACCCAGTGGCACGGAGGGCGAGGGGAGCCACACCGAGGAGTCCTCAGCACCATCCACCTCAGCTGAGGACCAGAGCAACTCGGAGGATGACTCCCTTATGGAGGCGGGTGTGAACAGCCACCACACCCCAGCTAGTGTTGCTGTCCCCGCCACCACCAGCACCACCACCGCCCTCCCATCGGCTCCCATTCCCCAGGTCCGTGGAGGCTCCCATGTTCGGGAGCGTGTCTCCTTTGGGCCAGGCACCGCACCCCCTGCCCCTGTGTCCCCTGCTGCCCTGAGTGAGGAGTCTGTGTACCTCCTTCGCCAGCTCCATGTAGGGCAGACAGCCATGCTGAGTGTCCTCCATGCGCACACCGCTCTGTTGACTCAGCTGGTGTCGTTCATGGAGGGCATCTCATCGGGCATGTCTGACCTACAGAGGGGCAATAGGTCCATGGACTCCTCCCTGACGGCAGCAGTGTCCCTCCTCAGACAGTCCCTCACCCCTCCTGCCGCTGCTCCATCCACACTCCCCAGCACCTTACCCGTCCCAAGCACACACACACCGGCACAGGCACACACCAGCACACACACGTCCAGCACACAGACACACACGCCACAAACAAAACGCACACGCACGCACAGTCAGGGGACTGAGACCAGACTCACAGGGGATGGGGCCCTGGTACACACACACACATCCACGGGCACTGCGCAGTCCTCAGTTGCCTCTCCCTCCAAAACACCCTCCCTTGCCTCACCTGCAACCCCAAAGACCCAGCGCCTCTTCCTCAGTGACCTCGGCCTCTTCCCCTCCGATCCAGCTGCTCCATCATCCAGGGGGAAGAGGAAGCCCCCCCACACGGAGCAGAGTGCCCCTCGCCCCCGGACACCCTCCCCAGGCGCAGACAGACTGAGGCCCCCACCCGCAAGTCCCCCGGAGTGGTAAGAGCAAGACCCCGCCGCCGCCCTGCAGCTCAAGCACCAGGTCTCCTTCCTCCATCCCTCAGGCCCCCACTCCACAGGTGCCCCCACCACACCCTGCCCCAGGTTCCCCCACCCACAGATATACCATCCCCAAGAGGATCCGGCCTTCTCCCCCTGGCACTTGCTCTCCCGGCACCACCCCCCGCTGCGCTTGTCTGTGCCACTGATGTGGTGAGGGTGTCCTCCCCCTCTGTCCAGCCCACCTTGCCTGTTCCCCATTCTCCTCCCCTGGTGGTAGGCACTGCAGTGGAGTCCACTACCACCCTGTCTGACTTGGGCACTGCAGTGGCGGACCTGTCCACTCCATCTGCAGGGTCCACTGCAGTCGTGCCGGCACCCACTACATCTGAGTCATGCCCCCAGTTGTGCCGGCACACACCATGTCAGACACCTCCACTGCAGTTGTCAGTGGCTCTCCAGCACCCACCACCCCTTCCCTGCTTCCTCCTGGTGAGCCCTGATCCTGTCCCTGCGGTGCCTGGCCTACCCCCGGTTGCCCCTCCTAGTGGATTGTCCCTGGTTTTGTGCAGGCATGTGTAGGGTGGCATCTGCCACTGTCACCCACTTGTGACTTTGTTGATGGACTGGCCATTGGCCTTTGTTAATTTTCTACCGGACTTCTACTTTTAATGCCACATATGCTGAATAAAGCAACTTTCTGTTCTCTATTGCTTTTGCTTCTGATGTACATGATGTTGATGATGCTAACCATGCCCTTGCTGCAGTGATGGTGATATTTGGTCTCATGATAATGAAGTGTTACTGTGCAGGAACCCATGTGGTCCAGGGGAATGTGTCCTATCCTGTGGTGTATCCATGTCATCCATAGCAGCATCTGAGGGTGTCATGTGTTCAGTATTTGGCAATGGGATTTCCTACTTAGATTGGCTATTTCTCATCTGTGGCTTCCACCCCTGCACATCTGTTGTGCCTGCCATTGTTCAATTCGTCTACTTCCCTGACCGTGTGGCCATCTCCAGTGGACATGCAGGTTTGGGCATCAATGGGGAAGGACTCATCTGTGTTGTCAGTGCAACATTGCTATACAAGTGTGTTAGATCTGTGCTGATGATTTCGTTGGCACTCCCATGACCAGGCTGATGTGACGGGAGCCTTCATTTGGTGCTAATTGTTGATTGTGTGACCAAGTGCTCAGCTGACATGATGGGGCCCTACTGAGGCAACATATGGCACAGCTTTCCTCACACAGGAGTGGAGTCCCCTCATGGCTGTGTGTACTCCTGTGACATTGCCTGCGCCCAAGGTGTGTGTTGTATGTGAATGTCTGTGTGTTCACTTCCGTTTAGCTGTGCATGCTGTGATCCCTAGTGTTGTACCTGTTTGTGATGCTAGCTGAGTTGACCGATGTTCCCCCAAAGTCTTCTCCCTGGGTTCTCTGTGATGTGGGTGCATGGCACATTACTGGTCATCAGGGTGTCACCCATAGGTGTGTTTGCTGTCAGGGCTGAGTTTGTGTGCAGACGCAGATGGGTCACAGTCAGGTTTCCCCTTGGCACTTGTTGTTTGCCACTGTCATGTGATTTCCAGTTTGTGTTATCTTTCAGTGATTGTGACACGTTGTGTGTGTGACTGCTGGCACTCCTCAGGGTCCGGGCTGCAATGTTGGTTGTTGTCTATGTGTGTTCTTTGTGGGTGACCTTGGCTTCTTCATTGGTGTGTGACTGTGGCTGGGATCCCATTGGTTGGTGTGGTATTGCCGTCATGTCCATGTACAGCGTAGTGTGCAGTGTGTCAAACATTCAGGAGTCTTGTTGAGTGGCCATGTGTGATGTGTTTCTGCACCTTGGTTCCCACCCACCACCCTGGAATAGTCATGGGTGCATGTGCAATGTCACCAGTGCATGTGTACTTCACTGCTGCACATTGTTGGAGGTCGAGGTGTGTGGTGTTGAGTGTGTGCAGATGAGAGTTGTTGCCCGGCTAGGCCCCTGCCTCCATGTTGGCCTTGGCTTACTGGCCATGCTGATTGATTTGTGCTTGTGTAGGTGTGATGGTAGTTTGTTGCTCAGGACACATGACTGTGGTTCACAGTGTGAACCACATTTAGCTTTGTCATCACAGTGGGATTGTAATGCAGCCCAGGGTCACCACATTGTGGGGGCCCTGGGGGTGGTGCTGTGGTGTGTCTGTGTCTTGCTGTGTCAGTTGCTGTCCCTACGTGCCTGTGTGACATGTGTGATTTGTGCTCCCTCTCATCTGACAATGCCTGCTTGCCCACATAGGGGATTTGGATCCATGAGTTACCTTTGTGTGGCACTGTATGCACATCTGTATGATTGGTATTCAGGTCTCCTCATGTGTTGTGTGGTTGCCTGGGGACACTGGCACCCCCCTCACCTGTTGTGTATGATGTGCAGTGTGGGTCTGCCTGTTTGTGTTTGTGCATCTGCACCCCTGCATTGGCATATCTTGGGTGTGCCATTGGCTGTATGTAGTTTTGTGGGTTTCCCCTGCTGTCCCTGGGACTCCTAGGTCATCGGTCAGCACAATGATCATGGTTTGTGTGTCCCATTGCTGCCATGGTATGGTATCTGTTCACCTCACATCTGCAGTCTCCACAGGGTATCTGCATTTGTGTGCCCATTGGTGCAAATATGTGGGTCTGCATTCTGATGGTCACTTCTGTCATTGTGTCATTGATGATTGTTGACGGTGTCAGCCCCCATGGGTGTTGTTTGTCTGCACATGGCCAAAGGTATGTCTTATTTGCACTGCAGTATTTGGCTCCCCCAATTTATGTTGCAATGGGACACATACACTACTTTGCCACTGATGTGTTTTTTGTTCTGTGACCAGGAATCATCCATGCAGTTTGGCAGTTGCACCTCTTTCTTTGTCAACACTTACCTTTTGGTCACTGTGGTGATGGGGGTTTAGACCCCATTGCCACAATGTTCAAAATGTGCTTCAGCTATGGACCCCACACTTACATTTTGGTCACTGTGGTGATGGGGGTTTAGACCCCATTGCCACAATGTTCAAAATGTGCTTCAGCTATGGACCCCACACTTACATTTTGGTCACTGTGATGATGGGGGTTTGGACCCCATTGCCACAATGGTAATGGCCTGCTTGCATTGTGGGTGCCACACACATATATGTGTGGCACATGTGCTAGGGGGTCACATTGTATGTTCAAAGTCATGTTCGGTGTTGTAGGCATTTGACACAGTCTACACACGCTTGTCATGGTGTTGGGGGATGTCTTCTTCTTGCATTCCCTAGGTTGTGGTGTGCTGGTTGTATCATGCATTGTCCATCATATGAGTGGGGGTGGTAGTAGTGGTAGGCATCCAGCCCCCCCTGGCTAAGGGTGGTGGTAGGCATCCAGCCCCCCCTGGGTGAGGGTGGTAGTAGTGGTAGGCGTCCAGCCCCCCTGGCTAAGGGTGGTAGTAGTGGTAGGCATCCAGCCCCCCTGGGTGAGGGTGGTAGTAGTGGTAGGCATCCAGCCCCCCTGGCTAAGGGTGGTAGTAGTGGTAGGCATCCAGCCCCCTGGCTGAGGGTGGTAGTAGTGGTAGGCATCCAGCCCCCCTGGCTAAGGGTGGTAGTAGTGGTAGGCATCCAGCCCCCCTGGGTGAGGGTGGTAGTAGTGGTAGGCATCCAGCCCCCCTGGCTAAGGGTGGTAGTAGTGGTAGGCATCCAGCCCCCTGGCTAAGGGTGATAGTAGTGGTAGGCATCCAGCCCCCCTGGCTGAGGGTGGTAGTAGTGGTAGGCATCCAGCCCCCTGGCTAAGGGTGGTGGTAGGCATCCAGCCCCCCTGGGTGAGGGTGGTAGTAGTGGTAGGCATCCAGCCCCCTGGCTAAGGGTGGTGGTAGGCATCCAGCCCCCCTGGGTGAGGGTGGTAGTAGTGGTAGGCATCCAGCCCCCCTGGCTGAGGGTGGTGGTAGGCATCCAGCCCCCTGGGTGAGGGTGGTAGTAGTGGTAGGCATCCAGCCCCCTGGCTGAGGGTGGTAGTAGTGGTAGGCATCCAGCCCCCCTGGCTAAGGGTGGTGGTAGGCATCCAGCCCCCCTGGGTGAGGGTGGTAGTAGTGGTAGGCATCCAGCCCCCTGGCTGAGGGTGGTGGTAGGCATCCAGCCCCCTGGGTGAGGGTGGTAGTAGTGGTAGGCATCCAGCCCCCTGGCTGAGGGTGGTAGTAGTGGTAGGCATCCAGCCCCCCTGGCTAAGGGTGGTGGTAGGCATCCAGCCCCCCTGGGTGAGGGTGGTAGTAGTGGTAGGCGTCCAGCCCCCTGGCTAAGGGTGGTAGTAGTGGTAGGCATCCAGCCCCCCTGGGTGAGGGTGGTAGTAGTGGTAGGCATCCAGCCCCCCTGGCTAAGGGTGGTAGTAGTGGTAGGCATCCAGCCCCCTGGCTGAGGGTGGTAGTAGTGGTAGGCATCCAGCCCCCCTGGCTAAGGGTGGTAGTAGTGGTAGGCATCCAGCCCCCCTGGGTGAGGGTGATAGTAGTGGTAGGCATCCAGCCCCCCCTGGGTGAGGGTGGTAGTAGGCATCCAGCCCCCCCTGGCTGAGGGTGGTAGTAGTGGTAGGCATCCAGCCCCTCCTGGGTGAGGGTGGTAGTAGTGGTAGGCATCCAGCCCCCCTGGCTAAGGGTGGTAGTAGTGGTAGGCATCCAGCCCCCTGGCTAAGGGTGATAGTAGTGGTAGGCATCCAGCCCCCCTGGCTGAGGGTGGTAGTAGTGGTAGGCATCCAGCCCCCCTGGCTAAGGGTGGTGGTAGGCATCCAGCCCCCTGGGTGAGGGTGGTAGTAGTGGTAGGCATCCAGCCCCCTGGCTAAGGGTGGTGGTAGGCATCCAGCCCCCCTGGGTGCGGGTGGTAGTAGTGGTAGGCATCCAGCCCCCCTGGCTGAGGGTGGTGGTAGGCATCCAGCCCCCCTGGGTGAGGGTGGTAGTAGTGGTAGGCATCCAGCCCCCCTGGCTGAGGGTGGTAGTAGTGGTAGGCATCCAGCCCCCCTGGCTGAGGGTGGTAGTAGTGGTAGGCATCCAGCCCCCCTGGCTAAGGGTGGTAGTAGTGGTAGGCATCCAGCCCCCCCTGGCTAAGGGTGATAGTAGTGGTAGGCATCCAGCCCCCCCTGGGTGAGGGTGGTAGTAGGTATCCAGCCCCCCCTGGCTGAGGGTGGTAGTAGTGGTAGGCATCCAGCCCCCCCTGGGTGAGTGTGGTAGTAGTGGTAGGCATCCAGCCCCCCCTGGGTCCCCCCCTGGGTGAGGGTGGTAGTAGTGGTAGGCATAAGGCACCCCCCGGGCTAAGGGTGGTAGTAGTGGTAGGCATCCAGCCCCCCCTGGGTGAGGGTGGTAGTAGTGGTAGGCATCCAGCCCCCCCTAGGTGAGGGTGGTAGTAGTGGTAGGCATCTGGCACCCCCCTGGCTAAGGGTGGTAGTAGTGGTAGGCATCCAGCCCCCCCTGGGTAAGGGTGGTAGTAGTGGTAGGCATCCGGCCCCCCCTGGGTAGGGGTGGTGGTGCGCATTCAGGCCCCTGTGTGCATATGTGGCATTGGTGATGGGCATCCCGCCCCTATGGTGCTGCTGTTGCTGGTGTAAGTATATTCTGCATCCCTCTGTGTGTGTGTGATGTGTCGTGTACGTGTTGTATGTGTTTTGTGGTTGGTGTCTGACTTACCTTCTGCGCCGTACGCGTCCGTGCCTGTTCCGGTAGTAAATGTAGAATATTGGTATGATCGGGACGAAGGGATTCATGGTTGGTTCGTGTCGTTCGTCCTTCTCGTTGCTTCGCGTCGTCCTCGTCGCTTCGCGTCGT
The DNA here is from genome assembly GCA_963921515.1 of Calotriton arnoldi. Taxonomy (NCBI): domain Eukaryota; kingdom Metazoa; phylum Chordata; class Amphibia; order Caudata; family Salamandridae; genus Calotriton; species Calotriton arnoldi. The sequence goes on from CAWUFW010003972.1 coordinate 1,580,048, forward strand.
CCTCGTCGCTTCGCCTCGTCCTCGTCGCTGGCGTGTTCGCTCTCGTAGCCGTGGATCGTGTTGTGGCGCGAATCGGAGCTTATGTGCGCCTCTCCCGGATGCTTTGACGTGCCGTGCGTAGCGACGGGTTCGGCGCGTACGGAAAGCGCATCGTACTCGTTCGGCCGGACGGAGCTGCATTTTCCCTTCCGTGCGACTCGATTCAGCGTTTCCGGATTCGCCTCGGTTGGAGAACAGGACCTGGTTTGGGTGAGTACGGCTCGGCCGGATTCTGTGCTGTTGTGCGCATCGTACTTACTCGTTCGGTGTGCTGTACGGATCGGTCGGGAAACAGGCTTTCGCATGGCTTTTTTCCCGACCGAATGGTATTGGGTGCGCCTCCGACCGGGATCGGAATCGGCCCCTTAGTGTCCAGCACCATGTTTAATGTAATACTAACTGGAGTGGGAATAGTAAATAATATATGTTTAGGGGCCGATTCCGATCTCGGCCGGTAGGGCTCCGAATCGGATTCGGCTTTACCGGATCCGATTCGGAGCCCTGTTTCCCGACCGATTCGTACGTGCGTCCGGGCGAGCGAGTACAATGCGAAAACTCCGACCGACTCGTTCGCGAGACCCAACCGCACCGACCGACTCGTACGCGAAAGCCGACCGCACCGACCGACTCGCTCGGACACGCCTCGCACCGCGCAATGGAGACGTTCCCCGGCCTGGCAAGTACGATGCGCGCCGCGAGCAGTCCGACCGACTCGCGCCGTCCGGCTCGAAGGAGCAGTCAGAGCCGTAGTTTGGGGGTCCGTGTCGGACCCCCCGTACGCGTAGCCACGCGAGTCGCACACAGGGGGGACCCATGGGTTCCCCCTACCTGTGCGTGTACGGCGCGAGTCGCTTCGCCGCGTACACGCTGTAGGGGGCGCCCTTGTTCGCCTCGCACCCATTAAGTCAATGGGAGTACGCGTTGTACGACAGGCTCCCATTGACTTCAATGGGAGTCCGACCGAATCGAGTCCGATGGCATACGTGCGCATCGTACTCGTTCGGTCGGGCTGCTAGGGTCCGATTCGGTCGGAAATCTCTCTGAGTCCGGCTCGGTCGGAGAGATTTCCGGCCCGAATCGGAATCGGCCCCTTAGTGTCCAGCACCTACCCTGATTTAATACTAACTGGAGTGGGAATAGTAAATTATATATGTGTATAGTTTTGTGACCTCAAAAAATTAATATAGTGTGTAGTGGGAATGTGTATAAATGATAACATAGTTTAAAATGATAAATAATACATTTTTATATATATATAGAGTAAAGACTTAGGGGCCGATTCCGATTCGGGTCGGAAATCTCCCCGACCGAGCCGGACCCGGAGAGATTTCCGACCGAATCGGACCCTAGCAGTCCGACCGAACGAGTACGATGCGCACGTATGCTATCGGACTCGATTCGGTCGGACTCCCATTGAAGTCAATGGGAGCCAGTCGTACGACGCGTACACGGGCTCCCATTGACTCAATGGGCACGACGCAAACAAGGGCGCCCCCTACAGCGTGTTCGCGTCGATGCGGGTCGCACCGTACATGCACGTGTAGGGGGAACCATGTGTCCCCCCTGTGTGCGACTCACACGCCTACGCTTCCAGGGGGGTCCAACACGGACCCCCAAAGTGCGGCTCCGACAGCTCCTTGGAGCCGGGCTGCGCGAGTCGGTCGGAGCGGTCGAGGTGCGCATCGTACTTACCCGGCCGGGGAACGTCTCCATTGCGAGGTGCGCGTCGTCCCCGTGCGAGTCGGTCGGAGCGGTCAGGTCCTGCGAACGAGTCGGTCGGAGATTTCGCGAGCGCACGCATCGTACTCGCTCGCCCGGACGCACGTACGACTCGGTCGGGAAATAGGGCTCCGAATCGGATCCGGTTAAGCCGAATCCGATTCGGTGCCCTACCGGCCGAGATCGGAATCGGCCCCATATTATTTGATACAGTACATTCAGTTAAAATATATTTTTTTATATTAAATGAAACATTAATAAATTAATAAAAAAATAATGACACGTAATTTTTGAATTGATGTTTATTTATTGTCAATCATATAGTAATGATAAAATAAAATATATTTTATTAAGTGCATATAATATCAATTGTTACATATAGAGAAAATAAATATAAACTTTATTATTGAGACAAAATATTTGGTACATATGTATACTTTTACATATAATAATTTTGCTAACAAATGTTTTCAACATTGCTAAAGTTTTTAATACAGTTATATACATTTTGTAACATGAAATAATGTAGTTTTACATTGCTTCAGAAATATTTGTTTAAAAAAAAATTTTTAATAACAGTTGTACACTTTTATTTTGTATTCTGAACATTTATTATTTTGATACATGTCCTGTAAATTTTTATTAATGTATAGGTTTTCACATGTTTTTACTACAAACAGTTTTATAAATTGTATAACATTTTTTAAACATATAATAATACTTTTTAATTAATATTGATATATAAAATATTAATTATTACATGGTTTAATTTTATATAAACATTATTTTATAATAGGTTTACATTTTTTAAACATTTATTACATTTAGGGCTCTATTACGATGGCGGGCCACCGCAACGGCTAAAGGGACCACCCGCCATAGGTTCGGCGGTCCCGCCGTACGCATTAGGATGCCCCCGCCACACTGGCGGGCGCATCCTGCATTCCTAACATTGCGGCGGGCGGTGCTGTCAGCAGCACCCGCCGCAATGTCAGAAATGCATGTCAAGCATTTGCATGCACAACGTGACAGGCACCGCGCAGTGCCTGCCACCTTGTGCATGTAAATGCAGGGGGGTACCTATGGTACCCCCCATGTCCACCTCCCCCCCCAACACCCTGGGGGCCCGCAACGGGCCCCCCGAAGCAAAGACTGCATGCCTTTCCAAGGCGGCAACGCCGCCATGGAAAGGCTGATCTCCGCCACCATCCTAATATGGACGGCGGTGTCTTGCAGACACCACCACCATATTGGAGCCCTTTTCCGCCCGGTCGCCTGTCAGACCGGCGGAAAACCGGCGGACGGTCTTTCTGTCTGCTGGGGTCCCCCCCGCCATCGTAATATGGTGGGGGGGAAATGGTAGGCGGGCGGTGGGAAATGGCTGGTGGATCGCCACCGCCATACGGGCGGTGGCGATCCACCCGCTATACTAATAGACCCCTTAGTACATATTTTTAATAAACATTGTATATAACATGTATAAGTATGGAATTATAATAATAATTATTATATGTTTTATAATATTTATTATTATAATTTTACAATGCATAAAAAATGTTACATAATTTTTAAAATATAAGTTATAAATTGTTGTATTTTTACAAAACATTTTAGCAATGTATTAATTATGTAATAATATGTTTTTAAAGAAATACATTTATTTTTCATGTTTAAAGCAGCCATATTTGTTTATAGCTTGTATTTTGTAACCACTCCCGTTTGTTTTGGGTTATTTCTGAGGGGAGAAGCTCGCGGTTGGAAGCTGCGTCGCATCGAGGAAGTTTAATTTTCTTTATTTAAACTATACTTTTATTTTAATTTGAAGGTAGTTACGTGCTAGGTAGTGTGTGTAGTGTTAGGTTTTTGGAGTTGTGGTGTTTTTTATGTGTAACTTAGGTTTTAGCTATATGTCTATAGTTATTTTTGAGGACTAGGTTAGAAATGTTTAAATATGTTAGAATATCTTTGAATATGGTGTGAATAATGTCTGCTATAGTATTATGTTATAGTCTATGTGTATGTTTGTGTGGGTGGGATTGTTCGTGTTTTTTTTACAGGTTTTCGTCGTGAGAAGTAGCGGTTTTAAGAATATTGCGGTTTTTTTTATTAAGGAAGTGTGTATTAGTTTAACCAATTAATAATTATTTTACATTTCCTTAATTTTTCCGGTTTTCATGGAGCGTTTCTTTTTTTTAAAACCTTTTTCGGGATTTTTATGGTTTATCATTTGTGGAATTACGGACGGAGGATTACTTTTCAAACAGTTGGATTTTTCCATTTTTTGGAGGGTTTTTTTGGTTCACTTGGTATTATGATATACCAAGAGTTGGGATTTCCTTTCTTCAGCTACGGAAACGGTAAGTTATGTTAAATATTTATTGTGGGAGGGAAATGTTAAGAAAAGTAGTGTTATTGTGTTTTATATTTTCATAAATAAAATTAATATGACAAATTTTGTGAAAGTATAAAAAATATATGTATATATTTGTATTGATTTTGGAGATGAGTATTAGAATATTTTGTCGATTTATAAGTTAAAGTAGGCTTTTGGCTATTGTTTCTAGGTATTCTAGGCCTCTTGTTGTTGGATATAGTCTTACTTTATATTGTAAGTGTCCCAGGCCTGAACGTATCCTCAGGATCGAACCGATGCTCTATGGGGTCCACCTCTCTCCAGTCCCAAGTCTGGATATGAATTCACACAGACTAAAGGATGGTCAAGCGGGGGAAGGGAAGGATGGGGACAGCGGGGAGGGAGACCTGTGGATACAAAAGAACAAATTACCACCTAAGCCTTTCCAACACCTCCCTGTTCCCATCATGCTTAGATGTACCCATACTTCTACTAACCTGTAAGGAAAGAAAAGTTTGCCGGCTAACAGGGGTGCTGAGCATGTAATCGCAATTCCTCCCACCATATGCTGGAAAATACAACAAAAGGTATGTGAGTCTAACAATCCTGTATCCCTGTTTAACATATCTGCAATGGAACATGTACCTTCTAATTCTACATGTAACACCTACCCTGATATAATGGGAGGAGGGCTTCCAGCCCAGAAGGAACACCTGCCTTGGATCACCCCTGTAGGTAAAAGCAGTAGAATCACAAGCGATGAGTAACGTACGAGACAAATGTTAGGTAATCACATTCAAAAGTACTATCAGCAAAACAGAGGACTGTGAAGAACGAAATTCAAAGGACAAAATCCAGGAAAACTTCCGGGATAAACAAAAGGAATTAATAGAGAGTTGAAAGTCACTCTCTTAGCCAGCACTATGAAAGCCAATTGATTCTGCCCTGCATGAGCCCACTGATCAGGCTCTCCAACAGGGAAGGCACAATGAGACTCTCCCCCACGACAAGGAAAATATCAGCTTTAAAGTGAAGAACTATACACAAAATGCCAGGCACTATAGTTTTCCCTCGCAAGAGCTCTGTGAATATGGATCCCAGAACGAGAGCTCACCAACGTAGGGAAAGAAAGTTATGAGCTCCAAAACCAGTCATGCCCTGATAAAGCACAGGTTGCCTTGCCAACAATGCCAAACTGTTAAGAGACAACCGGTGCCACTGGCACCCTTACCCGACCAGAAACTGCAGAATATGGCCAGCGTCCGAACCGGACTTCCAGGAATAATCGGCAGCGTCTTCTGCAGCTGCCTCGCCTTATCCCGGGTGTTCCGGCGTCACGTGGGGCGGTGCGTCTGACGTCAGACGTCCGCCGAGGCTGCCGGGAATTGTAGTCCTCCCCCGGGCTTTCCTTACATGCCTGTGCGAGCGCCGATACCGGCGTTGCCGTGTCCCCTGACAGTACATCCCCTTCTTGGAGAGCACAGGCAGGCACAAGGTTTGCCAGGATGACGTCTGTAGAATGCAGAAACCAACCTAGGAGCATGCACTGAGGACTCAGGTTCCCAAGAGTTCTCTTCAGCGCCATACCCCTTCCAATCCACTAGAAACCAAAGAGTATTGCGTCGGATCTTGGAGTCTAGTATGCCTGCCACCTCATATTCCTTGCCTTGATCAATCCACACAGGCGCTGGCTTTTTGAGAGTTGGGCCAGACGCAGGTTTAAGCAAAGAAATATGGAATGCGGGGTGGATTCTCATGTGTGATGGCAAAGCTAGCTTGGCAGCCACAGGGTTAATAATCTTCACGATTCTGTAGGGTCCTATATATCTAGGGTTAAACACGCTATACCTCCTGAAACGAATGTTGCGTGTGGATAGCCACACTAAATCTCCTTTCTTGTAGGTAGGCCCTGGTCTGCGATGCCTGCCTGCCTGTCGCTTGTATAGTTCTTTAGCATGTACTAACTGTTTTTGTGTACTGTGGAGGATCTTTTTATCTGTACTATTCTGTCGTATACTTCTGGGAGACGTTCACTCCTACCTGGTGTCAAAAAAGGTATAAAACGAGGGTGATGACCGTAAGTGCTATAGAATGGTGAGTGTTTGGTGGAGCTATGTTGAGCATTATTATATGCTATTTCCGCAAGCCACAACCACTCCACCCAGGCTTCTGTGTTGTTATCTACGTAACAATGTAAGTATTGTTTTAAGGTTTGATTTAGCCTTTCTGTCTGCCCGTCTGTTTGGGGATGGAAACTGGTGGACATGGTGGAAGAGATCTGCAATGCTGAACACCATACCCTCCAGAACTTGGCTGTGAACTGGGCCCCCCGGTCGGACACAATCACTTGGGGTAGTCCATGTAACCTGACCACATGTATCAAGAGTAGTTTGGCTAACTGTCCTGCTGTAGGGATCTGTTTGCAGGCTATGAAGTGTCCCAATTTCGTTAGGTAATCGATTACCACTAGGATGACCGTATGTTCCTTGTCTTTAGGGAGACCCACTATGAAGTCTAAAGAAAACCTTTCCCATGGGGTATCTGGAGTGGGTGAAGGTTGTAAGAGCCCTTGGGGTTTGCCTTTTATAGTCTTCATTTGTGCACATACCGTACAGTTCTTTACCCACTCAGAAACGTCTCTTCTGAGGGAAGGCCACCAGAATTGACGCAATATCTTTTCACAGGTCTTTTCACTGCCGTTGTGTCCTGCACTGGGGTTTACGTGACACCATTGAAAGATTATTTGTCTTGATTTAAGAGTCGGGATTAGTATCTGAGTTCCTTTGACAAGTAAGCCTTGTTTCATTTTCCATTCAGGATGACCTTTCCACCAATCTTTCCATTGAAAGGTCTGAAGTCCTTTCATTACGTCTCTGAGAAAAGCGTCGCTGTGGACTGCTCCTATGACGTTCTTTGGTTCGATGATTGCTCTTTCAGGGCCTTGTGATGCGTAGACTCCTGTCTGGATAGGGCGTCCGCCTTTTTGTTCATCACTCCAGGTCGAAATGTTACAATAAAGTTGTATTCCTCGAAAAACACCATCCATTGTAATAACCGGGGAGTAAGCTGTCTGGCTGTTTTTAGGAATTGGAGGTTGCGGTGATCTGTATACACGGTGACGGTGTGTTTAGCTCCCATCAACCAATGCCTCCATTCCCCGAACGCTTCTTTAATGGCCAGCAGTTCTTTCTCCGCGATGGTATAGTTTTGTTCTGCGTTGTCCAGTTTTTTGGACATGAAGGCCACCGTATGCATCTGTCCTGTATTGATATTCCTCTGTGAAAGCACAGCTCCAATCGCGACATCCGAAGCGTCAGCCTCCACAATGTATGGCAAAGCCGGATTGGCATGTGTCAAGATGGGAGCCGTGCTAAACGCTTTCTTCAGCGTATCGAACGCTCCTTGAGTCTCCGTGGTCCACTGGAAAGATGTATCTTTCTTAGTCAATCACGTAAGGGGTGCTGCTTTGGTGGAGAAGTGGGCGATGAAACGTCTATAGAAATTCGCAAATCCCATAAAACATTGGATGTCCTTCACGTTCTTCGGACATGGCCAATCGATGATTGCTTTCACTTTCCGTTCTGCCATCTCCTGTCCCGTGGGGGTGAGTATTACTCCTAGAAACTCGACCGTGGAAACATGAAATTCACATTTGCTGATTTTGCAGAATAAGTGGTGGTCTTTCAATGCTTGTAGAATCAATCCCACATGGCTTATGTGGTCTTCCTCCCTTGCTGAATAGATCAGGATGTCATCAATATACACCACAACTATCCGATCTAGATATATCCTTAGTACGTCATTTAGGAAGAATTGGAATGCGGCAGGCGCGTTACATAGACCGAATGGCATCACTAAGTATTCGTATAATCCATACTGCGTTTTGAAGGCCGTTTTCCACTCGTCTCCCTCACGCATCCTCACCAAATGATAGGCTCCACGCAGATCTAATTTCGTGAACATCACAGCTCCTTTAACCTGCTCCAGCAAAACAGAGATCAAGGGAAGAGGGTATTGATTTTGTATGGTGATGGCATTCAATGCGCAAAAGTCAATGCATGTCCGAAGCTCTCCGTTAGCCTTCGGTATAAAGAATAAAGGAGAGGCCGCTGGAGAGCTGGAAGGACGTATGAATCCCAGAGCCAAGTATTTGTCCAAATACTGGCGTAAGTGTTGGTTTTCTGGTTCCGTCAATGCGTAAACCCGACCACAGGGAACCACTGAACCTGGCATAAGATCTATCCTGCAATCGTAGGGACGATGTGGAGGAAGTACTTCAGCCATTTGGTCATCAAAAATGTCTTCATACTGCTGATAACAGGAAGGTAGCTCCATCTCCTTCTCAGCCGCGGTGGCGATATGATGGCGATTAGCTAAGGCTTGGGTTGGTAGGTTGATAATCCTCATACAATGGGTCCTGCAGTATTCTGAGTCCATAATCAAGGTTTTCTGATCCCAGTCAATGATGGGGTTATGCTTTGACAACCAGGGTAATCCAAGTATGATGCTGCATAACGGTGCTTGAATGATATTGAAGGACAGCATTTCTTGATGTGTCGTATCGTATTCCACAACGTAGTCTTCCGTGGCCTGACAAATGGGTCCTGATTCTAACTGTTTTCCATCCACCGCAAAGACAACCTCATGTACCGGCTTAGAAACAAGCTGAACCCCCAATCTGCGGGCTTCTTTGGTATCCATAAAACACCCTGTGGCTCCTGAATCCACCATGGCTTGGGTGTAACAAGGTTCTTGTTCTATGTACGATATCAACGGAATGAAGAAATGCTCCTTACAAACGAACGGGTCTTTCTTGATAGAAGGGATGTAGAGAACGCTCGAAGATTCCCCTTCTTCACATCTTGAGCTTCTCAGTTTTCGTCACTGGTTTAGGGTTGTTCACCACAGCGGCACCCAATCGTGGACGATTGTACTTGGGTTTCACCGGACACTCCCTTAGATAATGTCCCTTCTTCCCACAATACAGACATAATCCGTTCTTCCGCCGGAAGTCTCTCTCATCCGGAGACAGAGATGCACGCACCGTTCCGATTTCCATAGGTTCTGACGAAACTGTACCAGATTCCTGAGGTTTTGATCGTTCGAAACGAGGGGTGTACCTCTCTTTTCTTCTCACATCCCCTCTACGGTCTCTCAAACGGTGGTCCAAACGCATCGTCAATTCGATTAATGCTGAACATGTCTGTGGTTGGGGATCAACTTGCGCTATTACATCTTTCAGTTCTTCCCTCAGGCCCTGATAGAAAATAGCCGATTGTTTGCTTTCGGGCCACTGGGTTTCCGCCACTAGCCTCCGGAAGGTGTTCAGGTATCCGATTAATTATTTATTCCCCTGTTTTAACTCAAGTAGTTCTCTGTCCGCCGAAAATGTATCTGCTCGCCGATCAAACGTTCTCTTGAACTCCTCCCTAAACGAGTCCCAATCGTGTAACATAGGATCGTCTCTTCTGACAAAAGGGACTGCCCATTGAGCGGCATCTCCAGATAGGTACGAGATGAGAAAGGCCACCCGTGATTGATTAGTGGAAAATAGTTTGGGTTTACAGTTGAAGTGAAGGAGGACCTGCGTTATAAAGACCTGTACTTTGGAGATGTCTCCTGTAAATTTTTCAGGTGGGGCAAGAGGTATAGGTGTAGGGATCTCCACTACCATAGAGCTAGCTGTGGGCTGTGATGGATTACCAAAATCAAAGGGGTTTCGTTGCATCCTATCCACCCTTGCCTGTAATGCAGCGGTTTCACTGCGCGAGGCCGTAAGCTCAGCCTGTACTGTGGCTAGCGCTGCCATGACATCGTCTAAGGTGGCCATCTCAGAATCAGTTCGACCAGGAGGAAAATACTATTCATGGGCCGATTATTCTGTCCTGGGCCTGAACGTATCCTCAGGATCGAACCGATGCTCTATGGGGTCCACCTCTCGACAGTCCCAAGTCTGGATATGAATACACACAGACTAAAGGATGGTCAAGCGGGGGAAGGGAAGGATGGGGACAGCGGGGAGGGAGACCTGTGGATACAAAAGAACAAATTACCACCTAAGCCTTTCCAACACCTCCCGGTTCCCATCATGCTTAGATGTACCCATACTTCCACTAACCTGTAAGGAAAGAAAAGTTTGCCGGCTAACAGGGGTGCTGAGCATGTAATCGCAATTCCTCCCACCATATGCTGGAAAATACAACAAAAGGTATGTGAGTCTAACAATCCTGTATCCCTGTTTAACCTATCTTCAATGGAACATGTACCTTCTAATTCTACATGTAACACCTACCCTGATATAATGGGAGGAGGGCTTCCAGCCCAGAAGGAACACCTGCCTTGGATCACCCCTGTAGGTAAAAGCAGTAGAATCACAAGCGATGAGTAACGTACGAGACAAATGTTAGGTAATCACATTCAAAAGTACTATCAGCAAAACAGAGGACTGTGAAGAACGTAATTCAAAGGACAAAATCCAGGAAAACTTCCGGGATAAACAAAAGGAATTAATAGAGAGTTGAAAGTCACTCTCTTAGCCAGCACTATGAAAGCCAATTGATTCTGCCCTGCATGAGCCCACTGACCAGGCTCTCCAACAGGGAAGACACAATGAGACTCTCCCCCACGACAAGGAAAATATCAGCTTTAAAGTGAAGAACTATACACAAAATGCAAGGCACTATAGTTTTCCCTCGCAAGAGCTCTATGAATATGGATCCCAGAACGAGAGCTCACCAACGTAGGGAAAGAAAGTTATGATCTCCGAAACCAGCCGTGCCCTGATAAAGCACAGGTTGCCTTGCCAACAATGCCAAACTGTTAAGAGACAAGCGGTGCCACTGGCACCCTTACCCGACCAGAAACTGCATAATATGGCCAGCGTCCGAACCGGACTTCCAGGAATAATCGGCAGCGTCTTCTGCAGCTGCCTCGCCTTATCCCGGGTGTTCCGGCATCACGCGGGGCGGTGCGTCTGACGTCAGACGTCCGCCGAGGCTGCCGGGAATTGTAGTCCTCCCCCGGGCTTTCCTTACGTGCCTGTGCGAGCGCCGATACCGGCGTTGCCGTGTCCCCTGACAGTAAGTATTCAAACATTTGTTTAGTTTGTTTGGTAAGTTTGGGGGCTATTTGTGTTACAGATTGCTCCATTCTTAGTTGTTGGTAGCTCTGTTCTTTTTGGATAGATAGTAGGAGTTTTTGTAGAGTAGGTGGAGCTCTGCCTGTTGTTGCTTGGAAGGCATTATGCCATCCTTCAACAGCATTGTTTGTTTTTGCCTCTTTATTTAGTGTGCTGTGGTATACATTCCACCATGGAAAGTGGTATTTAGGTTGCCTTCTGTGTCCAGATCTGTGGACTCCTCCCACCCAGGTATCCTCAAAATAGTCTAGAAGGGGACTTAGTTTTCGTTCGTTTTGTTGATAGTATGGACATTCTATCAATAAGTTGTAGTGTTCGGCCACGTCAGTAACTGGGACGTAGGCCAGTGCTATACGTTTTTTTATTTGATATGCGAAGGAGCTATTTATCGCATATTCAACACTTAGGGCCCGATTACAATGGCGGACGGAAAAGGCCTCCGACCGCCATGCATGCGGAAAAAGACCGTCTGTATGTCCCGCAGCAATACCGGCGGTCAGATTACAATGCAACTCATGTAAAGTCCCACCGCGGCGGCCGGAATACAGAAAAAACCTTCCGTAACGGTGGCAATAGCCGAAAATGCTACCTCGGCAGGGAAAGCTGGTCTATGGACCAAAACTTCCGCACCTCCCGCGGAATGACCGCACAGCTAATTACGATGAGTAAGCGGAGCTGGTGTAAGGATCATGGCAGTACCCACCGCAGCGGTGGCGCCCAGGCCAAAAGAATGGCGGAAGTAACAAAATTCACTACAAGTCACAAAGTGTGCCTGTATCATCATCAGCCCTCAATTACATCAGACACGCAAGAATGACACACCACAAATGCATACCGGAGATGAAAGCCATGGACAGCATGGAGGACACACCAGGTGGACATCACTCATGTGGACACACCCACACACCACAGTATATAAACCAACCCCTTCCTGGACCAGCATCCTTAGCAAATTAGGAACAGAGAGGGGCATCCACAGACAGAGACAGAGAGAGAGAGAGGGACATCAGAACTAATTGCACAGAGAGGACACAGCATACCATTACACCCACACAACTCCACACTCCATCCCCTTCACAACCACACCGAACACACCTCACTCATCCACATATTCACCCTGCACCTCACATCCATTAGCACCATGCCGAACAGCAAAATGCCTAAATTCACTGACACAGAGTTGAAAGTGCTGGTAGATGAGATCATCAGGTTAGAACCACATTTGTATGGAAACCTGGTCCAACAGACACCCAATGTGTGCAAAAATCAGATGTGGGCTAGGATCTACAACAAAGTCAATGCAGTGGGGAACATCCTACGCACACTGTGTGACATCAAAAGGCGGTGGAATGACCTCAAGCTCCGGGTCAAGGCACAGGCACAGAGGAACCACCTGTTGGCTCAAAGAACGGGCAGAGGGCCTCCCATTCCACTACTGAGATTCACAGAATGAGAGGAGATGGTGCTGGCCATACTGCATCCCGAGAGTCTCACAGGAATCAAGGGGGGAGAGGAGGCTGGTAAGTACAAAGTAAATGTTCACATACCACTGTAACGTACTGTTGTGCACAACAAGTAAGCCTCGCTTGCCAGACCCAAGTGAACACATGGAGAATGCACGTTAAAAAAATGATTGTCTCACAAGACCTCCATTTCCTCACTCTGCCTCACAGAACAGGTAGGTAGCCATCCTACTGTGGAGGGAGTCATTGAGACCTGACAGCAAGACCACCACTCCCACAAGGCCCTCTGCCCACCCTCCCAAACAGCATGGAGCACCCTCCCCACCCCAGAGACACGTGGCAGCCATTACCCCGACAGTGCCTCATAACAGGTAGGTAGCCATCTTACTGTGGAGGGAGTTGTTGAGACCTGACAGCAAGACCACCACTCCCACAAGGCTCCCTGAGGGGACACGTGGCAGCCATTACTCTCGACAGTGCCTCATAACAGGTAGGTAGCCATCTTACTGGGGAGGGAGTCGTTGAGACCTGACAGCAAGACCACCACTCCCACAAGGCCCCCTGCCCACCCTCCCCACCCCAGGGACACGTGGCAGCCATTACCCTCGACAGTGCCTCATAACAGGTAGGTAGCCATCTTACTATGGAGGGAGTCATTGAGACCTGACAGCAAGACCACCACTCCCACAAGGCCCCCTGCCCACCCTTCCAAACAGCATGGAGCACCCTCCCCACCCCAGAGACATGTGGCAGCCATTACCCCCGAAAGTGCCTCATAACAGGTAGGTAGCCATCTTACTGTGGAGGGAGTCGTTGAGACCTGACAGCAAGACCACCACTCCCACAAGGCCCCCTGCCCACCCTCCCCACCCCAGGGACACATGGCAGCCATTACCCTCGACAGTGCCTCATAACAGGTAGGTAGCCATCTTACTGTGGAGGGAGTCATTGAGACCTGACAGCAAGACCGCCACTCCCACAAGGCCCCCTGCCCACCCTCTCAAACAGCATGGAGCACCCTCCCCACCCCAGAGACACGTGGCAGCCATTACCCCCGACAGTGCCTCATAACAGGTAGGTAGCCATCTTATTGTGGAGGGAGTTGTTGAGACCTGACAGCAAGACCACCACTCCCACAAGGCCCCCTAAGGGACACGTGGCAGCGATTACCCTCGAAAGTGCCTCATAACAGGTAGGTATCCATCTTACTGGGGAGGGAGCCGTTGAGACCTGACAGCAAGACCACCACTCCCACAAGGCCCCCTGCCCACCCTCCCAAACAGCATGGAGCACCCTCCCCACCCCAGAGACACGTGGCAGCCATCACCCACCTCTGCAGCACTACACACGTAGATAGTCAGCTCATGCACCCTGGCCTCCCTCCCAAATAGCATGGTGCCATATGCCCACCACATCACGCACATGTTTGCCAAGTCTGCAAAGCAACATAAGTTGTAGCCAGTGCACACACAGATTAATGCCATTAAGAGCTCACATTCATCACACTGTCATCCAAGAAGTCACATGTAACTGCATAGTCAATTCAAGATTCGCTTAGAACCACATTCAAATGTCGATGTCACATTGTCCATAAGCAGAAAGGGCCATATCAACTCCACACATACATGGAGACTCAGCCACACATCACTATACAGAGGAGGCCACTACAAAACAGCACAACAGAAATATTGCACCTGAGGCATACTGGCAATTACATAAGTCATGTGAATTTTAAACCAACAATATCATCCAGAGCGCACAATGCCTGGCACCGGAGTGGGCGAGCACGTACACCTTGCGTTTAAAAAAATTGAAACCGCTGCCGGTTCCCATTGGCTGATGGCTATTCCTCATAGGCGGTGACGCACCGCGGAGGCCAGGAAGCGACCATCGCAAGGCTGCACAAATCAATTGGTGTCAATGCCTGGCACCGCAGAGGCGGAGCACGTCCACCGCGAGACAGTCAAAAACCCAACAACATCAATCATGAAGTGGCGGCACAGTAGACAGCTAGTCAGATAAATATCAGAAAGGTCCAAGCATAAACTGCAGTGGATATGCATCAAGTTGATACCCGAGAAAATGTCCATTGAAAAACAAGATCCACACATATGAAATTGTTGCCCACGCAATGTCACATCGCTAACTGACAAATCATGTACCTCAACATCATGTTAAACTGATGCAAAACTGTGGACAATGCAAAGTAATGTCACTGTCAAAAGGCTGGTCATCTCAATTGAAATGTGCAATACATTAACATATAAGTTGTGCTGTCTACTGAACAAGCTGACATAATGACCTCTATTCAACAGTTGATCTGATTACAACACCTGTCGGAAGTGTGACCAACAAGCCCAGCCAGTCTCCCCCCCATGAAGGTGAACTCACGGATGCAGATGTGCTCCCTTCTTCGGACGAGGAGGACCGACCTGGCCCTTCAGGCGTGGCCAGGCAACCCCAGTCTCTGGGCCTCACTGTCCCCACCACCACCTCGACTCCCACAACAGCAGCAACAACGCTGATCCCTGCGACTACGACCTGTGTGCCAGCCAGCACCAACACCAGTACCACTGCCTCCAACACTGTCCCCGTGGCAGTTGCACCCAATCCCACAAGCCACACCCAGGATGCTGGGGACAGTGTGCGGGGGCAGCGACAGGCTCCGCCACAGGTCCGTGTATGCAGGGCAGGTGGGAGAGCCTCCCTGGGACAGTCCCAGGATGACACTAAGACTGAGGCCCTGGCCACAGTCAACACTGTCCTGGGTGCATATCAACAGACCCAGGGACAGATGGGCCAGGTCTACGAAGAACTGCGTGAACTCCGCCTGCTGCAACGGCCCATGGACACCCACTTGGGTGTCATTGCTGATTACATGGGCCAGCTAGTAGGTGTTCTGAGGGACATCCATGCTGCTCAACTAGCCAACCGCCCACCCCGTGGCCAGCCGGACGATACTGAGAACACCACCACAGCGGCCACAGGGAGGGGTGAGGCAGCAGGCACAGACTCCTCAGACACCTCAGAGCATGCAGCAGGTTCCCCCCTGGCCAAACGGTCGAAGGGACGTCCGAAGAAGACAAACGGAGGATCACGTGGCAAAGCACCTCCCAAAACCTGTTCCATGCGCCCACTATGATGTCAGCAGTGTTGCCTCCAGCATTGACTTTGTTGCAGATCAGAGCCCACATTTCCACAATGTTGGCAGTGTACTGTTGGACTGTGTCATACCAGCATTGTGTGTTCTACCCTGATGACTCTTGTGCCAGCACTTTCAACTTCACCCCTCACCTGTCACTCATGTACAAATAAACACTATTCACAACACTGATCGTTTGTGTCAGTACCATTTTTTCAGAGTAAATAGCATGTTAACTCACATTGCAATGTCTCTCCATATTTGAATGCCACAATCCATTGTGTGAGCGGAGGTACCTAAAATGACACAAGAACATGACATGTGGTTGACATATGATGGCATGACAGCCAAAGCACAGCACCAGGCAACACTGTACACGTGCAATCCAGATTACACTGGTCAACTACATCAACATGGACAGAAGGGGAATGGGAGCACAGCACTACATCTCCCAGCACAGTACACAACTTAGCAACCTGGGAAATGCACCTCAGCTTAAATGCCAACTAGATTCCCGTGCGTGGTGATACACCAAGGTATTAGCGGGTTAGTGTTGTCAGTCTCAAGTCACATGTGTACATGGATATCATCCTTCATCAGTAGGGAACAGATTCAGCAAATAGGTGTAAGGTGAGTAAGCAGCCACCATTGTCTCAGCTCCCTGTACCTCTCCTTGTCAAACTGAAGTCAAACCCTTCTGCTTCATCACAAGTATGCACATTTGACTTAAGTGCACGTTCATGGATGCTAAGGGATGTACTGTGCTGGTAGGTGAATCAGTGTCCTCCCACCCCCCTACAACCATCCACATGGGAATGACTGCAGTGTCAATGACTCACACAGCGCATCACAATGCAGCACTCAGCAGTGTCCCAAAAACAGGCACGAACCAAACGAATGATGTCAAAGCTAGATTTAGGAAATTATTGCGTTCAGCAAGACAAGTACAGTCACACGTGTATTGTAACCTATCTAAGTTGATTGTCGGCAAAATACATCAATGTACACCAGTCCCAGCCACCAGGCTCACACGCCCCTCATATGTACCAGAAGGAACTGATCGAGTCATGTACATCACAAACAGAGGTATTTCCCGTGCAGGGCTCACGTACACAGAAAGAGTTTCTCAACGTGTCCATTGCCGTAGGGATGAACTCATCACTCCCCCATATGTGAATGTCAACAGTAATTTGTGGGCTCACATTCCAACAATGTAAGCAGACTTCAAAGTATCAACAGGGCTGAAAGCTCATTTGTATTAACAAGAAGGCGGACTCACATCCGCCCCTCTGACCTTCGAATACCTGGTGGCTGTTACCTCCTGCAAGATACTGTAACAGCTGAATACGAGTCTCCCACTAGGTTCAGTGCAACTGATACACCAAGGTTCATACACTCCACACACAGAAGTCCTTGCTCATACCACAATTTCCCTTGTGGGGAATGGCCTTGTCATTTCTGTTCAGACCATTTCAGGAGTACAACAGGTGCTCACTCAAACAACTTTTTGTCGGACATGTGGCATTTCAGCAACATTCCTCCCGCTGTTCTGAAGAGTGCAGGTTCAACGACAACTACAATGCAATGTCTGCACATCCTGTGGTCCTGCACATCCCTGGTCATGTGCAACTGTACCCTGAACGAATGCTGAACATATTGTTAGCATTGCCATTGGCTGTGCTGCGCATCAGTTATAGGCTAAGCTTCCGCTATGCCTATTTCACCTGTGTGCAACCTGTGTTCCACTGTCGCAGCTGCCCCTTTCAATGCGATACAAAAGGGGATGATGGACGGAACGTTTGAGCCAATCAAACACTCACCCCCAGTCAACTGATCTGGGTTTAATCCATCATCATTCTTTAGCTCACTCCACCACCCCAGTTCAGACATGGCCATATGCAAATCAGTCTGACCCTGTGCCTCATGGGAACAGTCCAGCCCGAACTGCCAAGCCATGTCTTCCCTGGACCGGAAACAAGCATCCTAGGACCGGCTTCTGGCATTCCAGCCGTCATCAGCCAGGCTTGCTTGAATCCAGTGGCAAAGTGAGCAAGGGACCCACGTCTGGGTATACCCCCGCCAACTTAGGGCGAACAAAGCGATACAAAAGGGGATGATGGACGGAACGCTTGAGCCAATCAAACACTCACTCCCAGTCAACTGATCTGGGTTTAATCCATCATCATTCTTTAGCTCACTCCACCACCCCAGTTCAGACATGGCCATATGCAAATCAGTCTGACCCTGTGCCTCATGGGAACAGTCCAGCTCGAACTGCCAAGCCATGTCTTCCCTGGACCGGAAACAAGCATCTTAGGACCGGTTTCTGGCATTCCAGCCGTCATCAGCCAGGCTTGCTTGAATCCAGTGGCAAAGTGAGCAAGGGACCCACGTCTGGGTATACCCCGCCAACTTAGGGCGAACAAGCGATACAAAAGGGGATGATGGACGGAACGTTTGAGCCAATCAAACACTCACCCCCAGTCAACTGATCTGGGTTTAATCCATCATCATTCTTTAGCTCACTCCACCACCCCAGTTCAGACATGGCCATATGCAAATCAGTCTGACCCTGTGCCTCATGGGAACAGTCCAGCCCGAACTGCCAAGCCATGTCTTCCCTGGACCGGAAACAAGCATCCTAGGACCGGTTTCTGGCATTCCAGCCGTCATCATGTCTGAACTGGGGTGGTGGAGTGAGCTAAAGAATGATGATGGATTAAACCCAGATCAGTTGACTGGGGGTGAGTGTTTGATTGGCTCAAACGTTCCGTCCATCATCCCTTTGTATCGCTTTGGTCACCCTAAGTTGGCGGGTATGCCCAGACGTGGGTCCCTTGCTCACTTTGCCACTGGATTCAAGCAAGCCTGGCTGATGACGGCTGAAATGCCAGAAACCGGTCCTAGGATGCTTGTTTCCGGTCCAGGGAAGACATGGCTTGGCAGTTCGGGCTGGACTGTTCCCATGAGGCACAGGGTCAGACTGATTTGCATATGGCCATGTCTGAACTGGGGTGGTGGAGTGAGCTAAAGAATGATGATGGATTAAACCCAGATCAGTTGACTGGGGGTGAGTGTTTGATTGGCTCAAACGTTCCGTCCATCATCCCCTTTTGTATCGCTTGGTCGCCCTAAGTTGGCGGGTATGCCCAGACGTGGGTCCCTTGCTCACTTTGCCACTGGATTCAAGCAAGCCTGGCTGATGACGGCTGAAATGCCAGAAACCGGTCCTAGGATGCTTGTTTCCGGTCCAGGGAAGACATGGCTTGGCAGTTCGGGCTGGACTGTTCCCATGAGGCACAGGGTCAGACTGATTTGCATATGGCCATGTCTGAACTGGGGTGGTGGAGTGAGCTAAAGAATGATGATGGATTAAACCCAGGTCAGTTGACTGGGGGTGAGTGTTTGATTGGCTCAAACGTTCCGTCCATCATCCCCTTTGTATCGCTTTGGTCGCCCTAAGTTGGCGGGGGTATGCCCAGACGTGGGTCCCTTGCTCACTTTGCCACTGGATTCAAGCAAGCCTGGCTGATGACGGCTGAAATGCCAGAAACCGGTCCTAGGATGCTTGTTTCCGGTCCAGGGAAGACATGGCTTGGCAGTTCGGGCTGGACTGTTCCCATGAGGCACAGGGTCAGACTGATTTGCATATGGCCATGTCTGAACTGGGGTGGTGGAGTGAGCTAAAGAATGATGATGGATTAAACCCAGATCAGTTGACTGGGGGTGAGTGTTTGATTGGCTCAAACGTTCCGTCCATCATCCCCTTTTGTATCGCTTTGGTCGCCCTAAGTTGGCGGGGGTATGCCCAGACGTGGGTCCCTTGCTCACTTTGCCACTGGATTCAAGCAAGCCTGGCTGATGACGGCTGAAATGCCACAAACCGGTCCTAGGATGCTTGTTTCCGGTCCAGGGAAGACATGGCTTGGCAGTTCGGGCTGGACTGTTCCCATGAGGCACAGGGTCAGACTGATTTGCATATGGCCATGTCTGAACTGGGGTGGTGGAGTGAGCTAAAGAATGATGATGGATTAAACCCAGATCAGTTGACTGGGGGTGAGTGTTTGATTGGCTCAAACGTTCCGTCCATCATCCCCTTTGTATCGCTTTGGTCGCCCTAAGTTGGCGGGGGTATGCCCAGACGTGGGTCCCTTGCTCACTTTGCCACTGGATTCAAGCAAGCCTGGCTGATGACGGCTGAAATGCCACAAACCGGTCCTAGGATGCTTGTTTCCGGTCCAGGGAAGACATGGCTTAGCAGTTCGGGCTGGACTGTTCCCATGAGGCACAGGGTCAGACTGATTTGCATATGGCCATGTCTGAACTGGGGTGGTGGAGTGAGCTAAAGAATGATGATGGATTAAACCCAGATCAGTTGACTGGGGGTGAGTGTTTGATTGGCTCAAACGTTCCGTCCATCATCCCCTTTTGTATCGCTTTGGTCGCCCTAAGTTGGCGGGGGTATGCCCAGACGTGGGTCCCTTGCTCACTTTGCCACTGGATTCAAGCAAGCCTGGCTGATGACGGCTGAAATGCCAGAAACCGGTCCTAGGATGCTTGTTTCCGGTCCAGGGAAGACATGGCTTGGCAGTTCGGGCTGGACTGTTCCCATGAGGCACAGGGTCAGACTGATTTGCATATGGCCATGTCTGAACTGGGGTGGTGGAGTGAGCTAAAGAATGATGATGGATTAAACCCAGATCAGTTGACTGGGGGTGAGTGTTTGATTGGCTCAAACGTTCCGTCCATCATCCCCTTTTGTATCGCCCCTTTCAATGGGCCATGGATGTCTGCCTATCCAACACATCGATTGCTGAACTGGATTATGACATGTGGGTGAGTCCTTTGTTGGTCCACGACCGGGACTGTGCCCGGGATACCCGTCAATGGGATGCCTTACAACTTGGCATAAGTGCTGGCAGCTTGTCATGTGCGATTGCACAACTTCTCGTGTGCAATGACTACATTGAACCGCTCCCCTATTGGCCTGAAATGCTCCTTACGGACACGGGGCACGAGGAGCACATCTGTTCATTCATACTACTGGATTGGGTGGCCATCCTGTTTGCTGAAGCTGATCACGATCTACTCTTGGAACTGAGTGCCTACGAAGCTGCAATAGCTTTATTGGATGAGTAACTACTTACCTGCATCCACAACTGATTGGGACTAATTACAGATGTATCAACATACAGTTGCATCTTTCGGAACTGATTACAGATTTAGCCCTGACAATGGACATGTCTGCATTCACTGGGACTCTGATTACCTCTGCGGCCTGCATCGCTTGTTGGCACACACCTGTGCAAGGTGAGGCTGTCTCCTGCCTGTAGTGGACATTGTCACCTAGTACCAGTCTTGCTGCCATCATGCAGCTGTTGAGCTAGTTCTTACATGCCTTTGTTGTACTGCAAGTATCTTAGTTTGAGTCTTTCACCTGATTACTGTCAGCAGAACATTCAGTCAGCGCTGTCCTGGAGTACAGTACATGTCAAATCATATGGGCTGAGGAGTGGGCTCCTCTGACAAAGGGCATTGAGCTAATGTGATCCATCACATGACTTGTCCAGCAAGGGAAGGGGGGATCAGATCGGAGTACTCCCTCCTGAGTGCTCATTAATGTGACATCTCCCTCCATGACATCTGAACACGTTCCTATGCTGCCTGTTTCGGTCTGATGCATTGTTCTGCATGTTGTGGCATGTATCTTGCACGTTAGGACACGTTAATAGTAATAAACATCTTGCTCATTAACTTGTATTGTACTGTGATCAGTGTTGAGACGTATGAGAGTGAGGACGAGAGTGTGTGTCCTGTTACCTGGATTACAGAGGGATCAGGCAGTGTTGGGTCATGTGGTGTCTTGGTGCTTGTTACACTGTCGGTGAGTGACAGAGCTACTGTGGCAGGACACACAATGTTGCCAGTGCTAATGCTTACCCAGTTGATTGTTTGACTCTTCCACTGCCTGCCCAAATCCCATATTCATGTTCTTTTTCATGTGTATGTGTCCAGATTCACAGCTACAATCTACATAGTTTGGGAGACAACAGCAATGCGCACAGACACAGTCATAGTTGCATGATGATAACTTACACTCATTGGAAGTAGTTGGCTATGAGCTGGTCACGCAGGTCAAGATCTTCTTCCTCACCACTGTCATTGTCCCTGGGCATGTGCGGGTTTGCAGCGGGGGGCTGTTGCTGGTAATCATCGTCCTGAATCCGGGGTATCCTCTTGCGCAAGGCCAGGTTGTGCAGCATGCAGAATGCGACTACTATCTGGCACACCTTCTTGGGTGAGTAGAGAAGTACCCCTCCAGTCTTGGCCAGACACCTAAATCTCGACTTCAGAAGTGCAAAAGTGCGCTCCACCACACGACGTGTTCTCCCATGGGCATCATTGTAGTGGTCCTCCCCTGGCGTAGTTGGATTCCGCAGTGGGCTCAGCACCCAGGGACGATTGGGATAGCCAGAGTCACCTATCCTGGATAAACACATTTATAAAAATGTAACTGTGACATGTGAGTGGAGCAGCATGTCACACATACGTCACACTCATTGACACAGCCCACTCACCAACAAGCCAGGCACAATCTGGGTGTAGATTAGCCATCAATTGTGGTATGCTGCTGTGGCGCAGAATGACTGTGTCATGTGCCGACACAGGATACTTGGCACACACGTGTGAAATGGTCTGGTCCGCTTGGCATACCACTTGCACATTTATGGAGTGTTAATTTTTTCGATTAATATGAATGCTTTCACGTGCCTGTGGTGGAACTAGGCCAATGTGGGTTCCGTTAATGTTGCACACTACATGTGGAATGCGTCCAAGTTCATAGGAATCCCCCTTCACACCTGCCAAATCATTGCACCTTGGGAACTGTATGTAGTGAATCTTGTATGTCATTAATGCACAAAGGACATCACGCAACACCATGCTGGACATAGGCTGTGACATCCCTCCAGCGCTGGACACGGTGTACTGGAAAGACCCAGTTGCCAAAAACTGCAGTGCAGCCATCAATTTGACTTTTGCTGACAATGCAGAAGGATATGTTCACCTGGACTTCAAGTGGGGCTCCAACTGAGCACATAGCTCTCGCATTGTGAGGCGATCCTGACGGAATTCCATGCTGATTGTAATGTCCTCCATGGTTTCCAGGACTGGGACAAGGTGATAGATAGGTGTGCTCCTCCTACGTACTCTGGCAGGGGACACATGCAGAAGTAGGTAAAAATTGATGAGATGTGTGTGACAGTTTCACCAGAGACTCACACGGCCACAACATTGACATGACTCTTGAGCACGTGAAAAGACACAAGTGACATGCATTAAGACCTTGGTTCACTCCACCCACTCCTCATACTGAGCACTAGTACATCAACAATATGACATTGTGTATGACATGTCGTACCCTGCTACATCAGGGTGTGATCAGCCCTGTGTGTTAGGCACAGCACATGTGGTTACCAGCATCAATGCTGACTTGCATGTATCTTCTGCCATTGCACGTCCTCAATCTCAAGTCCGACAATACACAGCAACACAACGGGATGAGGGCAGTCTGTGTCACCTGGACAACATCACATGAGTATGCAGCACAGTAGACATGTTCATATGTGCATTATGTGGTCAGTCCATCAGGACTGTGTGATGAATCTGCGTGACACACATTGCCACGTTCAAAGTGTATTTAAACAGATACACGTGTTTAGTGTATACATGCACACATAGCTTGACACCATAACTTATGTTGGATCCAGCAATGTATGTTAAGACACATGTGCATTGCCCTGACGTGTGTACACACATGGAGGCAATAGAAGGTGAGCACACAGCCTGGCACAGCAGTACGTGTGTAGAAAGTGTGGAGCTGAAAAGTATGTCTGATTTCATGACAATGGCCAGCTACGGATGTCAGCCGACATCACTGGCATTTCATGAGACAAAACATGGACTAGTGTTCGACCGACAAGTAGCAAGTGTTATTCCAAACGTGTTAACATCTTTTATGTCTCAGTACACAACGTGAGTACAGTGATAGCGGCCTTTGTCCTTTTAGACTCATTTGCTCTTTTCATGCCATGCTGGCCACCACACAATACGAGTGATGTCTTCCCACTCTCCTTTTCATGGACATTCCATGTGTGTCAGGACGTAAGGCATAGGTCACACGCCATGAAACCTTAACAGTTTGCACATTTGACCTTATGCAAATGTTGTGTGGTGAATGATGCAGTTAGCAAAGCGTGCATGCTAAAGCTAAATTGTGTTTACAGGCACTAGAGCTGTCATCCACAGAGGTAACAATCGAATGGTGCCGGATAGCGGTGGCCGCTGCGTCACCTCCACGGGGCAAGACCGCCAATGAGGTATAGCCATCAGCCAATGGGAACCGGCAGCGGTAGTGATTTTGGAATGTCGCGGTAGGCGTGCTAGGCCCCTGCGGGGCCAAACATTGCCCCCAAATGAAGGATGCTAAGCCGGCTGGCCAATGGTAACAGCAGACCAACATTTGAAAGAGGCTAGGGCACTATATATATTGGCTGTGATATGTACACACCTGTCACTCGCCTAGAGACACTGCTGCCTGCCATTCTCAGCATGAACAGCGGCTGTACGTCATCTCTGGAACCAGTCATGTCTCGTAGAGGGAACCCGAGGGCCCATCCCTTCACCACAGAGGAGCTGGGGGTCCTGGTAGGAGAGGTCCTTGGACAGTACGGGAGGCCATATGGTGCTCCAGAGGGACTGGAAAGTGTATGCCACACTTACTTATGTTGGTCACGAGGGTCAAAACATGTGGCTGTACAGTGCTGTGTACCTCGGACTGCTTGCCAAAAGGGCAGCATTCTGATTTTGTTGTCTGCATTTCACATTCATTGCGCACTACTTGATGCACTTGAGTGTGTGGGGAGGATGGCACACTGTTCAATGTTGCTGCTCAACATGTCTGAAACATCACACATGTTACTTTCAGAAAGGATGATGAATACGTGTTGGAGTCTGTGTAGCCAAACGAGTTTAGGTGTATACTGATGTGTAGCTCTATTAGCTGGAGGCATGTTGATGTGCCTACAGACAAAAGGATGTGATGTTGATATGGCACCACATGACGAGCAATTTTGCTGTATGATGGCTACTTGGAGCATGACTGCCAGTTTGCATGTTAACATCCATGGGCTGAGCATGGTAGAATTGTAGACTAATGCAGCCTGTGCATGGACAGTCACATGTGTGCATTGGGTACATGCTTTTATTTTTATCTTGCCTATCATGTTTCTTGTCAGGCCACTTCACTGAACAGTGTCTCTGTCTCCTGCTGAATCTACCGAGATCAGAGAAGGTGATGGGCACGTAACAGTTTGTGTACCTACTGGCATCACTGCTCCCCTGGAGTACAGCGACACTGATGGTACCAGCGCATCGGAGAGGGACTGGAGTGCCCTGGATGAGTCAGCTCCTGAAACGCCTACCTCCACTTCCTCCGACTCAGGTGGTGACTCCTCGGTGTGGTCGGGCAGAGGAGAATCGAGCTGTGCTTCTTCGTCCAACACACCCCGTCCTGTGTCCACAGTCCCTGGTGCTCCCCCAAATGTCATCCGTGCACGATGCCCTAAGAAGGGTAGGGTATCTTTTCCCCCAGGCACAGCTGCCCCAGCCCCTGTGTCCCCTGCTGCCCTCAGTGTGGAGGCCATTGACATCTTGTGTCAGGTGTCTGTGGGTCAGACTTTGCTATTGAATGCCCTACAGGATCATGGAAACAAGTTGTCACAGGTAATAGCTTTCATGGAGGGCATCCATTCTGACGTAGGTGGCCTGCTCTGGAGTGTCCAGTGTCTGGCCTCCACACTGACGGCTGCAATAGTGCAGTCACAGGCTCTAAGTCTGGCTCCTGTCCCTTCCTCAACCACCCTGCCAGTGTCCCCACATGATCAGAGGAGCCACACACCTGTACACTCAGGCACCAGGTCATCCCCACGCAGCACACGACAACAGGAGTCCAAGCGACAGAGACACGAGACATCATCCACAAGGTGCACAAGGAGCACAGATGCCAGCACCACCAAAATAACCTCACATGAGAATGCGGAGCCGAAAAACAAAATACATGCCTCAACATTGCAGACGTCAAAGTCCCAGCACTCCAAGACCCCTCCAGGATCCACTACTGATCCAGGCTCAGCACAAGAATTTGCCCTGGCTGCCGTGGGGCTGTTGCGTTCCACAACTGCCCCCCCCCAGTTCAGAGGGATGTTGTGCCCAGAACTTCCACTCCCACCAAAAGCCCCCCTAGTAAGCATGGACAGAGAAGCAGTGAGGTAGTGATTGTTCCACAACAGGGGCGGCAGGGTAGGAGCCCCCCCCAGCATAGAACTAGGTCTGAGGGTTTTGCAAGAAAGGATCCATGGCCACCTGCTCCACTTTCTGGGGGGAAGGGAGCAGCTGTGGGCACCTCACCTATCCCTTGTCCAAAGACACTTGTGGGCTATCGTATCCCCAAACAAGTGAAGCCCAGCCCTCCACATGCAACATCAGCCACTGAGCATCACCAGTGCATGTCACCACCTCCCCGTGCGACGACTCCACCGGGTCCTGCCAGCCCTCAGGCTCCCACATCCAGGGATCCCTCTGCCTGTGCCATTTCTCTCCCTCCGAGGTCCAGTCCTCAGACTACCCTAGACAGTCATCCCCCACACAGTTCCAGTTCTCCACATATTTGATGGCTGGTCCCTCTTCCCAGCCCATTCCTCCCTGAGCGGTGCCTGAGCTGACCATTTGCTAGCCCTGTACTGGTGATGTTTACATGGCTGTGGACTGTGTTACATTGATCTGTGTGTATTTCCAAAGCACACATGTGCGGACTTGAGCTTTGACTGGCAGTTGCCCTTCATGTTTTGCACTTTACATGCTGATACCGAGTTTGTGTTTGAATGAAGTTATTCATGTTCTTGACGTTGTCACTGGCCTTACAAATGTTGCTGTACAATGTATGTGCATGTGTTCATGGGTTCAATGCTCTGAAGTCACACTTTGCCATTCTCATGTACTGTACTAGATCTTACAGGGGTTACCAGGGGTTCCGCAAAATGCTGTCATGTTTTGACTCAGAGTATTGATGGGGGCGGCCTGCTTTCTGTGATGGTCCACTCTGGTCCTGTTCATTGTGTTGGCTGTACTCTCCTTCTTCACACATGTCAGATGGGTTGGATCTCCATCATGTGAATGTCTTCCAATTTACATGATGACTTGAGGGGTGGGCAGGGTACTACATATCTGTGTGGTCTATCTTGATGTGTACACACCAGTGTGGGTATGTTGTCATCTTGGATGGGTATGGCTTCATAGTCAGATGGATGGAGGTACATGTTCTTATTGGAGTCATCGTACAGTGTGAGTGTGCTGTAATTCTCTGAGATGTTGATGTGTGTGTGCCCTTGGGCATTGCCCTTTCAATCATGTATGATCCATGTGATGTGTGCCTGTTTGTTTCCATGGTCAGACACCTTGTGGGGTGTTGGTGGACATGTTGGGGTTGTTGCAGGAGCTGTGTGCTGTGTGTCATTGTGACCTCGCAGGCCTAGGGTGCACCTGCATGTTCGACTCATCATTGGTGAGTATGCAGAGTGTGTCAGTGCAATGTCTGTGTTGTGTGTCTTGGGATATGGCCTCGGTCTTGCTTACCTTTGTTCGCACTGTGCTGCATGTCTGAGGATTGCAAACATGGTATGTGATTCCTCACAGGCATACCTGTCACTTGACACTTTCTGTGCCCAAATTGGAGTTGTTCGGATTCATAGCTGTGATAGTAATTGCATTTGGCCATGCACATTGAGTCAGACTTATACATGGATTTTTGCTCGGGACACTCTTTAACTGTACAGATCTGGTGTATACACGACTTCATTCGTGACCTATGCCAGTGGCTGCCATGCACATGTTTGACCCTCCACTCCCCTCCATGTTCTGGCACTGTACTGTGTGCTGATGATCTGTTTCCATTGGCATGCTGGCCAGCGGCACTATTTCAGTGGGTGATGTGTGATATTTGTACCTACTTGCTTTCAGTAATGGTTGCTGTGGTACAGTACAGATGGATTGGCAGCACAGTCCTCTTGTCTTGTTCCTGCATGGATGTTTGCCAGGGTTGTGTGGCAGTGGATGTTTGCAAAATGTGTAGCTGTTTCCCTTGCGCCTGCTAGCCATCCTGGGCAGGCATCTTGGTCACTTTGCAGTCTGCAGTGTATGCACTCCCATCACCAATGCTAATCTGTCACCTTGATCAGGATTGGAGCTGTGTGAGTGGTGCTGGTGGGTGGGTGTGAGGGGAGCTGAGTGGCAGGAGGCGTCAGCACAGGGCAACCTTCTGGCCCCTGAGAGTCTCACTGATGTGAATAGGGGAGGCATCTTTCCCCAGACGTGGTTGTGCAGGCCCTGCCTGCACGCTTGCAGTGAGTTGTTGTTGTACCGTGGTTGCATGCGTGTATGGGTGTTGGACGTACCTCTGCTGTTGTGCGCGGCGGCGTCTGATCTGCTGGTAATGCATCCGGTACAGCAGCGGTAAGGCCTGTAGGGCTGGATCCATTGCGGCTCTGGTGGTGTACGTGTATAGGGCTTGGATATTCCCTCGCTGTTATTGTGCTTTCGCCATCCGCGATGAGGTGGGGTTTCCGCAGCGGTGGGATTGGCTGTTTGGTACATCGTAATGTGGTTGGCGGTGGAGACGTGATTCCGCACGCTGTTCTTGCTCTATTGGCTCCGTCTGCCACCCTTACGTGAGGTCAACACGTGCGGACGCAGAAACACCGCGGAGGTACGTAAATGGCCTATGTTGGCCCATTGTAATGTGGCGGTCGCAATAACCGCATGGGGTGCAGAGAATTCTCTGTTTTCCGCCACCGCCAGCACTATGGATGCTCTTCCGTCCGACATCCTAATGACCCGCTTAGCATAATTTTTGGAGGTGTCTCCAAATACATTGATTAAAATGATAGTAGCAACCCTGAATTGCTGTGTGTGGGTATGTTTTTAGTATTGCATTTATCATTGCCGCCTCGTTTAATTTTAGACAGTAGTTCCATATAGGTGGAGTTTTGTTTATTTGGTAGTAAGGCGTAGAGGAAAGGGATGTTAGTATTTTGGTATAGTGCATGGACAGTATATAATTGATAGAATGGTTTGGGACATATTTTAAAAGTCCCGTCCATCATCCAAGTTTCGGACTGTTGGAGTTTTACTAAATTATTAGCAGTTGCAAACATAATTATTCTTTTATCTTTAGATTTGTTATCATAAAGAAGAAATTGTTCTTCATTATGTGTAATTGATAGTTCTGGGGGAATTTCTACTTCTTCAAATGTTTTTGGGGTAGGTGTGGTGGTGGTAGTAGCTTTTTTCGTTCGAGCTAAGTTGTTTTCAAGGAAGAAATTGAGGGCATTTGGCCAGTAGCATGTTGGGGTATTTTGGGCAGAATTTCCTTCAGTATTTCAGTGGTAGATTTGTCTGAGCTAGTGCTAGCTTCTTTTATATCATCTAGAGCATTTCTAACCTCTATTTCAGTAACATTAGGGGGTGGTTATGCTCCCTAACATACAGAACAGTTGTTTCCTTAGTTGTAGCCCTCCCATAACACTTATTAGAATAGTATTTACTACATTTCCAGTTTACTTTCAGTCCAGTTTGCTTTTCTTGGGTATACACATACCCCATGTAACATAGTAAAAACTTTCCTTTTTGTGAAGTTATGAATTGGGCGCTTTCAGTCATTGTGATGATTCAAATGCTAAGAAAAATGTTTATAAAAATTACTAAAAAGAATACTGTACAGTTTTTTTAATTAATACAGATATATTGTTCTTTATATACTTACAATGTTGAATTTGAGGTCGTTTTCAATGCTGATGCACTTTCTTTGTTGTTTGATTTCAGTTTTGTTGATGATATTTCTGTTGGTAGAAAAAAAAATACTTTTATTAATTTTGTATAATTGTGAACGAGGTGGGGGGGAAGTTGGGTTAAAGTTGGGGTTTGGTTGGGTATTTTAGGTAATTGTTTTAATTGAATTTCCTTTAATACTTACTTTATTTCTCAGTTGATTTTTCGCACTGTTCTGTATCTGTTTGGATGTTTTCCGAGTTATCTGTAGAGGAGACATAATTTTAAAATATATATATCACTTATTTATTCATCATAAATAGTTGTTTTTGAAGACTAGCAGTAGTGTTAGATTATAAATGGCATTTTACTTACTTTCTGAAGTAGGAAATAGAATTTTATTTAATGAAGTCCTGTGTTCTGGCAGCAATCCAGCAGAGTTTTGCCTTCTTCTTTCTGTTTGGTTTGATGTGTAAAATAATGATTAATTGTTTTGTCTTTATATAGTGTTTAATTAATTGTTTGTTTAATTTGATTGGTTTATTTTAATAGTGTTTGTATTTCATTGGTTGATGTTTATTGTTTTAATTGTTTTGGTCGTTGTTCTCCATAAATGGAAAATGCTAATTAAGAATCAGTTATTGCTTTTTTTATTTTTAACAGATTTAGGGGCCCATTACGATGGCGGGCGGAAGCACAACCGCCGTGCTGGCGGATGCAAAAACCACCAGTTACCGCCGGCACGCAGCAGTCCACACGCCCGCCCAATTACGATGCGAAAAGCAGGCCAAACACCGCCGGCAAGCCAGCAACACCGTCCGCCATCAAAGTGCGCCCGTACACGTAGCGGCGCAGCCTAACTGACACACACCGTCCGACGAAACACGTCCCGCCCGGCGCATAAATTACGATGCCGCAAACAAACGGCTCCCACGGCTAAGAGACACCGCACGTGAAGAGAGGCGGTAACACGGACGCAGAGCACGGACAACGAAGAAGCGGCACCCCGGGCATGAATCCAGCACTGCAGGCCCTTCCCATGCTTCTGCTGATGCACCACCAAGGACGCAACGTACCGCGGAGACGCAGGTAGGCACACACACAACAAGTGCACGCAAACAGCGCACACAGCGCAAGGGCGGAAAAAGCGGACAACCCCCCACCAGCGCGTGTACACTACACATCCACCATTGCATCCACATATGACACACAGGCCAAATCCTAACATCGCGGAACACATGTGTACACACCACCTGGGACTAGGAACCAACCACCCCGTCACGGCCCCAAAGCGCCGATGACGCCGCCACACATGCGCACAACGCAGAGGCCAAACGCAGCGCCATGCATGCGTCGCACACAGACACAGGGACACAACCAAGCAGCACACACATCAGCCCCACCCCGAACGCACATGACACGTGACAGGCCTGCCACAGACATGTCCCCAACGCCCAATTCACGGACAACACCCAATGCCACACAACCGACGCACACATGTCAGTGAAGTCACGCAACAGCAGGACACACCCCAGTGTAACAAACATGGCGTAGCACACAGCGGCGGCAACACCAACTAGGAGAAGCAGGGCCCCTTCGGGAAGAGGAACGCCAGTACCACACTGAAAAACCCATACCACCCTGCACATATGAACAAGACATATGAAACGGAACACCAAAGAGCCCGGGGACCGACAACAGGTGGCCCAAGAATAACATCCACACACAAGGCCCAACGCAGAGCGGAAAGGCAGCCTGCCGCCCACACAAGGGAGAGCAGACAGCACTGAATGACCTTCCATTCCAACTCCGAAACCACAGCCCTACGACAGAAGCCGGTGAATACAGCCATTGTCCAAGAATAGACCAACACAGGCATGCCGAGGAGACCGACCACACGGCAGATAGCGCATATCACAGAAGCACACAACGGACGGGGAAGAAAGAAGAAAACACTCCCCCATGTCGGCCACATGCAAGTTAATTGGAAGGAGTCACACAGCACTGACCTTGAACTGTCTGAGAAGCATGTGGGAAGAGGGCCCGTGTCCTCCAAACAAGCCAACAGAACACAAGTCCTGTCTCCCTACGACTACACAGAGCTCACAGCAACCCCGGAGCGTGCACATTGCAGACTGCACACACAGCCGGAGCACGCCATCTCAACGAACCGCTGCGAAATGGCAACCGCAACACACCTACCCAACTACGCCGAACAGCTCAAGCTGTACAAAACCAACACGATACATACATTGGGATGCGATCTCCTGTCCCTGCTGAACGTAAGTTACCGACTGACTTACCGCATCACATTGTTCAGCTGCGTCATGCCCGTCTTCTACTGTCGGAGGTGTCCCTACCAGCATCCCGTCGAGATATGCCTCTCCAACCCGGCATGTCTGAAGGCGGACCTGCTACCACTACTCCTCCCTCTGGACGCACACGACAGGGCCTGCTCTGCCTATGGGGGCATGGCGTATGTGGCCAACATCGCACCCGCACTGAAATGGGACCACTGTGCCTCCACACGACGGATCATCGAGAACAGCTACATCGAATGTCACCCAGCATGCCCCATCATGGTCCTCCAAGGGACAACTTACGAACAACACCTTGAGAGCCACCATCCGCTTCATTGGCTGGCAAACATGTACACCACCAATGACATGGAAGCCCTGCTGGGCGGCATCGCATACCTGACAACCTGTAAATACGTCGGACCACAACGCAGGTTCCCCGAGTGACCTATGAAGTCCAACCCCGCACCCATGCTCAGCTTCCGCACGGACTGGCCAGTCACCACCACAACAGCCATACCAAACGACCGGCAACTGTAACCACACCATCAACGACATCGCCATGACATCGGATATGACCGGGACATGCACACTGTTCCCCATCACATCCAGGAACACCGCATGCATCGTGGGAGGCAGTGGCATGGGCTCTGTGTATCGCACCCACATGGACGGAACTGCACGAACAACCAGGACACGACATGGATCCAGCGCACATGGACACACACACCGCTCAGTGGACATGAATAGGTCGCCTGGAGTCTGTGGGTGCTGCACCCCTCCCACCCCCGCCCCGGGAATCCCATACCAGGACCTTTGCATGGACGACAAGTGCATACAACAACAACACGACCCCAGTGACTGTGACATGTCCAGTAACCACCACAGTGCAACAACAAGTGGCACGCCGCTGCATGCACGCAAGCACATGCCCTGATGTCATCTCACATGCACGCGTGCATGAGGAACAACCGCATCAAACCTGTCACATGGAACTGAGATGGACTGTGCCCATGATGCCGAGCGGTCTGGTAGGCTACATGTATACCGTCTGTGTCAAAGTCCGCAGCTCCGCAGCTATACGTAAATGTACATTAGCACAGCCTTGGCCAAGCAGATGTAACTCTGAAGCCCACATCCCACATGCAACATGTAACCCCACACCCTATCCAATTTGTAATCATGCTCAGTATATCCTCAACATGTATTCCGCTGCCAGTAGTGTCCACTATACTGCATCACAGAGGACAGAAGACTCAATATAATGTTTGAAACCAAAACTGTCTCCGCTGACTCATTTCACAAGTACGAATGAGAGAGGATGAGAGTATGTGAAGTACACGGCAGTCGTGACATGACCATGTAGTCCACTGGTATTGGATGTCAACGCAAATGAGTAGCTCTACTGTGGAAGACACACATGTGTCGTGTGAAGTCGTATGGACGCAGTGCTCAGGTGGGTGGGTGCGACGGGTAGATGCGCACATGCCAAGTTGGAGCACGCCGTGTTGGGAGGGGTCATGAACAGTACACCACCGCTTCCCTGGGCATTGTGAGAGGACACCTGTCGGGGGGAGTGAACACGTGTGTGCACAGCAGCCGGGCACACGTACAAAGCGGTACCAGGCGCACCTCAGCCCACCCTCTGTGGACAAGCTGGATCCTGTTGTGCGCCCGCCATGCCCCTTGACAAGGCACACACAGCCCCAGTCGACCAGGTGTAACCCCAACATAGTCAATCCGCACAGGCGATACAGGGCACGGGATGGCAGTGGAGCATGGTGTGTGAGAGGTCTCCTCGCGCTCCTCCTGGTCATATCACGCAGGCAATAGAACCTCAACGTCCAGCATGGCAAAAAGTCAAATGGAAGTGTAGGGGGACGCACCACAGCACGAGCAGCACTGACGTCACGGGAGGTGGCTCGCACCATCCCATCCATTGCCCATCATACCAACCACGCCACATGCCATTGCGACTAAGTGCAAGCGCGTGCGCCACCACCCCTGAGCCCTCCCCAGAGAGGCCAAAGAGTGAATGTGTGGGCCATCAGCCACAGACGGACGCGGCCTGGCCGCAAGGGCAGCCACAGCCACTGGGTGTCGCAGGTGGCGGATCCGGAAGGCGAAGACTGTGATGCATAGTCCATGCAGGCCGGGTCTCCATTTGGGGCACCACGCAGGTGGGCGGCGTCCCGCCACACATCATACCCTGAGACAGCCCACTCGTGCAACTGGACCCACACATACACTCCTTGCCCTCTCTGGTGCGAGCTTGGGGCTGCCTGTGCAAGCGCTAGCCTCGCAGGTGAGCATGCATATTGGGGGGCGAGGGGAGGACATGAGGGCTGGGGCGAAGATGACTGTATCACTGTCAGTTAGTACAAGGGATGACCCAGATGTGGAAAGGAAGAGACGTGTCCCGTGTGTACTGCAACTAGTCGCCAATCCAACTACCCCCATGTCCGGAATGTAAGCCCGCACCTAGGCCCGCCCATCCGCCACATCGAACATACCACCAGCACGACAACCTTCCCATTCGAAACACTGACTGGGGGTGGCGACCAGTGAACAATCATGTGTAGCCTACCCACGCGTACATGTGGGCCCTCCATGATCCATGTCACCTGCGGCAAAGACATGACATGCGCAATGAGGGGAGTGAGGAGAGCTGTCCGCCCCACGCGCAGAAGGTGCATCAGCTCCACAGACCCAGCAGCGAGTCCAGCAGGGGTCACATGTGCAGGGGCAGCTGTGCCTGGTGTGAAGGCACATGCATATAGACAGCACATCGACCAATGTGTAGTCTGCCCACATCCACAGTCCATCATCATGCGGACATAGGAATTGAACACAGGGCAACACATCTTAGTTGGTGCACCCATCGTGACCAACAATGCGCAATCATCGACGTACCCGCCCTGTGCATGGCCCCCCACCCAACGGAGGCACATCCAGTGCCACCATCCCACACACACAAGCCTTCCACGGAACATGCTGTGTCCAATGCTCAGTACAGAGTCAGCGCCCATCTGGTGGATCCTGAACAGGAGACACATGCACACACATGCCAGCTCCCACTATGTACGTCTGCCACCTGGCACGTGCAATGTAACCTCTCACCTGTGACGTGTGACTGCAAGCACACAGCCGTCTTGGCATGGGGCTGTCAATGTGGACACCAGTCAATGTTTCGGGAGCTGTGATCCGTACAGTGCTGTACATAGGGTGCAGTGCTGACACCTACTACTGTCTCATATCCCCTCGTGCCACAGGTCCCACTTGTGTTGGCCGCTCAGCCCGTGCCCACATCGTCGTCGTCGTGTGCCATACTCATCCAGCCTCGGAAGCAGTTCCATGCTCAGCAGACACTCATGTTGCCGTGGCGTTGCCGCTTGACGAATATGCAGTCAGTCCCCATCAGCACGCCCCGCAAGTCATTGGGGCCTAGATCCCCATGTGCATGCACATGGCAGTGGTATGTCTCACTTGCCATTGCCATTGTTGGGAGACCTGTGTAAGTGTATTGTGGCCGTGCCGTCCCAGCTTGACAGCTGGGCTGTGGCTCATGTGCTTGCTCAGTCATGTCAGTGATGTGTATGTGAAATTGCTATGTGTCGTGTTGCTTTGACATGTGTCCTCTGCCATTTAACCCAGGCGGAGACCGAACATTGACCGCCCATACCAATTGCTGGCGGACATGGACGATACAGAGGTTATCAGGAAGTTTCGGCTGGACAGGCCAACCCTGCATCGACTGTGTGCCATGTTAGAGCCCCATCTCCGTCCCCGCAGGGTGTATCCGACTGCTGTCACCCCCACGGCTAAGGTGATGGCCGCCATGCATTTCTTCGCCACTGGGTCATTCCAGCACACAGTGGGCAGTGGAGGAGGGATGTCCCAGCCCATGTTCAGCAAGGTGCTGAGGGATGTACTGGCAGCCATGATGCTGTACCGAAACAGGTACATCAGATTCCCCAGGGCTCGTGAATTGGCGGCAGTGAAGGGTGCATTCTATGCCCTTGGCAGAATCCCACACGTCGTGGGAGCCATTGACTGCACACATGTTGGCCTTGTTCCACCACAGGCCACTGAGCACCTGTGCCGCAACAGGAAGCACACGCACTCCCTGAATGTGCAAGTGGTGTGCCTTGCGGACATGGTGATCACCCACGTGTGTGCCAAGTTTCCAGGCTCGGCACATGACGCACACATAATGCGCAACAGCATCTTGCCACGACTGATGGCCAATATGCAACAGGATCGTGCCTGTATTGTCGGTGAGTATGTGGAGTGGTGTAGTGTGCTGGTTGTGCGATGCTGTCCCCTGTCCAGTTGGAATAGCAACGGTTCTCTGTGTCCCTCACACCCAGGTGACTCTGCGTATCCGAATGGGGCATGGCTGCTCAGTCCATTGAGGAATCCTCGCACCCCAGCAGACGATCGCTACAATGAGGCACATGGGAGGACCAGACGTGTGGTCGAGCGTACCTTTGGCCTCCTCAAGTCCAGGTTCAGGTGCCTGGACCGCACCGGGGTGCACTGGCGTACTCCCCACAGAAGGTGTGCCAGATAGTGGTGGCGTGCTGCATGCTGCACAATCTGGCCATTCGGAAGCAGATCCCCCTCATTGTGGATGACGGAGATCAACCAGGGCCCCAGCCCGCAGACCAGGACAGCTCGAGTGAGGTGGACAGCGGAGAGGAGGAAGCTGGGAATGTGCGCCAGCAGCTCATCGCCCGCTACTTCACTTGACGGTGAGTGTCCATGTACGACGGATGATGTGTCTGTATCTGTGCAGGTGTGTGTGTGCTGTGTCAGGGTGGCCGTATGTTCACTGCGTGCAGTGTGTCAACGCTCCATGGCCAGGGTAGTATGCCACTGTTGGTGACTGTGGCATTGTGCCCTATTGCTCTGTGCGATGTGTGTACATTGCTTGTAGTTGTTGACATGTACTGTGTGATGGGTGTGTGACACACTCATTGAATGTGCTCCTGTTCTGTCTCCCACCCCTAGGTCCCTACAGGCCCTCCGGATTCCATTGCCATGCCACGCATCAGGTGCCTTTCCGCCCAAGGTGGCCGTTGTATTCACGTACAAATAAAACACAGGGCACAAACAGCAGTTAGTGAAAAAGGTGCATTTATTACAAACTGTGACATGTGATTGTGTGTAAGGTGATGACAAAAGTGGTGCGTGCAGTGACAATGAGCTGTCGGTCATGGCTGCGTGAAGCTCAGGGTGTACCCACTGGTTCTATGTCCATAGTCCAACACACACATGCCATCCAGATGGCTGTGTGGAGTGGGATCGTAGAGCAAGTCAATGCAGTGGCTGGTCAAGGAAGGCTGGCGGAAGGCTGGCTGGCTGCCTCACTTGCGACTGGAGCGTGCGAAGTCCTCCCGGGAGATCTGTTTCCTCTTCGGACGGCCCCTTCCACGTTTGGGAGGGGGGTGTGTGGTGGCGACCTGCTGGTGGTGGGTGAGGTGTGCTCACTGGCTGTGGACGCAGGGGAAGTGGACACTGCTGCCCGACCCTGCGCCCTAGCAGGTGGTGGCGGAGGTGGTGTTGCTGGCCTTGCCTGTGACCCCACCGCCACCACCAGCTGGCCCATGAGGTCCACGAGTTGGTCCATACGGGACACGAATTGGCCCATATGGGCGTCCATGGACCTCAGCACCCCCAGCACCTCACGCGTGTCTGTAGCTGACCTGGCCCATTGTCCTTGGGCCTCTTCATAGGCCCCAAGGACTCTGGCCATTTGAGGCAGGGCATGGCTCCCAGGGAGGCTGGCGTTTCCCTGACCCTGCTCCTCCTACCAGTCCTGCTGCCACCGGCCTGCCCACTAGCCACATTGCACACCACGGTCCTCGCTGTGGCTCCCAGGGTGGATCCAGTCGGCCGGGCCACCACCTGCGCTGGGGCTGGTGCCAGCGAAGACATGGTGGTGGTGGTGGCGGTGGTGGTCGGTGCGGCGATGGTGGCGGTTGCGGCAGTGGTAGTGGCCGCAATGACCGTGGGTGTGGCCACAACGACAGTGGCAGCAGGGGGCTGGGACTGTTCAGCATCCCTGGATGATGGGTTGGTGGGTAGGAGGGTCCTGGGGAGCGGCTGGGCCCTGCCACACCAGATGGGCCTGCTTGGTGGTCCGTGTCCGAAGAGGAGGACAGATCCTCCAGATCCGTGTGTCCTCGTTGGGGGCTTGTGGGCTGGCTGTGCTGGCTGCTGTCTCCATCCCCAGCATCCGGCAGTTCGTCACCTGTGGAGGGAATGAGATTTGTTATTGTGTTGCACCTGGCGAAGTATGTATTTGTCGTCTGACATTGGCAGTTCGTGCAATCTCGTACATGGGTTTCCCGGAGGCGAGTGTGTGGCTGTGGCATCTGTAGTTGTGTGTGCTAGGCAATGGGACTGTGTGCTGTGCACATGTGGCATGGGACGGATTGGCCATGCCGATGGGTGTGTTGCTGTGCCCCTACTCATTGTGACTCTGGTGTATGCGGG
The DNA here is from genome assembly GCA_963921515.1 of Calotriton arnoldi. NCBI lineage: Eukaryota > Metazoa > Chordata > Amphibia > Caudata > Salamandridae > Calotriton > Calotriton arnoldi. Next base: position 1,618,581 of record CAWUFW010003972.1, read on the forward strand.
CTCCTGGCCCATCCTGGGTCTGGTTTGTACTTTGCTTTTGGGGTTCATATGGAACGCTTAGGAACGCATATGGCAACATGGGGGCCATGCCCCAGATTCGCATTTGGGAGGGGATATGCTTTTGGGGTTCAAATGGAACGCTTAGGAACGCATATGGCAACATGGGGGCCATGCCCCAGATTCGCATTTGGGAGGGGATATGCTTTTGGGGTTCAAATGGAACGCTTAGGAACGCATATGGCAATATGGGGGCCATGCCCCAGATTCGCATTTGGGAGGGGATATGATTTTGGGGTACATGCTGTGAGCCATGGGTGCCGAACGTGACATGTGTTGTGGCAGCATGACAGTGCATGGTTTGAGGTGTGTGCATGCTTGACATGGCCTGCATATTTGCTGTCTGTTGTGATTACTGGACATGGCATTGGACGCATCGTTATGAGTGAGTGATAGTTGTGTGCCAGCCAACGTATTGCAGTTGTCCCATCTCCTTGGTGTGCGTGCTGCCCTGTGCCATGTGCATCACTGCAGTGCTCGGAGGGTGTGGCCCATGTTGTGTGTTGTTGCTCACAGTGTGTCGTGCGCTTAATTGACTTCTGGCACATGGTTGGTCATGGGCATGTGTCTTAGCGTGACTGCTGTATGTGTGGCAGCTGTGCGGATGACATGCCTTTCATGAGACTGGGGCTGACGGATGGGATGGATGGTATGTTGTATGTGCATGGTGTGTCTGTGAGTTTGATGGGTTCAGTGGTGTTCGTGTGCATTTATGTTGTTCCGCTCTGTTGCGTCTAGTGTTGTTTGTCTTACATAGGCGTAGTTGTGGGGTGTGTGGTTGACAGGCAGTAGGGGCTACATGGACAGGACTTCAATGGTGTTTCGGTTGTGTGTGATGAGTTGCACAGTGGCTGCCGTGTGGGACTATATTCAGTGTGGCTTGTGCATGCAGACGTGGCTCCTTGGGTGTTGCTATGTCTGTGATGGGTCATGTGGGGTGTGAGTCTGTTGTTCATGTCCGTGTGCACATTGTTCACTTGTTCGTGACGGTGGGCGGTGCTGCGTGTTCGTGTGCTACGTGACATGTCCCATGTGTTGGTCGTGTTATGGTCCTCATGCCTCCAGTAATCCAGCCCTGTCCAGTTTCCCACCTGCAAGTTGTTCGTGCGTGCACTGTACTGGATGCCACATGGCTCTAAGCGGGGGTGCTCCATGTTGCAGGTCTGTGGGGGTGGGGGGGTGTTGTGGGTCGTGGGGGTGGCTGGACACCCACTGACACCGATTGCTGTGGACCGTGATGTCTGCCCTTTCGGCTGTCGTTGTGCACTGCGGTGGCTGACACGTGGCTGTGGGGTGTGGGGGATGCTCCTCCTTGCTGTGCTGTGGGACTGGGGCCTGGTGTGTGTTGTACTTGGGCTGTCCACCGTCCCACCCACTGCACTTTGTGTTCCTGCCACTTACCTGTTACTTGTCGGTTAGTGCAGCTGTGGCGGACACATGGGTGTGGTGGGTGCTCGTTGTGGCGCTTCTGGCATATTTGGGGACCTGTTGGTGGTTACGTGGCTGGCTTAGTGTACACATGTCCCCATGCATCTTACAGTTGTTCGGTTTGGGCTGTGTGTGGTAGTGTCTGTTGCATGTGTGTGTGATGTGTTGTGTATTGTGTGCTGGACATGGGGGTGTTTGTCCCTGGGAGCTGTGGCATGGTAGTTGCGCATGTGAGTACATAGCGGTGTGCTGGTATACATTAGTTCTGTACTTACCAGCCTCCACTCCCCCTGCTAATCCGGCGAGGATCTCCGGATGGATTACGACTCGCACCTTCTCCTCCCACGCTTTGAAGGTCTTAAGAGCGCGGGATTCCCTCCGCCAGTGACGGCAGCCAGCTCTCTGTTTTTGCCCTCCTTCTTCTTGACCAGGCTCTTTACGTCATTCCAACGTTTGTTTATTTCCACCTCTGTTCCTGAGCAGGGTCCCGACTGCATTGACCTGGTCTACGATCCGGTTCCACATTCTGTTTCTGGTGGCTAGTGGTGTGTGCTGGACCATGTTCCCATAGATTTGTGGGTACACCTTGATGATCTCGTCGACCATGACCGTCAGCTCCATGGGCGTGAACTTGGGCATCCTTTGTGGTGCCATGGTGTTTGTGGTGCTGGTGCGGTGTGTGTTGTGTAATGTGCAGGGGGTTTGTGGTGCCGGGGGTGTGGTGGTGATGTGCGTTCGGGGTGGGGCTGATGTGTGTGCTGCTTGGTTGTGTCCCTGTGTCTGTGTGCGACGCATGCATGGCGCTGCGGTTGGCCTCTGCGTTGTGCGCATGTGTGGCGCGTCATCGGCGCTTTGGGGCCGTGACGGGGTGGTTGGTTCCTAGTCCCAGGTGGTGTGTACACATGTGTTCCGCGATGTTAGGATTTGGCCTGTGTGTCATATGTGGATGCAATGGTGGATGTGTAGTGTGCACGCGCTGGTGGGGGTTGTCCGCTTTTCCGCCCTTGCACTGTGTGCGCTGTTTGCGTGCACTTGTTGTGTGTGTGCCTACCTGCGTCTCCGCGGTACGTTGCGTCCTTGGTGGTGCATCAGCAGAAGCATGGGAAGGGCCTGCAGTGCTGGATTCATGCCCGGGGTGCCGCTTCTTCGTTGTCCGTGCTCTGCGTCCGTGTTTCCGCCTCTCTTTCACGTGCGGTGTCTCTTTGCCGTGGGAGCCGTTTGTTTGCGGCATCGTAATTTATGCGCCGGGCGGGACGTGTTTCGTCGGACGGTGTGTGTCAGTTGTGCTGCGCCGCTACGTGTGCGGGCGCACTTTGATGGCGGACGGTGTTGCTGGCTTGCCGGCGGTGTTTGGCCTACTTTTCGCATCGTAATTGGGCGGGCGTGTGGACTGCTGCGTGCCGGCGGTAACTGGTGCTTTTGCATCCGCCAGCACGGCGGTTGTGCTTCCGCCCGACATCGTAATGGGCCCCTTAGTCCGTTAAATGTGTATTATATTGTATTTGTTGTTAAATAATGTGTGCATATTATTGAATTATAATATTTATATAGTTATTAACAGTGTATTTATAATATATTTTAGGACTTTATATTTTAATATTTTTAAAATAGGTTGTATTTGATTTATTTTGTATGCAATGTATGTTTATTGATAAAAACATATTTTTGGTGTAAGGTTTTGTGTATTTTAACTGTTTTTAAGATGTCAATATTTTTTTAAGAATGATATTGTTGCTGTTTATATTATTGTCATCGATATTTTTGACATGTATATTTTTAGACTATGTTCGATATTTTAGATAACGATATTTTAGTGTTCGATAATACTGATATCGATATCAATGTTTGACGATATTTTGGTGTCGATAATAATGTATTTTTAAAATTAAGTATAGGTTGTCGATATTAGTGTAATTGATATTTTTGTGTCGATAATATGGTAGGTCGATTTTGTGTCTGTCGATATTATGTCAGTGATTCCCTCCAAGTAATAGAGGACTACAAACCCTGTGTTTGTAATTTCAAAGTAGAAACTTCTTTTGAAGCTGCCAGTGTTCTTATAGGAAGCAGTGCTGCTTTAAAAGAAACAAAATCCCATCTGCAACACCATGGGGTGAGCAGACAGTGGTGCCTTTGATGTACACCACACCGCCCAGATTGTGCAGCATGATGGATGACCTTGGGCCTGGATCTTGACACTGACAGCTGTCAGCGGTCTCTGTTGGTTGCAGTCCTTATGGGCAGAGCTTTTCTTGGGTTGTGGACAGAAATCTGAACCAAGGGGTGGAATGGGCCACATCACTTTGTTGGCAATAGTGGTACTGTCTGCCTACTGGGATGCACCTGTGAGCAAGTTAAGGTTAGGTGATGCACAGATGGGGTCTACAAGTGAGGAGAAGGGTTCCCCATAGGTCACTCCATTGGTTCAGTAGAGTGTGGACAGAGGGATCCAACTAAATTCAGAAGGGCATAGAACTTGCATTGGCCTCTGCTGATGAGGACCAGTGTCCATGTCCTATCGCCTGTTGGACAGAATTTCATTCGCTAACAAAATGCTCTGTTAATAATGTGCAAAACGTATGTTTATGTAGCACATGTGCTAAATGCAAAATTCGTAGTAGGTAATCATACTTAAATGTGAAGTTAGCCTAACTGTTGGTGCCATGTTAACTGAAAATAATGCATTAACACTAAAAGGCCTGTTTTTCACATTGAATAGTTGTTTTCGCATAATGTTTTCTCTTTGTTTCAGATGTTGTATTGTTTCCAGAAGCCTTCTGTTGGTTAGTGAATAGACACTCGTTTTGTATTAGACAACTGATAGTGAGTTCTCACTAGGAAGAGAGGAGGCAACCGGAAGGATGGTTCATGGGAAGAACTGCTTGGACCACAAAATATCAACGATGTAACTTTTCAAGGTTTAATGTCTGAAAGTCTATTGTGCCTGTATAGGTAAACGGGGAGATTAACTATTCCCAGGAGTTTACTCAAATTCTATTGGCGGATGAAGAAAACGGAAGAAAATAATGTTGTGACACAGAATATTGTGTGTTTATATTAGAGTGTGTTCCTAGAGTAGCAGCGCGATTCCAGGCTTCCATGGATTACTTTCTGACTGGAGACTCACTTTTGAGTTTCTGATGCCTTTCTACATTAGAGGCTGCCTTACTTAGATTTTGTTGATTGTCTGCTGATAACTTGAGCTGAGAATAATTTCCAGCTTATTATGCAAAGGCTTCATACTTGTGCATTGATTCTCTCATCAGAGCTCTTCATTGGGTTTCTGAACTGACACCATTCCATTTTCTCTCATTATTCCAACTTAATTTAGAATAGGGAATTCTTCTTTATGGAATATACTTGTTGTATTATTACTACATTAACTTTGATTCTAATGAACATTTTGTTTTATTTTATAATTACATATTGATTGCTGGATTATATTAATTGGCTGGAGTGGGGTCATGTTAGACCTGGCCATCTATGCAGGGTCACCCCAAACATTTTGCCTTTTACACTACCATTTTGCTAAATTAGTTTTTGTTGGCCTTGGGTCTCTGTGCACTTTACCACTGCTAACCAGTGCTGAAGTGCTTGTGCTCTCTCCTCAAAACAGGGTTGAATTGGCTTATACCCAAGTGACATATTTAATTTACGTGTAAGTCTCTTATAGAATGATATACCATATACCCAGGGTCTTTTAAAGAAATGCTACCAGTGGGTCTGCAGACCCTATTGTGTCACCCACCTAAGTAGCACATTACAACATGTCCCAGGCCTGCCACTGCAGCCTAAATGCAGTTTTAAACTGCCATGTCCACTTGGCATTAAATCCCCTTGACAAACCGTAAACACCCCTATTATTACATATAAGTCACCCATAAGGTAGGCCCTAGCTAACCCATATGGTAGGATGCTGTATAATTAAAGGGTTAGACATGTACTTTTAAGTTTTACATGTTGTAGTAGTGAAAAACTCCTACATTTGTTTTTCACTACTGTGAGGCCTACCCCTCCCTTAGGATAACATTAGGGATTCCTTATTATATTTAATAAGGTGAAATTTCCAAATGGGAGCTGGTAGCTATGTCATGTTTGGTGTCTTTGGAATTAAAATGAAAAACCCTATTTAATGGTAAAGTGGGGTTTTTGATTACAGGGACGCCCTGCCAGGCCAGAGGAGGCGCTGCACTCACCGCTTTGCCGCGCCAGCACTCCCGCAGCATTCCCGATGTCTTCGCTGGGGTGGGACTCGGTCCCCCAGCGCTTCGCACTCCACGCAAGGGGCGGGGCCACGCACCTGACACCACAAATGCACCGGAACACTGCTGCAGCGCGGGACGCCCTGACAGGCCAGAGGTAGTCCCTGCACTCACGCTTTGCCACGCCAGCACTCCTGCAGCATTCCCGGTGTCTTTGCTGGGGAGGGACTCGGCCCCCCAGCTCTTCGTGCTCCACGCAAAGGGGTGGGGCCACGCACCTGACACCACAAAGACGCCGGAACACTCCTGTAGCGCGGGACGCCCTGCCAGGCCAGAGGAGGCTCGGCACTCACCGCTTTGCCGCGCCAGCACTCCTGTAGCATTCCCGGTGTCTCCGCTGGGGTGGGACTCAGTCCCCAGCGCTTCACGCTCCACGCAAAGGGGCGGGCCACGCACCTGACACCACAAAGGCGCCGGAACACTCTCGCAGTGCGGGACATGCGTGGGCGTGTCCGGGCAAAGCCCGGGCCAAGAGCGGGCTCGTCTGCACACGTCAGAGGCCGGAAGAGGCTGGGCTGGGCCCGGTCTCTTGGTTTTTATTTTTGAACCAGTGATTTTATTTTTGTACTCTCGCATATTGGGATTGTTTAGTCCACAGGTGAAGAGGCTACCCAAATTCGTTGAAGATCCGGAAGGTAATCTTATTTTAACCTACTGTAATTTGATGATGGGAAAGAGAAAAGGGAGCCATTTAGACCCATCTTGGGAGAAGGACGATGTGCAAAGTAACTCAATCAAAAGCTATCTGACCTCCGTAATGGGGGCAATTGAAAGCGAGATAGGTAAAGTTGAAGCAAGGATGGATTCAGCCATTAAAAGATCGCCCCTACTGCTACAAAGTCTACCAGCGCAGAACAAACACAAAGAGAACATGGTAGCCCGAGGATGTTAACATCCAAGTCTTCAAAGAGAGGGGATTTATCACCTCCTAGAAACCCTTGGAGTGCTTGCAGGGACAGTCTTCTAGCCCTGTGTGATTAAAGACAAGCAAACACTGACCATATTAGAAGTGATATCACGGTGGATAGTACTCCCTGCAAAAACAGTGGACAAGACCTAAATATAGGAGAAATGCCAAAATCAAGTTCCTTGGAATTAACTCCCTGTTCTTTAATTAAACAAGTGAAAAAGAAAAAGAAAGTCACAGGTAAAATTTTTACAAGAAAGACGCCTAAAGGAGAGCCTTTAAGGAGAAAATTGGGGACAATCAATACTCCCAGTTTTGATCAACTGCGTGAGCAAATAAATTCCATATTTAAGTTGTGCTCGGGGACATTTGAAAAATTAATACATTTAGAGGAAAAGATCGAGAAAGTAATCACTGCTCAAGAAGCCCTCATAAGAAGAGTGGACATTATGGAAGAACAGGGAGTTTAAGGGGGTCCAAGGGACAAATATGGGCCCTGTAAACAAAGTACGTACTAACCCACAGAGTCAAGAGTTAAAACACAAATTAACTCTGAGGCCTGACACGTTACCCTCATCTGGGATACCACTGGATACACTAGCGGCGCAAGACCTTCGGGACACATATCACAGGACGCCCAAAGGTTGCAGTGGCACCAGTCAAAACAATCAAAATAATATACGTCCTCATATTCCCCCAGAATGCACCCCTATATAATAGTCTTGGAAAATGTCCCCCCACTACAGAAGACCAAATATGAATCACATGGTTCACTGGTAAATAAGGTTTCCTTCTGGCTGAAAATAAAATCAAACTGGTCCCATGATCTATCCAGGGCAATAATTTCAACAAGAAGAGTTAACTGGGTGGGCCCAGCACGGAAGTCATCCCTGGGTACTGTATAATTGTCAATTTTAGGAACCCGTGCTTGGTCAAAAATCTCCTTCAAAGCCTCGCAAATTTTGTTACCTATAATGAGGGTCTTAGAGCACAACACTTAGGTTTCTTTTACCAATCAAAAGCCCATACATCGGTAGGTCATGTAAATAGTTTATCGCAATCTGACCCTAAAATAGACAAGTCTGCCCTTCTGAGACCAGCACATTGTATCCCACTTTCAAACAGATTTGAAGCCCTGGCAGAATTGGATGCACAAGACTGAAAGTTACTGGACTTAGAGGGCAAAGGAACCTTACAAGAGGATTTTACTGTACTACCAGTGCCAAATTACCCCGCGTCTAACACGCGACAAGAGGGTCTCAGTATTGTCTCATGGAACATTGCGGGTCTTTGGACCAAGATCGATAATCCTGACTGGAGAGCTTTGCTTGACCAATATCATATTGTTTGTTGCCAAGAGACCTGGACAGTGGACCCTTTGTATGTTGACGGTTTTGCCTCCTATCATATACCAGCTGTCCCTTCTAGAGCTGGCAGAGCAAAAGGGGCTTGGTCACTTTCATATCACTGGCATTGAGAGACATCCCAATAAGAGAACTGTGTAAATCTCAATACTATCAGTTGCTTTTAATTATTACGTGAAAGTCATTTGATTTGCTTTTAATTCATTTTTATTATAATATTTTTGAACCAACTGTGACAAATATTGTAGATGACTTAGAGGATGTAGTAACCGATGCCCAGAAAAAACATAGAAAGGATCTGCAAATAACTTGGGCGAGGGACTTTAATATAGGAACTTGTGATCCTAGGGTTCAGGAATCCTGCGGCATCTGTGACGAGAGGGATCAGCCCCTGAATCATTTAAAACATACGCCGTATGGGGATACATTGAATAGAGTTACCACCACTAAGGATCTGAAATTTGCACAAGATTTGGATGTGACTATCACCCCCGATCCCAACATATATAGGTCCCTTATCATTCTCAACTATTGACCGTATTTTAATTAGTAAAGATCTAGGGGCATATTAGCAAGACCGGCGATAAAATTATCGCCGTTTTAGCGGCAGGAAACTGCCGCTAAAACTGAGATAATGGGCTTGCTAATATGCGTTATAGAATTCAATAGAAGCCCAGGTTAGATGTCCTGCACATCTAACCTGGGCTTCTATTGGAATTCTATAGCACTATATTAGCAAGCCCATTATCGCCGTTTTAGCGGCAGTTTCCTGCCGCTAAACGGCGATAATTTTATCGCCGATCTTGCTAATATGCCCCTAATACCATTTTTTATGGGATATGCAGTTAAGGCAAGTTGTATGAGTGACCATAATCACATTTTTTAACCTTAAATCTACCGGTGTTAAAAAAGAGAGGACAAGAAAAAACAACATAGGGCTATATATAATAGAAATAAGGGCCTCAGTATCAAATGGGAAAAGGTTGATAAGGCGGCCTTTCTTAAAGACCTTATAATAAATAACAAGGCAGATATAGAGACAGTACTCTCAGATTCCGCCCCTCCAGAGAAAGTCATAGTGTCCTTCACAAACCTTAATAGCATCATGGCAGATAAATTGACCAAATGTAGTAGAAAAACCCTGAACATCCAAGGTGGTTCAATAAGATCTGCTCCAGAAGCACATAAGGCATTACGGGTGGCATTAAAAAGACCCCGAGGATGAAATAATAAAAGCAAGGAAGGTTTATAGAAAGGCAACTGGGGAAAGGAAACAGTTCTTGAAGGGTAAGGCTTGGGAAGATCTAAAAATTGCATTGACCTTAAAAGACTCCCGTGCTTTTTGGGAGGTGGTTAATTCAGCTCCCATGTCTGGGGATGAAATGCCCAAAATAGATACCATAGTCCCAGCCGAAGCTTGGGTTAACCATTTCTCGGGAATTTTTTCCCCAGAGCCAAGTACAGTTAACTTGTCAGTCGGCCATAGAAATTCCTTGTGATATAGGATCTGCCCGTACCCTAAGTAACTCAATAGAGGTGAGTGAGGTACAATTAGCTATAGAAAGTATTCGCTCAAGAAAGCCCGGAACTGGATAGAATCCCTGTGGACATATGTAAGTATTTACCAGATTTTGGGCCCTATTGATTACAAATGTTTTAAAAGCTGCAATAATGTGTCCCCTAGTCCAGACCTGGCAAAAATCCATTATAGTGCTGATTTGTAAAAAGGGGATAAAACCAAACCCTACTGTTATCGTCCAATTTCCCTGCTCGATAATTCGGTTAAAATATTGGGCAGGATAATTTTGGCTAAATTAGAACTTTGGGCACTGGAACATCAGGCGCTTTCAATCTACCAATTTGGATTCCGCCCAGGACTTGGAACTGTAGAATAATCTTTAAATCTGGCTCTAATTGTTCAAAAGTGCACCAAAGCACAAAATGGTTGTTTCCATTTACCGTTTATGGACCTAACCTGTGCCTTTGACACAGTGAATCGCAGCCAACTATGGTCCATAATGTTAAAAATGGGGATCGATGGAGCAATTGTCACCTCGCTTAGTAGGCTACACGAATACAACTCAGCCTCAGTACGCTATAACAATCAGGGAGACTTCACGGAAGGATTCCCCTCAGTTATAGGGGTAAGACAGGGCTGTGTCCTGGCCCCATTTCTCTTTTTACTATACATTAACGGGCTGGGAGACCAACTATGTAAGGTGGGAAAAGACACTCCAAAATGTAATATGTGCCAAATCCCCATTCTCCTATATGCTGATGATGCTGTCCTGATAGCCAGGACAGCAAATGGCCTACAAGTGTTGTTAGAATCATTTAATGATTTAATGAACGATCTAGGTCTAAAAGTAAACCGTACTAAATCTTTCGTCATGAAATGGGGCCCAAAAAAAGCCAAAACAAGAACATTTTTACTGGGGGTCGAAGAAATTGAGAAAGTTCCACATTTTACTTATCTGGGGTTATTGTTTGATACTGATTTTAATTGAAAACATGTTTTAAATATTAGAATTATGCAATTTCAGAAATCTATTGATGCTATTTTTAGATTTGCTAAAAGACTGGGACATAAACCAACTAAGGAGATCTTATGTATCTACAAGAGTAAAAGTCTTTCTGTAGTAACCTTTGGGGCCGGGGTGTGGGGACACGTAAATTGCAAATTACTCCAAGTAGCAGAGAATAAGGGGCAGATTTACAAGCCCCTTGCGCTACTTTTGCGTCACTTTTCCCATGTTAAAAATGACGCAAAAGTGGCGCAAGGGCCTTGTAAATAAGCCCCTAAGTTTCTAAGAAGACTTCTCTCAGTGCCTCAGAGTTCCGCTGTTTCTTTCTGTCATGAGGAAGTTGGTTTGAGTTGTTTGAAAGACTACATAGCGATCCAACTGCTGTTGCTCTGGTTAAAAACCTGGAAGAACCCAGAGGCTGCCCGCTGCAGAACACTACTGACAGACGGCATGAAGCTCGATAATAGCTTAGACATACCCTGGCTTAGGTATGTTAAAGCGAGTTTTGCTAAAATGGGTGTCCCAGATTATTATTCAAACCCAGATATGTTAAAAAATGTTTCACCTGTCACTATAAAGTCACCTTTTTATCAAAGTTATGTCCGGGCTGGCTCTATATGTAGTGTGACTGGCCAGCCAGAGCACCTCTCACAACTACGGAGAGAGCCTGCCCTGTACCTGCAAATTGACTTAAACGAAAGAAGGACATTTTTGTGGATGAGGTTGCGTTTAAAAACTGTACATTTTTTAGCTGCTTCCCCTATCCAAGGCACGTGGTTTGTTTCACTCCCTGTCTGCCCGTGTGACAATTGCTCACCTGAAAGCACTATGCACCTTATTCTCTTTTGTAGATTTTACACCGCCGAGAGGAAACAGTTTATTCGCCCTTTACTACTTTTTGCAGGGATTATAAATTACAAATTGGCAATGGAGTTTTTACTCTCCCTAGGAACAGTTGAGATCATATATCATATTTTAAATGATCTTTTTACTGCTTTAAGATTCGTAGTAGATATTGATCCTTTTAAAAATCTGTACATTTTCTGTATGTGGACGTGCTGTTTTTAAATGAAATTATGTTTGTACAACTCTTTATGGCTCTTTTAGAGTCAAAATAAAGTATTCTTGACTGACTGATTACAATTTTAAAAATGCCACTTTTAGAAAGTTGCCACTTTCTGCCTTTAGCCCTTTTGTGCCTGTAGCCTGTTGGGTCACATCACAGGGTGTAACTGACAGTTAGACTTGGTGATTTCAGACAGTCACACAATAGAGGGATTTTGTGTGCCTTGATGGACCATCTACTAGGAGGATGAGGGGCAGAGCTGAGCACAGCCCCACTTACAACTGAAAAGCCTGTGCTCTGCCTTCACACAAAGGGCCTAATGACCCCACATTGTCACTGCTGCCAGATTGGAACCAGGGCAGGGAGTGAGTAAAATCCATGCACTTCAAAGCTATTGTCTAGAAGCTTCTACCACCTTCCAGAACCAGGGCACTAGGGTATAAAGAGAGACCTCAGACACCAAATCTTCAGTACACTTCTGGACCTGTGGATACTCTGTCAGGAAGAAGGACTGCTATGCTGCTGAAAGGGCTGCCATTCTGCTGGACTGCTTACCTGCTGCTGCCTTGCTGGACTGCTGCCTTCTGCCCTGCTCTCCTCTTGCCTGGGGAAGAAGCAAACCCATGTAACTTATTGGATAATGCTTTTCCTCCTCAAAAATGGTTAGGTAGATAGCAAAAGGCAATTTTGCAGTGTAAATCCTGTGATATTGTGAGTTACAGGGTTTGCAACTGCAAAATGGTTTTGTTCGTCAGACTCTTAATATTTCATTTTCTAGTTGCAATTTTCATGCAAGCTTGTTTTTAATTGCCCCTCCTAAATATACATACTGTGAAACACACTAAATAGCACCTCGGGCTGTGAAATAGTAGCTTTCCAAAAAGAAATATTTTTATTTGTCAAGATTTATGATTTTCGTTAAAAACAACTGCAATGCTGACAATAGGCATCATAGATGGTGGGTGCTTAGTTAAATACCACCAGGTGATCAGCTTATGCCAAATTTTTAACTGGTTCATTGCCTAATCGGGAAGGATGGAATTAATTTTATGTACTGCTTCGGAAGGTCGAACCTGTGTAGATTAGATTAAATAAGCATGGTGTCAAAAAACATCTCTGATGTACTTCATTAATCCTCCTTATGTTTTGGGGTAACATCAAACATGGTCTAGTTTTACCTTATCCCAAATATTAGAGTGAAGAGCGTCAATTAATTTCAAGAGGCTAAGGTCAATGCTTAAGTTACATACTTTTAGCCATTAAGGGCGTCTACTATAGCTTATCAAAGGCACAACTGAACATTATGAAACAACGATATAAGCATGCATAGTTTTCAGACTTACTGGATAAAAGCCAGGATGTTGTCTATAGTAGTCATCCATTACCGAAACCTTGATCGAGACCAATGTAGGACATGACTGTCCGTTATCCAACCTAATAAAGAAGATGGAAGAAATGTAGCAAATACTTCGACTACAGTGTATAGCAAAACAAGCATTGGGTACTTTTCGGATCTTCTGCTGATAAACCTACGCAGTCAGGATTGGGAGAAGTGGCCGACAGTCTCACCTCCATACAAACAAGGGGTCAACACACTCCCCAAAATCCCAGAATAATTTCTCAGTGCAATAGGCACTAGGCAATATGGGCACATGTTGCTGTTGTGATGCTGTTGTAGGTTTGAAACTAAAATAAGAGGTTTACGGAATTCAACTGAGTAATATGATGTAAATAAGCGGAAAAATAATTCTCCATAATACTGACAAAAACACAGTGCAGACACTGAATCTCTAATACTGCAAAATTCCAGGAAATGGTGAGTGCATTGAGCCTCACGGACGACTGAATAAGATGCAATATACATATTTGCCATAATAGACCAGATTGTTTGGCTGTTCTTACTTTTGCATCTTACAAATAATTTGCACTTACTCTCCTGATATTATATATTTGGTTCTGAGGTCATTCATCTTCCTGTGGGCTTTCAAACAGCCTCTGATGAAGTAATACATTTAATGGTTCGCTATTAACTCTTGTCAACACCTGTTTAAATTGTTGTGAATTTGTGAAAGCAGTGTATTGCTAGACAGCGGCGGCCGGCACAGGTAAACACGGTGAGGCGGGGCAGGGGCACGGTGGGGTGGGAGGGGGGGAAGTCGACAGACAAAGGAATAGGTATAATAAAATAAATAAATAATACCTATTCCGTCATCTGTCGGCTTCCCCCGCTGCACCCTGCCCTGCCCCCGCGCTTAACTCTGCCGGCAGCTGCTGATACTAGGGTGAATGCAGTTTGATTTTTGCAGCATTATTTAACAGTTGACTTTTATTGCTGTTGCAGAATGACTCCGAACAACGTTTGAATAAAGACTTATGGGGTTATTTCCCCAGCAGGCAACAAATTCATATAATGTGCTAAATTAATTTCAAAGCTCCTAGTATCGTATCAGTTATTTGTCTCAATTATTTTTTGGGGCATACCATTTTATCCCTTCCTTTCAATTATGCTCCCCAAGTTCCCCATAAACCTTAATTGGATAGGTTATACTGAAATTGGATGCCTGATCTGAATTGCCTCTAGTAAGCATTACTAATAAAATTGGCATAATATTGAGAATGGAAATCAAACTAAGTAATGACATTAACCAATGAATGATCAATGATTGAACTGAGATTCATCAGAGAAAAATAAGTAAGGTGGGCAAGAAATCTTTTACTCTAAGTTCAACAGATCACCAGACCTTCTAGCTTGTCAGCTCTTTACATTCATGTAATTTATACAACAAGGAATGCCACACATATCATCATACAATTACTGAGATCAACTTCCATCACATTGACATTGATAAGATTACGATTACAAATCAGTTGAATTGTGATCCTTCATAGCCTTTCATAAGTATACAGATCTCAATGTTATCAAAGATAGCCTTTATTTGTGGAAAGCAAAATGTACATATTGTCAAGGGTGAACACTGTGAAGGTCTTTCTAGGTTTCTTCTTGAGAAAAGGTGACCCCCTCCTATTGCCACCCTGCACTTCATATACTCATTAAAAGGTGCCCAGTGTGTACTTTAAAGGGTTCAATTTAGAAGGAAAAAAGCCACAAAGGGCGGAAAAAAATCCTTGGCATTAATGATATTTGTTGATTCAAGATAGCAGATGATACATGAGTTGAAAGGCAAGAAATCAAAAACATCCGGAATTCAGGATGAAATAAGTACACTGCACAAGGGCTTCATGAAGAAAGAATCAAGCTAGATATTACTATTGAAAAGGTTAAATAATCAGGGAAAAAAATTATCAAAAAGATAATGAACACAACAAAACATAGAAGACTTAATGCTTTGCGGGGCATCTTTCTCTGACAAAAGCCTTCTTGGAGGTTGGACTAAACAAGAAATAACATCACAGGAAAAGAGGTTTGCATGTCTTGAATTGGGAACTTCAAGCAACAAACAGTAGGAAGGCGATTGTCTTGAAATGAATGAAAGAATAAATGAATAACAAATGAATGAATGGAAAACTTATAGAGCTCAGCACTATCCCCCAAGAGCATCCAGGCACTTGAGTTCCAACAGACTTTTAAGGGAAAAAGTCTAGCAAAGCAGGTGGGTCATGAAGGATTTTCTGAAACCCTCAAAATTGTAGGTAAAGTACAACAAAATAAAAAGGGAGTTCCATAAACAGGAAGAAATTACCGAAAAACACCAGAAAACCCCACCTCAACTCTTGCTAGGCAGGGCATAAAAAGGCAAAGCGGAAAACCACAGTGGTCTCATAGGAATGTATCTGGTCAGCAGCGGATCCCAAATGAAAAGAATTAATCCACAGAATGCCCTATGGCAAAACAAAGTACCATATAGTGGATAGTTTTAGAAACAAGTAGCCAGTGAAATTTCTTGTGAACCTCTGACACTCCATCAGACTTTCTGCCATTGAAGACTACTCACATGGCTATGTTCTGTATGCGTTTCAATGAATTAATGGACACCACTGAGAGGCCAACGTAACAGGTGCTGGCATCATCTAATCTGGAAATAACAACACTAATTACACAAGCTCATGTTTGTGCTGGAATTATAGAGGGAATCTCATCTGAAGAAAACAGTTTGAAGTGACTGTTTTGACCTTAACTGACATCTTAAGGGGCATATTTCCAAAGAAATGTTGGAGCAAATTTGGTAACGCCGCGATCCAACGTTTTTTTAATGCAGGGATGCGCCGTAGTCACAAGAATATGATGTAACCCTGTCTGTCCTCTAGTGCAGAAAAAGCTGCCTAGCTCCAGTGCAGACACCCTGCCGCCATGTTGTAAGGGTGCCTGCGCTGCATTGTGATTGTTTATGTGCATGAAAGGACACCTTCCTGCACGTAAACAATCAGTAATGTAATTTGCTCTTTCTATGTGTACTTCAGAATGCAGCGCACATAGAAAGAGCCAAAAACTAAAGAGAAATTAATAATTTCTCTGTGTATCGCCGTATCGTAAGACCAGGTATTCCCTGGCGTTTGTTTTTGCCACTGCCTCAGCCTTGTAAATCTGGGGCAGTGTCAAAAAGCAATGGGTGTTGTGGTGGAACATCCACTGCACCACCCATTGCACGCCCCTTTGCAGCAGAGGACTGCGGCGGAAAGGGGCATATTTACAGCCACCTTGTATATATGGGAAATGGCACTAGGCCAACCGGACCGTAAAAAATTATGCTCTGATGGTGATAGGGGCTTGTACATATGCCCCTATGATTGTTGTCCAGCCAGATAACAAGGCTTTTATATTATCCCCAGTAAAGGGGGATCCTCCCTTCCTCAAAGGCCGAGAACATTGTGGACAAGGGGAAGAATGACCTATATTTGAAGTATTACGCTTCAGACAATTAGTCATCCAACATTGGCTGACCTTCAAACCTGCCTCTAGGATGCTGTGGATTCCTCCCCTGGGTTACCCAACCTCAAAATGAGATGGGGTTGGCAGCGTAGGAAATTATTCTAATGCCAAAATTAACCCTGGGCGTAGTTTGCGAAGTAGCGCTACGTGAAGCTACGCGATGTGCACTTCGCACTACGCGAGCTACGCGTAGCACTACGCGAACTGCGTAGTGCGCTGTTCGCGATGATTGCACAGTGCCGGATGCTTGTCCGCACTGTGCAATCATTAAAACGGCATCTTGCACAGTGCGAGCTGTCTTTTACTGCCGCTCGAGTAGATTTTTACTTGAGCGGTTGCTTTCTCAACGCGGACTGGTAGTTTCTCATCGCGAGCGATCGCGAGCATACTGCGACCACTCACAATGAGAAACCTGACCTCCCCGCGTTGAGAATCTCGCCGGGAGGTTTATTTTCCACGCTCGCGATCGGCAACTTAATGTTGCTGATCGCGAAGCAGGAAAAAGTCTCGCCGGGATGTCATTTTAGCTTGCTCGCGGTCGCCAACCTGGCGTTGAGGACCGCGAGCAAGCAAACTACCGCTGCACTACGCTACGCGTGTTTGCACTGTGCTACGTGCAATTCGCGTAGTGCGAAGTAGTGCAAACTCGCAAACTACGCGAGCGTAGCGTAGTGCTTTGCCCAGGGTTAGCCAAAATGCTTAATGATGGCAGGCATTGGGCAAAGGTAAGTGTTAACTAAAATGGAGGATGTGATGGTCCTTGGGGGATACCACAGTTGACTTACATTGAATGAGGATAGGAAAGAAATATGGTTGTTAGAACTGCGATTCCTGGATGACTGACGGCAGGCAGGAACCACAGCTCTGGTCAGGGTAAGCTAGCTATACACCAAAAGATCACCTGTGCTCACACTCCGGTAGCTAGGCACAGAGCAGTCAGGCTTATCTAAAGAGGCAATTTGCAAAGTATTTGTGCAACTCACACAGTAATACAATGACACCACAAAAGACTTCACACATGTTTATAAAAATAGGTTGTCATATTATAAACAAAACAAGGCCTAAACAACAAAAATCCAAAGCATAGAAGTTGAGATATTGAATTTTAAAAGAATAAATGCAGTAAAGATCTTAGAATCGAATAGGATTAGAAAAGTTACTTTCGCTTGCGCTGGACCAGGGCAAAGTCAAAATTCGGGCCAATCGTGATGGAGCTCTGGCCGGCTACAAGACCCACGCAGGCCCTGGTGAGCAAAGCACATTTCATGCAAACAGCGAGATACGTCGATCTTCTCCAATCAGTCAAGGCGATCCGTCAGTCTCGAAGACCGGTGCCTGAGTTGAGAGGCGTCGAAAGATGTGCCGGGTTCTGCAGAGGCAGTCGAGGGGATGCGTCGATCTCACCAATCTGCAGCAGCAGCGATATGCTGTCCAATGCGTACTCTGGAGGCAAAGCGCTGGTTTTGATGCAATGCATTGATTTTACTCCCACAACTGGGTCGATGTGCCGGTTCTGCTACACGCAGACAGGAGATGCATCGAAATCCATGTTGCGAGTATCTGGGCCACTTCCAGTGAGAAAGGCACAGGAACAGAGCTAGACACTTTGATATCCCTGAGTCTTAGGCAATAGGATGCAAGCCAAAAGCCCTTGGAGATCACTTGGAAGGACGGCACAGTCCAGCTCTCCTTCAGCAGAGTCAGAGAGCAGCAGGAAGCTGGGTAACAAACAGAAACGTAGGCCTTCCAGATCAGCAGTCCAATTGAGTCCTTTAAGTAGCACAGCAGCCCTTCTGACAGAGGCTCAGTTCAAGATCCAGAAGTGTCTGATTTTAGGGAGTCAGAGAACCAGTACTTATACCTAAAAGTGCCTTTGATGTGGGGGACTTCAAAGCAGCTCTCTGAAGTGCACAAATATCCCTTTCAACCCAGTCCTGCCTGCTAGGCTATCTTCGGGGAGTAATGACCCCTTTATGAGTGGACTGGACACTACCTATTCAAGCGAAGTGATAGAACCTCCCTTCCATCCTGCCCAGGCAAGGCCATCAGAATGCAGATGTATGTAGATGGGTACTCAGACACACCTATCCTTCCTGTGCTGTGGCTGTCTAAAGGGAATGCACCAAGTGTAGCTGTCGTCCGCCCCAGACATGTATTGGAGGCAGGCTGTCAGGCACACAGAGCAGTACGTGCAGAGAAATGTCCACTTTCTAAAAGTGGCTTTTCTAAAACAGTATTGCTAATCAAACTTCACCATCATTATCATTCCTAAGATATAAATCATGAAGCACTTAAAAGTGTATAAGGGAATTCCCAATGCTAACCTATAGGAGGAGTAGGCCTCACTGTAGTGGCAAATGAATGTAGCTGTTTGTCACTACCAGGACATGCAAAACATAAAGGTACATGTCCTACCTTCTACTTACACTGCACCCTGTCGATAGGGCTACCTAGGGCCTACCTTCGGGGTGACTTATGTGTAATAAAAGGGGAGTTTGACGCTTGGCAAGTAGTTTCAATTGCCAAGTTGAAGTGGCAGTAAACTACACACACAGGCACCGCAGTGGCAGGCCTAAAACAGGTTTGAAATGCTACTTCTGTGGGTGGCACATTCAGTGCTGCAGGTCCACTATTAGCATTTAATTTATAGGCCCTGAGTATAGGGTATACCACTTTACGAGGGACTTACAATTAAATCAAGTATACCAAACAGGTGTAAACCAATTACACCATGTTTAGAGGAGAGAGCCATGCACTTTAGCAATTTTCATCAGTGGTAAAGTGCCCAGAGACCTAAAGCCAACAAAAAGAAGGGCAGAAAAAGAGAGGAGGAGGAAGGCAAACAGTTTGGGGTGACCATTCAGAGAGGGCCATTTTCCAACAACAGTCAAATACAGGTTTCTTTCTGAGAAAGAGTTTGGAAACCATGAATTTCGCATTTCCTATCAGGCCCACCTCCTCAATATGTTTAACTAAGATGTTATGATTCAATATGCAAAGGCAGCGAATATGTCAATCATAATGAGGCAGGTGAGACCCATTCATCCAGGTCCAATGAAGAGGTGCAACCAGTGCCTTTTCTCTCCTCAACCCCAGTCTAACATCCATTTGGAAGGGGTTCTAAGAAACCATTGTCTTTGAGATGTCTAGACAGACAATGGGCAAGTAACTTTTCCCTGAATTTAGCTGTGGCTGGTAGCAAGGAGATAGATCTATAATTCAATCCAATAGAAAGCCTAAAGTTAGTTTTTTTCGAACCTTTGGGAACAATACTGCTTTGAAAAGAATGATTAAAAATGGCGGAAAGAGGGGGGGCAGCTGAAGAGGCTAAAGCATGAAAGACCTGCCATATATCATCTGCAGAGAAACATTTCAGAGAAATGAGTAGGCTGAGGACCTCATCTTCAAAGACTGATGGTAGCACCTCAATGGACTATAGGGTACAAAAGTAGGTCTTGCTGATTATAAATGTGCGTAGAGTGACAAATTAAAGACAAACACATATTTCACAAATGTTTATTTAGCAAAACCTTTGATAGCAATAGAATTAAGACTAGTCACACCCCCTCCTTCAGGAAAATGGTGGTTTCCAGGACTGACCCCCTTGTTTGACTTTTTTCTTCTCCTTGCTTCCACATTTTGCAAGGAGTATCCCTACAACGTTTTTTAATAGATCAACCCCAGTTGAAATGCTGATGTTGGTTGGGCAGAATGAAGGAAGACTCTTTACCACGTGTCAATTGTGAGTATCTAAAATGTGCTGTCTTTTTCTTCAATGGACAAAAGGTCAACTTAATTCAGCTTACGGCTGCTTCTGTTAAGTGTCATCCATAGGTGTAACACATATAATTAGAAAATTTCTGTGTTGGGGGCATTGCTTGTGCAGCCAAAATGGCAGACATTTCTTGATCGAGCTCCATTCCATCCCCGCCTATCTATCCTTTATCCTGCCTTTAACCTGTCATAGCTACTACAGGTCTGGCCTCCCTCTTCCCCTGAAGCTGCTTGCGGTCATTGCGGGGCCACCCGCCCTCTGGGAAGTGATGAGGACACTGTGTCCTGGTGGCCCACTGCCTCGGCCTCCTGACACAGCCCGTGGGGTGTGTGCACGGCATGAGCTGTCCCAGAGGGGTCAGGGGCCTGCGCCTGCTCCCCTATTGTACTGGTGATGGATCACCGCTTAATTGCCCTGTCCTGAAGGGAGGCTGCTGGCGTTCGGGTGAAGCGGTGAAGCAGGGTATGCAGTGTCCCCCAGTACGGCCTCCCACATGCATGCAGCGCTAAAGTGAGCCTGCCTACGGCCTGCGGCAGCCACATGCATCAGTGCTACCTCTTCTTCCTCTACCTCCCCACTTTGGAGGCTGACACGGGCTGGGAATGTGGCTACCCGGCAGGACTGGAGTGTCGGCAGAGCTGTGTTTTGGGTGCCTTTCCCCTCTGATCTGTCCTACCTGGAGTCCTGCATCTGTGGTGGCTTGTTTCCAGTCCAGGGAAGACCTGGCTTGGCAGTTCGGGCTGGACTGTTCCCATCAGGGACAGGGTCAAGACTGATTTGCATTTGTCTGGGTCTGAAATTGGGTGGTGAAGTGAACTAAAGAATGATGATGGATTCAACCCAGATCTGTGACTGGGGGTGGGTGTCTGAAAAGTTTCAGCCCTCCGTCCATCATCTCCTTGTGTTTGCTTTGTTCACCTTAAGTTGGCAGGGTATGCCCAGACGTGGGTCCCTTGCCCACTGCCACTGGATTCAAGCTAGCCTGGCTGATGAGGGATGTTACCCCAAAACCGGTACCAGGATGCTTGTTTCCGGTCCAGGGAAGACCTAGCTTGGCAGTTCGGGCTGGACTGTTCCCATGAGGGACAGGGTCAAGACTGATTTGCATATGGCTGGGTCTGAACTGGGGTGGCAAAGTGAGCCAAAGAAGATCTGGGACTGGGGGTGAGTGTCTGAAAAGTTTCAGTGCTCTGTCCATCATCTCCTTGTGGTGGCTGAGACCCTCCTACATTGGCAAGGATGTCTGGCTACATGGCTGCTTGCTCAGGGATACATCAGTCATTAAGGTACGTGCTCTGATTCAGTGAGTGGTGTGGGGATAACGCATCACAGCTGCTCACATTGTGCATTGACCTCTTGGGACCCCGCACCCCTGTGTACCTTTACACCCTGACTGTGGACTCCTTCAGTGTAGAGCTGGCAAGCGGGCCCTTCACATACTGACAGCTGATCTTTCGCCAGGCACCTGCTCCCGGCCATTGACATTACTTGGGGTCACCACTTGGGGACACCGAGGCTCTGGTGCATCACTTGCAGGGGTTCCATTGTGAGGGCCGCTGCTCTGCGCCTCTCTCATCTACGATGCATCTCCCCTGCCTGATCCCTGCTGATCTCATGGGGCTGTTTGTGCTACTGCACCATTGATGGTGGTAAGGTGTTGGTAAGCAGGCTCTGAACGCAGCACTGACTGCTTTCCCACTCAGCAAGAACTCCTGATGCTGATCGCTATGGGTCACCTATGCACTGGTACCCAATTCACATCCTCGCGACCTTCCAGGGTCCCTGATCAAATACCAAGCAGTCTGATTCACTAGAACCTCCCTCTCATCCTGTATTAATTGGGGACAAGTTAGACACTGTTCTGGTAGCAGTTGAGTGGATCGGAGCTTCCTGGAGAGCACACGTGCATCCTTGGAAAGTAAAATAGATACTGTGATGGCAGATTTTATGCTACTAGACGTGGACCATTGCAAGTTGGCGGATAAAGCTCATGCTGCCGAACAGACCCTCATGGACCTCCAACCGAAAAAGCGCAAGATGGAGTCCTCCACTAGAAACCTTGGCAGACTGAGTACATGTCCTGGAGCAGCATGCTGAGGATGCGGAGGAGCGCTCATGACAGAATAATGTCCAGATAGTTGGCCTTCCAGAGGGAGCAGAGGGGTTGGATGCCATCGCTTTTGTGGAACGCTGTCTGAAGGAACTGCTGCCTTCGGGGACCTTCTCACAGTTTTTCTCTGTGGAACGCGCCCACTGCATTCTGGCATGGCGTCCACCATCTGGATCCAACCCTAGACGATTCCTGGTCTGATTACTCCACTTTCACTACCACGACCGAGACTTGGTACTGCGTGAAATGAGAAAGCTTCTAGACAATACAGTTGAAAATGCCCATGCTATGTTTTTCCCGGATTACATTGTGGTGGTGCAGAAACACAGGAACTCATTCCGTGCCGTGAAGCGCCACCTGCGGGAGCTGGATATTCATTACTCACTCCTATTCCCAGTGAGTTTACAAATTTAATTAGATGGCAAAACACTGTTTTTGACTCCCCAGCACTGTGCTCTGCCAGTCAGATCTCCCGAGGTAGCGCAACACCTTGTAAGTTACCCGCTCTTCCTTAGCGCTGCAGTAGCTTCCCACTCACACCACTCGGCTCACTCAGAGAACACTCCAGATCTGACAGGTCATCAAAGGAAGGTGTTGAGACTGTGGCCACGAATCAGGAGGTCTTAGCTGTATGATGATTCAGGCAAAGCTATTAGTGATGATGGCTCTTTGATCACCTGGCCCTCCGTGTGGGCTTGGCCACCCCACCCCGGCTACCCCACAGACTGCTGAAAACATTATCTGACAACTGTATTCTGCTACTAGTTGTACCCGATGCATTGTGTTGCAATTGATTGTTACAGTATGCTCTTATACCTTGTTGTCTTTAACCACTTTTTGTTTGCAGCCATATTGGTGGGTACAATTGTAAGCACACCCTGTTAGGTACTAATATGATGTGTTTGCGTCCCTCTGCATGGTCACCATGCAGGTTTCCGAGTTACCACACTTTCATAGGTTAATGCACGCTCATCTTTACCATTGCGGGATATCTTCTCACTGGCTGCCGTGACAATCCCTCCTTCTTTTTGGCCCTTTAGCCTGTGTGGGCCGCAACCGACCTTTGTAGTTTGGCATGTTGTTCTTCCACTCCTATGGTATTGACAGTTCCATGTTCATGGATGGTGTTGTTATTCATTGTTGTGACTATACACATCCCAGTCCTGCATTTTGTAGCTCTACTCTTCTGACACTGCACAGGCCCATCCATATTGCAGCACACGCAGCGGTTTCCCACCGAGCCCTTTCTCACTGTACACATTACACACTTTAACATACTTACCTGGAATGTGCAGGGAATTTACACCCCCTCATGCCACTACTCAGTTTATTCGTACCTGAAGTGTGGCTCAACACACATTGGACTATTGCAGGAAATGCATTTAACTAATACAGAAGCTATTAGGCTGCAGAAGGAGCTGGTGGGGACAGGTATTTTCCTGTCCCCACTAATTTCTCCTCTTATGTTACGGGCATGCTTTTTGTGGGCCAAGTTAGGTACCTCTTTTATGGTTGATGGCACTGTTATAGATACAGAGGGTCAATACTTATTTGTGCTGGGTCGACTTGATGGCCGTCAGCTCCTCCTGGGATCTGCATTCATCCTCATCACCGAACAATCAGCATTCCTACACAGCTTATCTGAGATATTGTCCCACTGGAGTGGGTTGCCGTGGCTTATAGGAGGGGATTTCAATGGTGTCCTTAATACGGCCCTTGACTGCTCCTTTCCCCCACTGCCACATACACCTGCAACATTTAATGCCCAGGTACTGCATGTTTGGCTACTGCTTTGGCAGCTAATTGATATTTGGTGATATCATAATCTACACACAAAAGTATACTTCTTCTTGGCCTTTCCACATCAACTATACATCCGTATAGATAGGTTTGTGGGAATGACCTCTTTAACTTCCCTCTGTTTCGCAGATCGTCTATTTAGGACACACACATCCTGATCACAATCCTCAGTACATACAGATTGCATGGGACGTCACCCTCCTAATACCTAACAGGTGCTTACAAATGGCGACATTGGAGAACCCCGAGTTTTGTGCCTCTCTTTGTACGACCATAGCAGACCTCTTTGAACACAACATTGACACAGCCTCCACCAAATGAATAGAATGGGATGTGTTTAAAGTATCAATCGGGGTCACTGCTTGGGGACGCAATGGAACATGCGACAGACGCCCACTAGATGCCCCTTCCTGTGGAGGTATCCCTGGCAGTATTCCGATTGGCAACTTAGGTGACACAGCTGTGTGCTGGACTGCATCCTGGATTATGGACTGACCATTGGCCTTTGTTTTTGGATCACAAAGTGAACTCCATAATAAACAGCTTGCTTTGTTTAGAAACCTTTTTCCGCCCATTGCTACTGATGCTATTTGTTGTTATTGACTAATTTGGGATGTGTGACTACAGTTGTGTTTGTTTGATCATGATAACTGTCCAATTAGCAGTGGTAAGTATAGTCAGACCTTGGGACAGGTAATGGTGTTACAGAGGACGAGGGAGATGTCCAATGGATGTATATGTGGGATGAATTTCAATTGGACTGATATTACATTGGTGCGGGATCTGCTATGGTAAGTATTGCAGCTAGACTTGGCCAATGTCCATGTCTTTCATCTTGCTGTAGTACCTGAGATGTAGGGTGGATATGTGTGCAAAGTATGGTTTTTTTTCTCCACAAATGGGGGGTGTTGTATTGTCATACCTATTTGGTACTTTGGATGCACATGTACCATTTTTCATGTGTGTTCTTTCCACATACTTTTAATAGATGTGTGATAACTGCTGTTGCTGCGGTGTTTTGTTTCAGGACTTGCACTTACATATTAGCCACATGTGCATGCCACTTTGTGACAATATTGGTTATACCTGATATACCTCATGCCATAGGTCTAGTGCACAAGCAGACATAGAAGAAGGTGCAATATGGAGTGTGGCCTTGGTTTGTTGCCTTCCAGGACTCCAACTGGTTTGAGTGACCCAAATCTGAAGGGATTCATCACATTTTGCCCTTTAAGTGTATGTGAATGTGGTTTGTGGGAATCCCATTTACCTGACTTTCCTTTTTTTTGTGGGTGATGTGTGAAGGCCCATTACAGTGATTTAGCAGTAGAGGTGTGTTTTATTTACCTGAGACATCCATACTGATGTATGTTCAATGTCACAACAAACCTAGCTTATGAGCAATGTGAGGCTCTCGTCTTGTATGTCATGGTGAACTTGTACAGTGTTGTGAATTTTGTGTTTCATTGTGTTTTTTGTCTTCTCCACATGAGGACTTTGAGTGGGATGACTGTACTGTAGGGGTCTCTCATAGGGCGTGGCTGATGTACATGAAGGAGTGGCTTACAAGCATGTAAGCACTCTGTGAGTGGTTGGCATATTATCCTACCACAAACAATATATACCTACTTCTGTCACTGCACAACAGCAAAGTTCTCAGATACAACGAGTTACATTGTACCTACAAGATGCCTGGAGCCTTGGAGAAACAACTGTGACTTCATTGCATAATGTTATGATAATGCTTCAGTCCTGACCTGGGAATGGGGTTTTACGAGTTTCTTTGCAATTACATCTGGGGCAGTGGTAGGTGGTACTGCTGCAGAGTTGAATTGGATTCAGACACTGAGGGTGAGTACAAATATGGAGAGTCTGATGGAACCCGTCTCTGCATCTGCTTTTCGACCTGCAGATGTTAACCACCTGCAGACGCCAGTCCACTTCAAGGCCTGCTACACAACTCTCACTACTTGCTCTTTCTACTGTCCCTTCAGGCCCCACTCATGTCCTGCTTCTCATGAAATAGGTAATAGCAGGTTATCCCAGAGTAATACTTTGGAAAATGTGGTGCACACTCCCCACTCACACTGTGCAAGCTACACCCCTGCTTTTCAACTGCGGTGCATCAATTGAGACTAACCAGCGGCTGCATCCACAACAGTGTTGATTTTGAGCATCATCGAGCAGGTACAGCAGCGGCAGACATGTAGGACAGGCTCCATGTCGGCACAGGATGTAGGAAGCTGGGTAGAGGTGAGTGTTGGCCTTATATCCCTCCCTATCTAAAAACTCTGATGAGGTGGTTGGACCGCCACAGTCGGCTCCTCGGAAATGCGCATAGTAATTGGGCGGACGGTTCGTAAGGCGGTCTGCTCTCTGACAGGCTCATTGGTCCTTTCCGACACCCCTGCGATTGGAATTTTCTGTCGGAGTCAGAAGGACCACGGTCGTTGGATTTCTGTGCATACGCAAGCATTGTAATCTGGTGGTCGGAGCAACTGTTTCCAATGAGACTTCGGCGGTCTGACTGCCTCTGACAGGACCATGGAAGCTGGTCCAACCAGCATCATAATGAGGCCCTTAAACTTACATTTTTTCCAATAATCCAAACGTATCATTGCTGGCACACTCAAACAAAGAATTCACTCTGTTTTTCTTGGGTTGGCATACTTTGCCAAAATGGCCCACTTTTCCACAATTTTTGCACGCTGCATTCTTTGCGGGACATGTATGCCCCATGGGAGAATGTTGAGGGAAACCACATCTAAAACAAATGTTTTTCTATTTGAAAAACTGATTTTTATCTACTTTTTGCAAATTCATACTTTTAAAAAAATGTTGACCTTGTATTGGTCTGACTAACCGCATTATTGTCTGAAACCACATGCACCACAACACTCTCTTTGTTAATCAATTCTCTTGATGCCTTGTGAGAAATCTCTATACTTTCTACAATATGGACTGTTTCCTCTAATGATGGGTTTTTAAACATAAGCAATTTTTCTTATACTTTTTTGTCCTAACATGTGACCACTATTTAGTCTCTACTCAACTGTCTTGTGACATTCTCAAAATCTCAATCTGCAGCTGAAATGTGTAACGCTGCTACATATGAGTGTCACCTGGCAGATGGGGACATTGTCGACATCACTAAATTAGCATGGCTCGTGCAACCATGATTCTGCTTTTGCGCACGTTACTACATAACTTTATTTTTGCAATACTCTGTTTATACCTTTCACATGAGAACTGTCTGCTGTGTTCGTTCTCTGCCTGTTCCTGGAGCTTAGTCTAAAAATTGTGAGGAAGGTCGATAAACAATGCCCCTTGTTATTCTGTTCTGGTCAGGCCCTAGCACCAAGACAAAAGATACCACTACAGCTGCTGCTGGAGACTCGTACTTTGATATTATGGGGATACATTTTTAGGAGAGACACACTTGGAGAGGGACCTTTCCAGGAGAAGAGCAACACCCACCCTCGATGTAGAAATCCCATCTACGCTCTAAGGTATGGGGCCTGCTAACAAAACCCAGATATCTTCTATTATATAATAATACTCATTCCTACCAAGGGGAGGGAGGTTAGGAACTATAGTCCTTTCTCCATTGTCTTTATATGATGACATCTCCCTTCATAATGTATGGACTGGCTGCGATGCTAACTGTATTACTGTTATGCATTTTTCTGCTTGTTGTGGCACGTATAATGCATGTTAGAGCACGTTAGTTAAAATAAACATTTGAACTATATTCGTGTCTCAGTCAGATCTTATTGTGGACAAGAGCGAGAGTGTGAGCGAAAAGGTGTGTCTTGTTACCACGATTCCTGAGAGATCTGTGAGTGTTGTGTTCTGGGTTGTCTAATCATTTGCATCTCTGTGTTTGTGTAGGAGAGCGAGCGAGACACTATAGCTAGTCGGTCCTGGGCTCGTGGGTACTAAGGCCGTAGGAAGGCTCAGCCACTATACTCCAAGGTCCCATAATCCTGCGCATAGATCTGTGTATATGCAGAATCCCTGCAACATGGCACCCAACGATTGGTCTGGTACTTATTCACTGGACCCCTGAGTAGCGCTTGCGCTTGTCCACGATACCCTCACACCAGTTACGGAGACGTCCGTGGTGTGGGGGAGTTTACCTCCTATATTGGAAATTTTATAGGTTTTTCAAGCTTGAATTCTAAAAGGTTCTCTTTATTCTTAGTCCATTGTCACGCTGCATTGTATAATGGCACAACCGATAGTCATTGCTGTGCCTAACCGTGCTAGCGGTTACTGCATATTTGACCGCAAATGGACTCCTAGTTGCGGTAGCGGATTTTATATTTGTCATAGAGGCAAATGCAGCTTACAGCTTTGAGGTTTTTTACTCCTGGGTTAAGTTTCCTGCGGTTGATGGGAACAATAATTTCTTTCATGAATATGAATGTGGTGCGGTGTCACAAAATTACCGTCCGTATCGTTTACTTCAATCAATCAATCACGGCATTTATATACGCGCTACTCACCCGGGAGGGTCTCAAGGCGCTGGGGGAGGGGTGAGTTACTGCTCGAACAGCCAGGTCTTGAGCTGTTTCCTGAAGGAGAGATGGTCCTGGGTTCGCCGAAGGTGAGTGGGGAGGGAGTTCCAGGTCTTGGCTGCCAGGTAGGAGAAGGATCTTCCTCCGGCGGTGGCTCTGCGGATGCGTGGTACGGTGGCGAGGGCGTGGCTGGTTGATCGTAGCTGGCGGGTGGGCGTGTAGAAGGTCATGCGGTCGTTGAGGTACTTTGGGCCCAGGTCGTGGAGGGCCTTGTGTGCGTGGGTGAGGAGTCTGAACGTGATTCTCTTGCTGACGGGGAGCCAGTGCAGGTCTTTCAGGTGTCCGGTGATGTGGCTGTGTCGGGGGATGTCCAGGATGAGTCGTGCGGAGGCGTTCTGGATGCGCTGGAGTCTTTTTGAAGTTTGGCTGTGGTTCCGGCGTAGAGGGTGTTCCCATAGTCCAGTCGGCTGGTGACGAGTGCCTGGGTGACGGTTTTCCTGGTTTCAGTGGGGATCCATCTGAAGATCTTGCGGAGCATGCGCAGGGTGTTGAAGCACGAAGATGAGACGGCGTTGACTTGTCTGGTCATCGACAGGGAGGAGTCCAGGATGAAGCCCAGGTTGCGTGCGTGGTCCGTTGGCTTGGGCGCGGTGCCCAGGGCCGGGGGCCACCAAGATCGTCCCAGGCGGAGGGTGATGAGCCCAGGATGAGAACTTGAAGTTCCGTTGTCAGCTTGGAAGCACACCATATGGTTTAATGGCACCCTACCTCACCCTGTTTCAGTGGCCTGTCTCTGAACCTTGTGGGTCGACGGGGCCACTTGGCTCATTTTGGCGGGCTTTACTCCACATCCAGATTATCTGACTGTTTCACATGCAGAGCTGCGAAGACTACACACGTCTTTAATTCACATACATAGAGGGGTCATTCAATATCTTTCTCGTAATGTACCGGCGGTTCCGGTAGGTGCCGCTCAGCCACCCGGGCATGGTGATATGGTTATAAGTCCTATCATGATTAATTTGGTGATGGGGAAGCAACCTCCAAAAAGGGATGAATTTACTTTTTGGTTGGCAGAAAAGTCTGAGCCACTAGAAGCTGTTTTTCCACACATGTCTCCTGTGGATAAACACAGGATACTTACCATAAGCTTACCGAATGGCTTTATTCCCAATTTAGTAGATTGCACCACTTGGTGGAAGGTGTTTCCAGCAGTTTAATCCCTGTGCCTTGGCACCCCTCCATCACAGTGCTTCCGACAGTTCGTAAGAAAGTGCAGGATGAGCACAGGGCAGAGGCTGCCCAGGAGTTGGGGATGAGACTAGTGGGGGCATTCCCTATAGTCTCCAACATGATTCTGGCTAACGTTAAGGGGGAGGCAGTCAGCTTGCAGGTCAGCCAGCGCCTTGAGGCAGTGACTGACGTTGATAAACAACGTGAATTGCCGCATATTATAGCTAAAGTATATAAATCCTTGGTGAACAATATTTTGGGAATTAGACCTTTTACTCAGACACAAAATAAGCCCCCGCCAGAACAGGAGAGGGCGTCCAGTCTTTCCGAAGAAGAACTGGAATAAAAATAAGTGGCAGCAATAACATAAGAAAGGTTCGTGTGCAGGTTTGCCGACACCTGATACTTCTGAACGTAGATATGATTTGCGTGACCGCACTAAACTTAAGACACCAGAAAGATTTCAGGTTCCTGATCCGCGATCTCCTCGTTCCTTTCAGGAATCATCGGACCCACAGTTCGGTGGAGGGGAGCGGCAGGATCGCAGACAAAGCGAGACCACTCAACAAACCACGTGATCCGCCACAACAGTTTGACGTAAAAGCAAAGCAGGAGGGCCAACTTCCGTACCGTGCCCCGTTTCAGAAGAAAGTTGCCGCTTTGACAGCGAAATATGCCTCAGATGGTGAGAACCCTGCTCCTCGATTGGAGATGGGCTGTGACACTCCTCGACAGCATGGTGGAAGTTTTGATATTGGGGGAGGCACTCCATCCTTGTCTGGAGGTGAGAGCAACTGATACTTTTATAACAGTGGAAACAGCAGATACACAAGTTGCCCACCCCGGATTCACTTTATGAGATAATCCTCCAAATTGAGGGTGATATCAGACGGACAATTAAGGCAATCTTTTGGGAACACCTTACTTCCTCTTATGACATTTTGTTGGCGGAGGCTGATTGGCCTCCCCCATTCGTCTTGGCTTCTTCACGAGGGAAGACGTGATACTTCCTAGTTTTTCCTGTTACGTCTCGGAGGAGGCTAAACAAGCTTATGCGTCAGAATGGACTTTGGCCTTAGCGCCGGCTGAGTATCATAATCAAGTGGGCTGGGACAAACTTTCACGGCCCATGAGATACCTTTACATTGTATGCTACAGCCACAAGCCCAATACCCGATCAAACGAGTCGCCAAAGCTTCCGTGAGTGAAATCTTGACCCAATTGGAATATCAGGGTGTGATTGAACCCTGTGTTTCATCAATGAATAATCCTCTTTTCCGATAGTGAAACCGGACCGTTCCTATCGTATAGTGCTGGATTACAGGAATTTGAATAGTCATGTTCGTACATTTGCCATACAAAACACACACAGCTCTGCGATGATAAATAACATAGTCCGTAAAAAGAATAAAACAACACTTGATATATCCAATGGATTTTACAGTCACAATCTGGCTCCTGATAGCCGTGACTTAACCGCATTTACCACGGTCGGCAAACAGATACAATTTACGCGTTTGCCTATGGGCTATAAGAATAGTCCTAGAGATTTTGCTGCGCGTGTTGTTTCTCTTTTGCACAACATAGACCCAAATGCCTTCTCCTACGTTGATGACATTTATTTGACAGATGACGAGTTGATATCGCATCTAGTCCGCATTGATCGGGTCATTATGTCTTTTGCCGAGCTAGGGTACAAATTTAAATTTGCTAAGTCTCACATCGCCTATTTGGCCTTGCTTTTTTGGGTTACGAACTCGACAATGAAGGTAGGGGCTTAGCCCTCATTTCTTGGAGAAATGTTCACAATTGCAACCTCCTTCCACTTTAAAGAAGTTACAATCTTTGCTGGGATTTTAAAATTTCGGGAGAACATATATTCCGGATTATGCCCAGCGTATCAAGCCACTTTATGCGTTTATCCAACCCACTTTTTCATCTTCCATCTGGCTTCCGGAGCACCCCGCAATTCTTCGGTCTTTGCAGTCAGATATGTTTGTGACAAACTTCCTCTTAACGAGAGACAATTCTACAAATGTATTCATACGGATTGTACCGGGTGCAGTGGGTTTCACGTACTTGACATTAATTTAATGAGGGTGATACGGTCCCGATTGCATACAATTCGCACTTGTACACTTCAGCGGAAATGTGTTTCTCTTCGATTGAAAAATTTCTTACAGCAGTACAAATGGCAATTCTTAAAGAAAGCTCTATTGCTCAAGGTAAGCGCATCCTTATGGTGTCGCCTGTGCCTGCTCTAGAAGTGGTCACAAAGGCGAGCGTTTCGAATTCTAAAGCTTTACATCCACGTTGGATTCAGTGGGCGAGTTCATTGACATCGGCTGATGTCACTTTTATCTTTGACCCATCATTACAGACGCTGTCGTTTTTGCACTACGAACAGGTTCATCCACCTCCATCGTCTCTCCTTCCTCTGGATCGGTACAAATGTATCATTTATACCGATGGATCTGCTCAACCAGCCGTGGGCTCTAAACATGCTTATTTGGCAGCCTGTGCTATGGTGGCGGGCTCTATGGTTGACGGTGAGTTTAAGTCTTCCTTTGTGCACACACAGGCTCTTGGAGACTGTACAGCTCAATTAGCCGAGATGTGTGCTTTGTTGTTGGCTCTAGAATTTGATGATCCTGCAGTGCCCACTCTTATAGTGTGCAATTTATTTTATTGTGAGCAATCCTTTAATGACAATTTGTTCTTTTGGTCTCAGAATGATTATTGAAAGTCTAAAAGGCAGCGCAATAAAGCATAAAATGCTTTGGGTTCGAGTGGCAGCTCTTAAGGAGAGGCTACCACTCACACATGTTATCGATACTCTTGGCCCTCAGCTTGTAGGAGCACATGCTGTTGGTAATTCTATGGCTGATGAGGCAGCCAAATCTGCAGCAGCCACTTGTTCAGTAGCAGCAGTAACAAGGTCCATGATTAAAATAGACAATGACATACTTGCTGCTATACCGGCAACAAAGGATGGGACGTCGTTCCCACAAGGTTTTCCTTCAAAATATTCTTATCATTTGTCTCCTGAGCAAGTCCCATTTGCTACAATACCGTCCCTTGGGGATCGGCTGATTCCCAACGAGGACCGCAGGCTTCCTTTGATCATAGCCGCTCATGAGGGCATGGCATCTGTTCATGCTGGAGTTTCAGCGACAGTATCTCTCCTGCAGCAGCGTTATTGGTGGCGTGGCCTGTATAAACAGACTCGTAATTATGTTCTGTCTTGTGACATTTGTCAACAGATTAAGCCATCTGCAGTGGCACGTCCATCACATACGCAACTTTAAATTTCAAATCATCCATTTGGTTGTATTTACCTTGATCACTCTGGTCCTTTGTCGTCAGATACCGCATATAAATATATTTTGGTTGCAGTAGATTCTAGCACGAGATTCCTTTGGGTTTGGCCACAACGTAGTGCTGATGCTCGAAATGTCATTAGAGACTTGCGTGTCTTTGTCTGAACATTTACTTGCGGCACCTTCCATTCTGACCAAGGTCCAGGGTTTGCCTCCAAGGCTTACAAAGATGCAATGAGGTTGTTGGGGGTGCTTCTGCAATTTTCGTCTCCATACAGGGCTGAGGGCAATTCCGTAGTAGAGCGAATGAACTGTGACTTAAAGCAGTCTTTGACAGCTAGGGTACTAGGTACTGGTCGGAGTTGTATGGTATCCAACGTGCACTAAATAATCTCCCTAGAAGATCTCTGTGTGGGCAGACCCCATATGTAATGCTCTTTGGCATTAAAATGTTTGTGCCAGACCTTGATGGTCTAGGACGTTGCGGCGACTGCCGCAACATTTGACATAGATAACCATTGTGCTATGTTACTGGATCTACAAAACACTCGAGATGCCATTGCAAAGGATCATAAGCCGTCGTCCACAGATGCTGCAGTACTTATTCCTGTATCTGGCTGGCTTCCTAAAGTGGGTGATCTGGTCTGGGAGAAGTTGGAGAACAAAAGAATTTGGTCCATCCTACTGTGCACCAGTACCAGTTCTTGGATTAAAGGGTACTCGTACAGTGATTTTACCTCCACTGCCTGATCGATTCATTTCCATTGAACATGTCAAGTTACACCATATGGCTGATACTGAATAGTATGCCTAAATAGCATTCCTCAGCGGGATGTTTCTCTGCAACAGATGTCGTCCACACCAATTCCTGCAATCCGGGAATGCGAAGTAGAAACCTAGATCGATGTTTTGCCTGTTTTGTCATCATCTACAGATGCTACGTCCCATGAGTATGATACTCCGCCACTGGAACACACTATTGATATTCCCGCTACTGCTGTACAATCATCTTTTAATGCTGATCAACCTCCATTGTTTTGCTTGGGAACTAGTGGTTATTTCATGGACAGAGATAACTTTCTTCCAGTTCTTCATCTTCTTCATCAACATCCTCAGTGGCGGCTCCACCAATAAAAATTTGTATTTTCTTTTCATGGTTTCGAAAGATTTATCTTGTCCCTCCATGGACATACATTTGGATGGTGCTAACGATGATATTACTCTTCATGTCGATAGGATTTGTGACAGTTTTATTCCTTTTAATTAATGGCTATTATTTGCCTGAACGCTCTGCTGTCCATTCAGTCGATGGGGTGTTGGCACCACATACTACCGCACATAAAATGAAAAGGGACCAAACCTACGTTAACATCTCAGCTGTTCCAGTCGGATATGGCATAGTTTGGGATAAAGTGCCATACGAAATCTACAGCCCGACTAAGACAATTCGAATGCCATACGGCTTTCGTGTATCAATAGGTGATGTCATTATGCCAGGACTGCATTCCGATGACTGGGATATTAATGCCGTAAATTCACTCTTTTCAGATTTAAAATATTACACTGCTTTTGAAACTGAGGATTTGTATTTCAATTCTGCTAATTCTGCTGATTTATTCTGTTTCCAACATTAAGGTCATCATTTTTTGCATAAGTCCATCACAGTCCGAACTTAATTATACTCAATGGGAACATTGTCCTACACCATTTCAGGGTAGTTCGCAGACACAGAAAAATAAGTTTGTCTATTTTTCAGGCTATAATCTCTCCAGCCCTAACTCTTACTATTATAGGTTGAATTCTACACCACACACGAAATTCATGCTGACCCATACTAAATTGATATATTATTCAAGATTTATTGCAGATTTATCCTTTAAAGGTTATGATTATTGGAAGGACATGATCGATTTAAAAAACAATATGGGGTACCAAAGATTGGCAGGTGCAGGGAACTGAATCATTGCATCATGCGTGTTTGATACCATCCCAGCTGATAATCCTAAATCAGACTGTACAACAGACTAAGGGCATATTTACAAGGCCCTTATGCCACTTTGCGTCACTTTTCCCATGTTAAAAATGACGCAAAAGTGGCGCAAAGGCCTGTAAATCTGTCCCTAAATGTTTTGGTTTAGCTACTACTAAAAATGTAAACTCCCCCTCATTCCCATCTTTTGCAGCCTATGACGACTGGCAGCAGTATACAAATTGTACTTTAGATGCATTGAACAGTATGGCCCACAATGGTACCCTTAACTCATCCACTTTTAATCCCTTGGGCTGGTTAATATGGCCCCTCCATACTAATGCTTGCCAGTTGCTTTTCTCAAATGCATCCAGTGGATTTACTCTCAGTAGATCAGATCCTCCTTTCCCGCACTCACATTCGGTTAGACCTATTCTGTTGGTAAATTATGTCACCAATGGTTGGGACAGTCTACTTTGTAGTCTGTGAAACAACATCTCTCACGCTTATCTGACGACATTGATCTGGCAGATTTCCTTTTAGGTCCAACATCCCCTCGTCTGAAACGTTTTGCATATGCAGCATATAATGAAATCTGGAAACTGTCCCAAATAAAGGCAGCTTTCAGATTGTGACAACTTGATCAAGAGGACTTGCATAAGGTTTTAGATGTGGTCGTCAACAGCATTAATACTTTGTCTTCTCGTATTTACACCTTGGACAATATTGTTTCATCTGTTATTGACATTGTGCAGAATGATGTGTTTGTATTGTATTATGGTCTAAATCAATTGTGCTCTGTAATGCAATTCGGCTGGACTTTGCTAACATTGAAAAATGGGAAAGTGCCTTGGGATTATTTAAACGCTACTGCCCTGTTTTTGCCTTTTAATTTGACAGATAAACAAAAACTTATGTCCATGAAAGATTTGACATACACACTATTACATATTGAGAACCTAGACCAGCTACCGTTCTCAATAGCAGAGACTGATTCCTCAGTATGGTTAATACACACAGTTATTTCTTTGCCCATTTCCCTCTTTCAATTTACTGCATGTATGAAACATTATCCAATCGGTAGGTTTGAACCCCTTGGGAGTACTTTCCTGCACAAATTATGGTCGTTACCGTTTACATTTCACTGTCTACGTGAAGAGAAGGAAGTTTTCCTGACAGGGGAGGACTGTGGTTCTACAGTGGGACATGCTTTAGTCTGTACACAAGTTCAACTTCTTGGCACTCGCAACATATCAGCGCCCAATTTGACCTGTTTTCTAAAAGGAACACCAGTCCCTTCAATTGTTCCCACGTCAACTTTGCTTTCTAATGGGAGTTATCTTATCGTAAAATAACCACAACTGCTGTGGTTTACGAGCCGGCATTCCGTATACAGTAACGGTTTCCCATTGTGTTACTTGTTGCAGCAATGTGCTTTTCCGCCCCACACAGGAGTGTAGATAGTTCACTGTAGCCTTCCATTCCCACTTTGAAAACAGACTTCAATAAACTAAGCAGACTCAAAGCGCTATTGTTTCAACAAGAAGTCACTCTCACTTCAGCTCGAGAGACTTTCGCATTGCAGGTGTCTAGAACATCAAGTGAGATTCAGTCACTCTTGAATGCGAATCTCCCACTGCATTTTGGGGAACTAATACATCAAATAGTTAATGCATCTGAAACTGAAGGCCTCGCACATTTTTTTAAACTTGTGGGGTCTGTTCTAGTTTAATCTTTTCAGCCCATTTTTTGGAGTAATACCGGTTTTTATTCATTCTATTTTTTCCAGCGCCTTCGGAGGGTTCCCATTTATCCTCTTACTGGCGTGTGGTTTGCTGGTACTTCTACTCCTGTTATGCAATGGATGCCCGTCCTGTGGTCCTGCCCAGACCAGGCCAATTGCGTCTGTACTGAGAGCGAATGCAACAACTTTTGGATGATCGCCATTGGCGACGCTGGGAGTGAGTTATGGACTTACCTACCACTTCTCCTATTTTACTTGCATGCAACCTGTGTTCTTTGCCGTTCTACTGGGCCCTGGAGGTCTGCCTCTCCAATACATCACGTGCTGACCTAGATTTTGATCTGGTAGTGGGTCCCTTATTGGCCCATGATCAGGCCTGTTCTGGGAACAGCGGTTTGATGCGTGCTGCTGCACTTGGAGTATTGCCACGCTGGAATACCTGTGAGGCTGCGCAGTGCCTCCTGCAACAGAGTTTCATCGAATATCACGCTAGTTGCCCGGCTATGCTCCTGGAGGCACTGGATTATGAAGAGCACGTCTGCTCCTTCGACCTACTCAACTGAATGGCATCTCTCTTCGCATTGAACGATGGTGATGACCTTTTGGAACGAATTGCATTTCACAATGCATGTAATCAGTTACCTCTTCAGGACCAACCTTAATAACATATATATTTTTTTCTTTTTGGATTGAATTCACATTAGAAATTTTTCACTCTGATTTGGCTTTTTCACTGGCGTCTTTGTCTCTGCTTACCGTTGCATTCTGTTTGGCTATATGCTACGACCTGACCAAGGGGAGGGTGTCACGTGGCAGATAGGGACATTGTCAACATCACTAAGTTAGCATGGCTTGTGCAACCATGATGCTGCTTTTGCGCACGTTACTACATAACTTTATTTTTGCAAGACTCTGTTTATACCTTTCACATGAGAACTGTCTGCTGTGTTCGTTCTCTGCCTGTTCCTGGAGTTTAGTCTGAACATTGTGAGCAAGGTCGATAAACAATGCCCCTTATTATTCTGTTCTGGTCAGGCCCTAGCACCTAGACAAAACATACAACTACAGCTGCTGCTGGAGACTCGTACTTTGATATTATGGGGATACATGTTTAGGAGAGACACACTTGGAGAGGGACCTTTCCAGTGAGAAGAACAACACCCACCCTCGATGTAGAAATCCCATCTATGCCCCATACCGCTTTTGTTAGCAGGTATGGGGCCTGCTAACAAAACCCAGAGATTTTCTATTATAAAATAATACTCATTCCTACCAAGGGGATGGAGGTTAGGCACTATAGTCCTTTCTCCATTGTCTTTATATGATGACATCTCCCTTCATAATGTATGGACTGGCTGCGATGCTAACTGTATTACTGTAATGCATTTTTCTGCTTGTTCTGGCACGTATACTGCATGTTAGAGCACGTTAGTTAAAATAAACATTTTGAACTATATTCGTGTCTCGGTCAGATCTTATTGTGGACAGGAGCGAGAGTGTGAGCGAAAAGGTGTGTCTTGTTACCACGATTCCTGAGAGATCCGGGAGTGTTGTGTTCTCGGTTGTCTAATCATTTGCATCTCCGTGTTTGTGTATGAGAGCTAGTGAGACACTATAGGTAGTCGGTGCTGGGCTCTTGGGTACTAAGGTGGTAGGAAGGCTCAGCCCCTATACTTAAAGGTCCCATAATCCTGTGCATAGTTATGTGTATATGCAGAATCCCTGCTACATGGCACCCAACGTTTGGTCTCGTGACTTATTCACGGGTCCCCTGAGTACCACTTGCGCTTGTCCACGATACCCTCGCACCAGTTATGGGGACGTCGGTGGTGTGGGGAGTCTACCTCCTATATTGGAAATTTTATTGGTTTTTCAAGCTTCAATTCTAAAAGGTTCACTTTATTCTTAGTCCATTGTTGCGCTGCATTCTATAATGGCACAACCGATAGTCATTGCTGTGCCTTACCGTGCTGCAGTTACTGCGTATTTGACCGCAAAATGAGTCCCAGTTGCGGTGAGCAGGATTTTATATTTGTCGTAGAGACAAATGCAGCTTACAGCTTCGAGGTTTTTACTCCTGGGTTAAGTTTCCTGCGGTTGATGGGAACAATAATTTCTTTCATGAATATGAATGTGGTGCGGTGCCACAAAATTACCGTCCATATCGTTTACTTGAAGTTCCGTTGTCAGCTTGGGAGCACACCATATGGTTTAATGGCGCCCTACCTCACCCTGTTTCAGTGGTCCGTCTCTGACCCTTGTAGGTCGCACGGGGCCACTTGACCCATTTTGGTGGGCTTTACACCACATCCAAATTATCTGACTTTTTTACACGCAGATTTGAGAATACTACACACGTCTTTAATTCACATAAATGGAGGGGTCATTCAATATCTTTCTCGTAATGTACCTGCAGTTCTGGCAGGTGCCGCTCAGCCACCAGGGCATGCTGGAATGGTTATAAGTCCTATCATGATTAATTCGGTGATGGGGAAGCAAACTCAAAAAAGGGATGAATTTCCTTTTGGTTGTCAGAAAAGTTTGAGCAACTCAAAGCTGTTTTTCCACATACGTCTCCTGTGGATAAACACAGGATACTTACCATGAGCTTACCGAAAGGCCTTATTCCCAATTTAGCAGATTGCACCTTTTGGGGGAAGGTGTTTGCAGCAGTTTACTCCCTGTGCTTTGGCACCCCTCCATGACACTGCTTCCGACAGTTGTTAAGAAAGTTCAGGATGAGCATGGGGCGGAGGCCGCCCTGGAGTTGGGGATGAGACTATTGGGGGCATTCCCTTTAGTCTCCGACATGATTCTGGCTAACATTAACGGGGAGGCAGTCAGCCAGCGCCTTGAGGCAGTGAATGACGTTGATAAACAACGTGAATTGCCGAGGATTTTAGCTACAGTATATAAATCCTTGGGGTGCATTAATTTGGGAATTAGACCTTTTACTCAGACACAAAATAAGCCCCCGCCAGAACAGGAGTAAAAATAAGCAGCAGCAACAACAGAAGAAAGGTTCGCGTGCATGTTCGCCGACACCTGATACTTCTGAACGTAGATATGATTTGCGTGATCGCACTAAACTTAAGACACCAGAAAGATTTCAGGTTCCTGATCCGAGCTCTCCTCGTTCATTTCAGGAATCAACAGACCCACAGTTCCGTGGAGGGGAGCGTCAGGATCGCAGACAAGGCGAGATCACTCAACAAAGACGTGATCCGCCACGACAGTTTGGTGTAAAACTAAAGCAGGAGGGCCAACTTCTGTACCGTGCCCCGTTTCAGAAGAAGAAAGTTGCCCCTTTGACAGTGAAATATGCCTCATACGGTGAGAACCCTGCTCCTCGATTGGAGATGGGCTGTGACACTCCTCGACAGCACGGCGGAAGTTGCCATAGTGCGGGAGGCACTCCTTCCTTGTCTGGAGGCAAGAGCAACTGATACTTTTACAACAGTGGAAACAGCAGATACATGAGTTGCCCCCTGGATTCACTTTAAGAGATAATTCTCCAAATTGAGGGTGATATCAGACGGACAATTAAGGCAATCTTTGGGAACACCTTACTTCCTCTTATGACATTTTGTTGGCGGAGGCTGATTGGCCTCCCCATTCGTCTTGGCTTCTTCACGAGGGAAGACGTGATACTTCCTAGTTTTTCCTGTTATGTCTCGGAGGAGGCTAAACAAGCTTACGCGTCGGAATTGACTTTGACCCTAGCGCCGGCTGAGTATCGTAAACAAGTGGGCTGGGACGAACTTTCACCGGCCCATGAGATACCTTTACGTTCTATGCTACAGCCACAAGCCCAATACCCGATCAAACGAGATGCCAAAGCTTCTGTGAGTGAAATCTTGACCCAATTGGAATATCAGGGTGTAATTGTACCCTGTGTTTCATCAATGAATAATCCTCTTTTTGCGATAGTGAAACCGGACCATTCCTATCTTATAATGTTGGATTACAGGAATTTGAATAGTCATGTTCGTACATTTGCCATACAAAACACGCACAGCTCTGCGTTGATAAATAACATAGTCCGTAAACATCATAAAACAACACTTGATATATCCAATGGATTTTACAGTCACAATCTGGCTCCTGATAGCCGTGACTTAACCGCATTTACCGCGGTCGGCAATCAGAAACAAATTACGCGTTTGCCTATGGGCTATAAGAATAGTCCTGGGGATTTTGCTGCTCGTGTTGTGTCTCTTTTGCACAACATGAGACCCGGATACCTTCTCCCACGTTGATGACATTTTTTGACAGATGACGAGTTGATACCGCATCTAGTCCACATTGATCGGGTCATTATGTCTTTTGCCGACCTAGGGTACAAATTTAACTTTGCTAAGTCTCACATCGCCTATTTGGCGGTGCTCTTTTTTGGGTTACGAACTCAACAACGAAGGTAGGGGCCTAGCCCCTCATTTCTTGGAGAAATGTGCACAATTGCAACCTCCTTCCACTTTAAAGAAGTGCCAATCTTTGCTGGGATTTTAAAATTTTGGGAGAACATATATTCCAGATTATGCCCAGCGTATCAAGCCACTTTATGCGCTGATACAACCCACTTTTTCGTCTTCCAGCTGGCTACCGGAGCACACCGCAATTCTTTGGTCTTTGCAGTCAGATATGTTTGCGACAAACTTCCTCTTAACGAGAGATAATTCTACAAATTTAGTCATATGGATTGTACCCGGTACAGTGGGTTTCACGTACTTGACGTTTAATGAGGGTTATATGGTCCAGATTGCATACAAATCGCACTTGTACACTTCAGCGGAGATGTGTTTCTCTTCGATTGAAAAATGTCTTACAGCAGTACAAATGGCAATTCTTAAAGAAAGCTCTATTGCTCAAGGTAAGCGCATCCTTATGGTCTCGCCTGTGCCTGTTCTAGAAGCGGTCACGAATGCAGCGTTCCTAATTCTAAAGCTTTACATCCACGTTGGATTCAGTGGGCGAGTTCATTGACATCGGCTGATGTCATTTTTATCTTTGACCCATCATTACAGATGCAAGGAGTTTTACAATACGAACAGGTTCATCCACCTCCATCATCTCTCCTTCTTCTGGACTCAGTACAAATGTATCATTTATACCGACGGATCTGCTCAACCAGCCGTGGGCTCTAAACATGCTTATTCGGAACCGTGTGCTATAGTGGCGGGCTCTATGGTTGATGGTGAGTTTAAGTCTTCCTTGGTGCACACACAGGCTCTTGGAGACTGTACAGCTCAATTAGCCGAGCTGTGTGCTTTGTTGTTGGCTCTAGAATTTGTTGATCCCGCAGTGCCCACTCTTATAGTGTGCGCTTCATTTTATTGTGTGCAATCCTCTAATGACAATTTGTTCTTTTGGTCTCAGAATAATTATTGAGATTCTAAAGGCAGCGCAATAAAGCATAAAACGCTTTGGGTTCGAGTGACAGCTCTTAAGGAGAGGAGAGTCTACCACTCACACATGTTATCCATACTCTTGGCCATCAGCTTGTGGGAGCACATGCTGTTGGTAATTCTATGGCTGATGAGGCAGCCAAATCTGCAGTAGCCACTTGTTCAGCAGCAGCCGTATCAAGGTCCATGACTAAAATAGACAATGACATACTTGCTGCTATAAGCGGTAATCGAAGGATGGGACGACGTTCCCACAAGGTTTTCCTTCAAAATATTCTTATCATTTGTCACCTGAGAAAGTCCTATTTGCTACAATACCGTCCGTTGGGGATCGTCTGATTCCCAACGAGGACCGCAGGCTTTCTTTGATCATAGCCGCTCATGAGGGCATGGCATCTGTTCATGCTGGAGTTTCAGCGACAGTGTCTCTCTTGTAGCAGCGTTATTAGTGGCGTGGCCTGTATAAACAGACTCGTAATTATGTTCTGTCTTGTGACATTTGTCAACAGATTAAGCCGTCTACAGTTGCACGTCCATCACATAGGCAACTTTATATTTCAAATCATCTATTTGGTTATATTTACCTTGATCACTGCAGTCCTTTGTCGTCAGACACTGCATATAAATATATTTTGGTTGCAGTAGATTCGTGCACGAGATTCCTTTGGGTTTGGCCACAACATAGTGCTGATGCTCGAAATGTCATTAGAGACTTGCGTTTCTTTGTCTGAACATTTACTTGCGGCACCTTCCATTCTGACCAAGGTCCATCGTTTGCCTCTAAGGCTTACAAAGATGCAATGAGGTTGTTAGGGGTGCTTCTGTAATTTTTGTCTCCATACAGGGCTGAGGGCAATTCCATAGTCGAGCGAATGAACTGTGACTTAAAGCAGTCTTTGACAGCTAGGGTACTGGGTACTGGTCGGAGTTGGCTGTCTCATATGTATGGTGTCCAACGTGCACTAAATAATCTCCCTAGAAGATCTCTGGGTGGGCGGACCCATACGAAATGCTCTTTGGCATTAAAATGTTTGTGCCAGACCTTGATGGTCTAGACTTCGCGGCGGCTGCCGCAAGAT
Organism: Calotriton arnoldi; assembly: GCA_963921515.1. NCBI lineage: Eukaryota > Metazoa > Chordata > Amphibia > Caudata > Salamandridae > Calotriton > Calotriton arnoldi. The sequence goes on from CAWUFW010003972.1 coordinate 1,662,033, forward strand.
TTGACGTAGATAACCATTGTGCTATGTTACAGGATCTACAAAACACTTGAGATGCCCTTGCAAAGGATCATAAGCCGTCGTCCACAGATGCTGCGGTACTGATTCCTGTATCTGACTGGCTTCCTAAAGTGGGTGATCTGGTCAGGGAGAAGTTGGAGAACAAAAAAGAATTTGGTCCATCCTACTGTGCACCAGTACCAGTTCTTGGATTAAAGGGTACTCGTACAAAGATTTTACCTCCACTGCCTGGTCGGAAGGAGGATCAATTCATTTCCATTGAACATGTCAAGTTACACCATATGGCTGATACTGAATAGTATGCCTAAATAGCATTCCTCGGCGGGATGTTTCTCTGCAACAGATGTCGTCAACAGCGATTCCTGCAATCCGGGAAGCGAAGTAGAAAACTAGATCGATGTTTTACCTGTTTTGTCATTATCTACAGATGCTACGTCCCATGAGTATGCTACTCCGCCACTGGAACACACTATTGATATTCCCGCTACTGCTGTACAATCATCTTTTAATGCTCATCAACCTCCATTGTTTTGCTTGGGAACTTGTGGTTATTACATGGACAGAGATAACTTTTCTTCCAGTTCTTCATCTTCTTCATCAACATCCTCAGTGGCAGCTCCACCAATGAAAATTTGTATTTTCTTTGCATGGTTTCGAAAGATTTATCTAGTACCTCCATGGACATACATTTGGAATGTGCTAACGATGATATTCCTCTTCATGTCGATAGGATTTGTGACAGTCTTTTTCATTTTAATCAATGGCCATTATTTGCCTGAACGCTCTGCTGTCCATTCAGTCAATTGGGTGTTGGCACCACATACTTCCTCACATAAAATGAAAAGGGACCAACCCTACGTTAACATCTCAGCTGTTCCAGTCGGAGATGGCATAGTTTGGGATAAAGTGCCATACGAAATCTACGGCCCAACTAAGACGATTCGAATGCCATACGTCTTTCGTGTATCATTAGGTGATGTCATTGATCCTCTTACTGGCGTGTGGTTTGCTGGTACTTCTACTCCTGTTACGCAATGGATGCCCGTCCTGTGGTCCTGCCCAGACCAGGCCAATTGCGTCTGTACTGTGAGCGAATGCAACAACGTTTTGGATGATTGCCATTGGCGACGCTGGGAGTGAGTTATGGACTTACCTACCGCTTCTCCTATTTTACTTGCATGCAACCTGTGTTCAATTGCCGACGGTGCCCGTTCTACTGGGCCCTGGAGGTCTGCCTCTCCAATACATCACGTGCTGACCTAGATTTTGATCTGGAAGTGGGTCCCTTATTGGCCCATGATCAGGCCTGTTCTGGGAACGGCGGTTTGATGCTTGCTGCTGCACTTGGAGTATTGCCACGCTGGAATACCTGTGAGGCTGCGCAGTGCCTCTTGCAACAGAGTTTCATCGAATATCACGCAAGTTGCCCGGCTATGCTCCTGGAGGCCCTGGATCATGAAGAGCACGTCTGCTCCTTTGACCTACTCAACTGGATGGCATCCCTCTTCGCATTGAACGATGGTGATGACCTTTTGGAACGAATTGCATTCCACGGTGCATGTAATCTGTTACCTCTTCAGGACCAACCTTAATAATATATATATTTTTTTTTTCTTTTTGGATTGAATTCAAATTTGAAATCTTTTACTCCGATTTGGCCTTTTCACTGGCGTCTTTGTCTCTTCTTACGGTTGCATTCTGTTTGGCTATATGCTACGACCTGACCAAGGGAGGGTGTCATGTGGCAGATAGGGACATTGTCGACATCACTAAGTTAGCATGGCTTGTGCAACCATGATGCTGCTTTTGCGCACATTACTACATAACTTTATTTTTGCAAGACTCTGTTTATACCTTTCACATGAGAACTGTCTACTGTGTTCGTTCTCTGCCTGTTTCTGGAATTTAGTCTGAACATTGTGAGCAAGGTCGATAAACAATGCCCCTTATTATTCTGTTCTGGTCAGGCCCTAGCAGCTTGACAAAACATACCATTACAGCGGCTGCTGGAGACTCGTACTTTGATTTTATGGGGATACATTTTTAGGAGAGACACACTTGGAGAGGGACCTTCCAGGGAGAAAAGCAACACCCACCCTCGATGTAGAAATCCCATCTACGCTCTAAGGTATGGGGCCTGCTAACAAAACCCAGAGATCTTCTATCATATAATAATACTCATTCCTACCAAGGGAGGGAGGTTAGGCACTATAGTCCTTTGTCCATTGTCTTTATATGATGACATCTCCCTTCATTATGTATGGACTGGCTGCAATGCTAACTGTATTACTGTTATGCATTTTTCTGCTTGTTGTGGCACATATACTGCATGTTAGAGCACTTTAATTAAAATAAACATTTTGAACTATATTCGTGTCTCGGTCAGATCCTATTGTGGCCCGGAGCGAGAGTGTGAGTGAAAAGGTGTGTCTTGTTACCACCATTCCTGATAGATCTGGGAGTTTTGTGTTCTGTGTTGTCTAATCATTTGCATCTCCGTGTTTGTGTAGGGAGAGCGAGTGAGACACTATAGCTAGTCTGTCCTGGGTTCGTGGGTACTAAGGCAGTAGGAAGGATCAGCCCCTAATCTCCAAGGTCCCATAATCCTGCACATAGTTCTGTGTATGTGCAGAACCCCTACAACATGAGTCTATTGACTCCTCCTGGTGCTGCTCTCTCGTAAAAAACATATGTCTGTTGACAATCAAACTTGGCTGTCCATCAAATTGTTTCCCTAATTTCTTAATTAATTCCTGTTAATCATCCAGTTCTTCCTCCTCATCTAATCCTTCATGTAATGGGGCAGGTGTTTGTAGATTGCTTGACCCTCAAAGCCTAAATTATGCTCTAAAAGAAACCTTTTTCTCCTGGGGCAATACTATTTTCCTTCTATGGCACCCAAATGCTTTGTAAATGCCCTGAACCAGGTTTTCCACTTGTTTGGTGGTTCACCTGGGGTTTGCAAAAAGTGGAGGAGTATTGACTGACTGCATATTTGTGAACTGTAAAACACAAATCCTCACGGGACCAAATATCAAAAATACGTGTTCTCTAAATCCTGTAGTTATTGGATGGAAATGGCAGCTTACAGTATAACACATTAAGTATAAGCATATAAGATAAGGTTGTCACTGTTGCCCATGGAATACCAAGTGTGAGTATCACTGTGATATTCTAAATGTGACACGCTGAAACTATTATAGGTGGAAAAACTATCCCTGTGAAATTATAAACCAAAATAGTTCACTTGAAATGTGTGTGTCACTGATTGAGTTTTACTGTACCACTGCAAATTAAACATCAAATATGTTAAAAGCAGTGTGCATGTCACTGATTTGTCGTCATCTGATCGTAACACGCCGGTTTTCCTAAAATGCGCAGACCGCTAGAGTACAATTGGTTATTACGAGTTTGCGTGTCACTGATTGGCAGAACGCTGCCAGTAACACGCCGCAGGTTAAAAACACTTTAAAGTTTCCCAAACTAAGATGGCATCTATGTTGTGGTAGCAAAGTTATGATGAGATGGGTGGAAACAACAATGTCAGTTTCAGCAGCCGGGTGGCATTCGATGCCAAAAATGTGAAGGGAATGCGCAAGCAACAGTGCCTGTAGACCGTAACTTGTGGAGCCCTGTACAACGGTCAGCACAGCCTTTACAACAGTAACACGCATTTTAATGGCTGTCACTACTTTCCAAATCTTGATAATCTCTTAATTCGCCTTGAAAACCGCACTCATACCTGTTACGCGCATAAGTGCACAGGATGGGTTAGTCTCTTGGAAAATGAGACACCATTACAGCATATTGCATAGCACTTGATGTTATCAGTTTTAAAACCAGTCATCGTTTCTGTAGTCATCTGGGTGTCCTTTTTCGATAGAAACAGTTTGTCGCAAGTTTTTGAAAGTACAAATCATCTCACAGCACACTGTAGGTTCAGGGAGCGCTGCGTTTATTCGTGTTCATCTGTAGGAGCACCAGGAGACAACTGTCCCCTTAGGTTGAACAGCAACATTCTGTCAGAACTTCGCCACCACAACGTCACTATTACCGACGTTGAGGTGGCAATAGAGACTGTGCCTTATTTACAGGCAGCGTTAAGCCACTAAACGTGGCTTAACGCTGCCTTGTAGTAGGCCCCTTTCACGCTATGTTAGCGTGAAAGGGGTGGGCAGTGGGTGTTGCGTTGGGTGTTCCACCGCAATACCCATTCATTTTGATGCTGCTCCCTATGTACAAAGGAGGCAGCGCCAAAATTAAGATCAGGTAAATCCTGGTCTTAGTTGGCGAAACGAGGAGAAATGCATTATTTCTCCTCGTTTTTGCTTTATCCATGTGTGCTGCCATGTGTAGCACACATGGAAAAAGCAAATTGCCATGGTTTGTTTATGTACAGGAAAATGTCCCTTCCTGTACATAAACAATCTTTAAAAATGTAATTTTGTCACTTTCATGTGTGCTGCATGAAGCAGCACACATGACAGTGACAGAATGTCATTTTAGGATTGTTTATGTGCAGGAAGGGCACCTTCCTACACATAAACAATCCTCCCCTGCATGCAGACACCCTTGCACTATTTTGCAAAGGTGCCTGCATTGGCGCTAAGTTGCTAAACTTAGCGCCATCGCAGGGGGAAATGTAAGGCTGCACCACATTCTTGTAAATATGGTGCAGCTCTTGCTTCTGAAGTGGCGAAGTGAGGCGTTAAGCCAGGAAGGCTAACGCCTCTCCGCCACTTCATTGTACATATGGCCCTTAGAATGTTATACTCTCATACATCACACTCTGCACTGCACAAGGCAGGCAATCTGCAGAGTATAACATGAACACATATCACCACATATTGCAATCTCTGTGATGCATACTGAGATCTAAGTAGAATGCTTACTTTCCAATCTTCAACTGATATCATGCACTAGATCCAAGTGGAGGTCATGGTAGGGGCTAAATTTGCTCTTTTATTTCGTATTTAAGTGTAATATTAGAGTACAAAAAAGTAATTTATGCTCAAAATTCCACATCTAAATTAACAAAATCATAATTAGTGAATTGTCTAAGTCAAAGTGCACTTACAATGATGAAAGAGCCACATGTATGAAACATTATTCTCTATGGCAGATTTCCACCATTTTAAATTAACATTTATGGAGAAGGAAGGGGGCATTAAAAGAGGAGGCTGACCTGCAAAATGCAGCCTGACGCCTATAAGTGTATAGGTATTCACACACATTTTGTTGGTAGTTTCCCACCCTGGAAGCATATGTAAAACTGTTTCTGTTAAAGACTGGAGTAAGTCTATTTTCAGGATCTGGTCAGAGATTTCTCCTCAGAAACGTATTTGTCCTAGAGAAAGTTAGAAAGTGCAAATGTAATATTTATTCTTATGTATTTCCCACCCAAGTGAATATCCATATGGGTACATTTGCTGACTGTACTTCTTACACAATTGCTACATAACTCCAGAAGTATTCCTATGATTCTTTGGGGCATATTCTCAAGGACTTATCACCGAGTTAGCGGCACTTTATCGCAGCCCTATTCACAAGCTGGTGCTAACAGCCG